>BSBM01000942.1:9142500-9742500 GCA_027924585.1 Larix kaempferi
CTATCACCATCATCATCTTCATCACCATCACCATCAACATCAACATCTTCATCATCACCACCATCATCATCATCATCGGCATTTTCATCATCATTGTCATCTCTAGGTTCCTGATCAACATCTCCATCATCATCAACATATTCATCATCATTGTCATCTCTAGGTTCCTCATCAACATCTCCATCATCATCTTCATCACCATCGTCATCATCATCAACATTAGAGAATCTCCATATGGTGATGAAGACGATTTAGATGATGCTAATGAAGAGGAAAATGATGATGATTATCATCATCATATAATGATGGAGATGATAATGATGATGATGATGAATATGATGATGATGATGATGAATATGATAATGATGATGATGATCATCATCATCTTCATCATCGCCATCTTCCTCCTCTTCATCATCATTGTCATCTCCCCCTTCCCCATCAACATCTCCATCATCATCATCTTCTTCATCACCATCCTCATCATCCTCATCATCATCTTCAACATCTTCATCATCATCACCATAATCTTCATCTACATCAACATCATCATCTTTATCATCTCACTGTCTTCACCCTCCTCATCATCATCTTTTGCACTTTTGCACTTAGGGATTAATGTTTAGAAGAGGGCCTAAAGGCCTTTATGGGGGAGGGGATCCAGGAACAAACCTAAACATATCGATTTATTTGGCAATAAATGAAGTAAACATTACACACCAAACTATTTAACGTTCAACAGGAGCGTGCACACACATCTAGCGCACATGCGCTACTAGCATGTGCACGTCCCTATTGAGCATAAAATTTAGAAAGTAACCCCTACTCTTCTCCCACATTTTTTCTCTTGTTCCATGCATGTTTTTGTTGTTTTCACGCACAGTCTGATAGCCATTTGCATCTTGGAGTGAATTCATACATCATTTGGTGTTTCTTTGAAAATTTGGATAGAATGCACAAGAGGTTGGGCTCTAGTTGGATCTTTCGATTGAATACACACCAGTTGGGCTCTATTTGGCTCCTTTGATTGAATACACAATAGTTGGACTCTATTCGGCTCCTTGGATTGAATTGTCATTCTGCTTGGACACATTTGAACTCTTCTTACATATAGTGGATACATCAAAAGAGCATTTTACATTTGAAGCAAAGAGCAATCATAATCCTTGAGGTATGGTGACCTCTTCGTCTTGTTAAATGTATTTTAGTCTTCATTCACATTGTTTGAATTGTATCTATTTTAGTTTTTCTTCATGAATTGTATGATAGATGTATTTTAGTCTTCTTAATCTTCAACATAGACAATAAAAACATCTTACCACAAAAAAACTACAACATGCACCAAGCAATGCTTTGAACCTTTCATGAAGATAATAAAAAAAACTTGCTTGCATCACCACCAATAAGCTATCATAATCACATAACTCCATCTAGTACACAAACATTTGTTGAATTTCTCATGATTTCAGTATAACAACTCACACAAACACATAAAGAATCAAACTCAAGTAATCTTTTGGGGCTATTTTCCCTCATCTAAAACATGAAAATGAAGTGAGTAGGAGTTTCTCATTTGTAGGAAATGTGCTCCTACTAACATCCCATACTACCATCCAATACCATCCAATTGAGTTCCTAGAGGTGATGTTGTTGTTATATCTATGGCATTCTCAATAGCTTTTAAGATTATATGAAAACATTCTCACTAAATGTTGTTGTACATAATCAATTGCTACATCCAGTTTTAATAATCATGCACATCGAGCTTTAATATCTTATTTGTTGTTCATTCTTGGAGGGGTGATATTTTTGTTTTGTTAAAAAACGTATTGAATATGGGAAAGAGATGTAATAATAAAAGAAAGTCTAGAAGGAAGGATTTTCCCCCTGAAAAGGCCCATGAGATAAGAGAAAATGATAGGTTGTACATGGAAAACCATAGACATCAAGATATTAGTGCCTTAGATCCATAAACAAGCTACGATGAAGTGGTTGAAGTCAATCAAATATTGCTTGATGCTGAGAATGAAGGGATGGATGTTGAACAGGTTGTTAATTGTCAACCTCCCCAAGAAGAGCACATTCATGTCGAACACACTCCCTTGTAGGACCAAATTGTGAATGACGGGCCACAACAAACCGGTGACGAGACTCGTACTTCCTTTCCTACTCCCTTGCCTAGACTATCAAGCGTATGACGAAGAACTCCCAGACATGTTCACATGGATGAAAGTTCATTTTTAGGACTTGACCGTAGCCCAAATGCACTATTGATTTCCATTGTAACAGGATAATCAAAGAATTTTTGGAATCCAAAACCGATGCAGCAAAATGTCAATTGTTTCTAGTTTTCTTAAAATCACATTGTCTAGATCATGTTAAGAGAATTTTGGTCATAAAGGTAGTTAGAAGTTCAGAGGGCAATGATCATGTTCTTAGAAATCTACAATTTGCATTTAATTTGATTGGAAAAAATTCTCATACAAAATACTTTAATGCGACCCATCGTGTACTATCGGAATCGATCGTAGACAAATCCACAAGTCAACGTTGTCTGCTATCACACACATGTAAAATCTTTAAAGTAGATAGAAAGACTCTTCAAAAGTATTATGCTATTAGAGAAAAACTTGAGATACCAGGCCAAAAATATTGTCGGGCCTTTTTTGGTAGGTTACCTTGTTTAGACATGAAACTTATTGATGTTGTTAAATAACTAGTACAAAATTTTTTGCATGATAACACTAGACCGTCATCGAATTAAAGAGATGTGTTAAAATTGAGAAATGATGTTAAGGGGTGTGAACCCCATGTCAAGCACTTCCTTGACACAACACCAACATAACTCTACGAGAGGTTCAAGAATGAGCACACACAATTGAACTTGGGCGAAAGGTCCTTTGAAAAATGCAAACCCTGGTTTGTTAGAATTTGCATTGATCACAACACATGGTGTTCTAGATACAATGTAGAATTTGAGTACTATTATGATACATATAGACATAAATTTTGTGTTTTTCATACTAATATTGTGTAGGAATGCCCATCGTTACAAGCACAGAATGCATCCAAAGAATTTATACATAGCATAATGTGTCCAAGACCTGAAGGACAAAAATATTACCAGCTTAGATCCAAATCCCAGGCTGTATATGTTAGAAAAACATGATCGCAGAGCAATAACAATAAACAAAAATGCAAATATAATCACACATACACATTACAAGAGAGACACAGATATATCGTGGTTCACCCAAATTGGGCTACATCCACACTGAATTTGCCAGTCCTTATTATTATTCCATCTAGCAAAGTGAAGGGATACAACCTGCAGCACAACTGCTGCACTTCCTCTTCACTGTCTCACAGTCTCTCTTCTGATCTTAGAGATCTTTACAATGCATAAAACCTAATATATCAACCCTAACCATATTACAATGTCTTTGTTTTATAAGGGAGATACAATGGGAAAATACCATGGGTTACCCAAAACCATGGGCCCGTAAAACAACCCCAAAAATTTCCTTCGGGGGCTTCGACCCCAAACCCCGTCTCTCGGGGGCGCTTCCCCCGGATCCCCAGACCCTGGTGGGGGGAGGCTTCTTCCCCCCCACACCCCCCCCATTGGGGTGAGTTTACAGTCATTTTTACATATCATATAAAGCTAGGGTCCAAACACGGCTGAATAATAATATCTCTGAATCTGGAGATCAGGCTCCACAACCAACAATCTCCCACCTGGACACTCATCACAACAACTCCACCACTGCTGCACTTGCTAGACTTGGACTTGGAAACTTTCTCCTCTTCACCTTCATGGTAGAAGGCCAACTGAAATCGAGCAGGAACTCAGTTTCTCTCTACTCACTACCTTTGTGAGCATGTCTGCAGGATTCTGGCTAGTGTGTATCTTTTCCAGCTTCAACAGTTCATCTTCCAGAACAAAGCATATGAAATGGTACTTGAGCTATATATGTTTAGTCCTCGAATGGAATGCTGAGTTCTTTGCAAGATGAATGGCACTCTGGCTGTCACTATACAACCTGCTATCCTTCTTCTTCTTACCCAATTCCTCTATAAACCTCTGCAACCAAATCATCTCTTTACTAGCCTCTGTAACAACAACATCCTCTGCTTCCGTTGTTGAAAGTGCAACAACCTTCTGCAGTTTCGAAATCCAACTTATTGCTATTCCACCTATAGTAAATGCATACCCTGTGGTGCTCCTCCTACTATCCTTATCACCTACCATATTTGCACCAACATATCACTGTAAAACAGTGTCTGAACCTCGAAAACATGTGCCTGAGTGGTAGTACCTCTCAAATACATGAGAATCCATTGTATTGCCTTCCAATGTTCTTTACCTAGATTGTTCATATATCTGCTCACTACTCCCACTGCTTGTGCAATATCTGGTCTTGTGCACACCATGGCATACATCAAGTTGCCAACTGTTGATTGATAGGGAATCTTGGACATGTAATCTGTCTCTTCCTGTGTCTTGGGACACATTTCTTTACTTAGACTGAAATGGCTGGCCAAAGGTATACTAACTGGTTTTTCATTTTTCATTATGAACCTTTCCAACACCTTTTGTATGTACTCACTCTAAGACAATGTCAATTTGTGATTTTTCCTATCTCTCGTTATTCTCATACCAAGGATTTGCTTTGCAGCACCCAAATCCTTCATCGCAAATGAATTAGCTAGCTTCCTTTTGAGTACATTTATATCCTGCATGTTAGACCCTGCAACAAGCATGGCATCTGCATACAATAACAAGATAATATATCTTTCATTGTATAGCTTCTTGAAATAAACAAAGTGCTCAGAATGACATCCACTATAACCTTGTTCTGTCATAAACCTGTCAGATTTTAGATACCATTGCCTTGGAGCTTGCTTCAAGCCATACAAACTCTTTTTCAACCTACATACCAAGTTCTCTTTACTTTTGACCTCATACCCTTGTGGCTGCTACATATATATCTCTTCCTCCAAATCCCCATGGAGAAAGGTTGTTTTTACATCTAACTGTTCAAGATGCAAATCTTCTACCACCACTAGACTTAAGATAGTCCTAATTGAATTCATCTTAACAATAGGAGAAAATATTTCATCAAAATCTATACCTTTCTTCTGTACAAACCGCTTTACAACAAGTCTCGCCTTGTACCGCTTCTTATCTCCTTCTTCTTCCCTCAACCTATAAATCCATTTGTTCTGTAATGCTCTTTTACCAGTAGGCAACTGAACCAAATACCAAGTCTGGTTTCCTGCCAATGAGTCCATCTCCTCATTCATGCTTTGCTCCCACTTCTTTCTAGTTTCCACCTGCATTGCTTCTTCATAACATTCTGGTTAACTAGCATCAGTTATCAACAAATAATACATTGAAGGAGAGTATCATTCAAGGAGTCTACTTAACCTGGTAGATCTTCTTGCAGTTGCAGGAGTTTCAAGTACTTGCTGTTGTTCTTGATTTTCTCGCACCTTTGGAACTTCATTTTCTTGAATTTCATCAAGTACTGTGTACTCTGTGTTTTCCTTTTCCTATTTCTTTCCCTGCAACTAATCTTTATACATGAACTTTTCATTGAATATGACATTTCTACTTCTAATGATTATGTGATTTTCATAATCCCATAAACAATAACCAAAATCATCAACCCCATATCCAATAAAGGTACATTTCTTGGATTTAGGTTCAAGCTTTGTTCTATTTTCTTTATCAATATAGACAAATGCTTCACAACCAAATGTTCTAAAAAATGAGTAGTTTACATTTTTATATGTCCATGCCTACTATGGAATACCACCATCCAAAGCACTTGAAGGTCCTCTTTTTATTAAATAAACAACAGTATTTACAGCATCTGCCTAAAACTGTAAGGGCAACCCTGCATGCAGTCTCATACACCTTGCATGCTCCATAATCGTTTTGTTCATCCTTTCAAACACACCATTTTCTTGTGGTGTTCCTGGGACTGTCTTCTCTCTACAAATCCCATGGTATGAATAGAAACTATCAAACTCCTTGCCACAGTACTCACCTCCATTATCAGATCTCAGACACTTCAACCTTTTTCTTGTTTCATTCTCAACCAAAGCTTTCCACTTCTTAGCCCTTGCTATAATTTTAATAGTTTGCATGAGAAGGGGCCTGTGGTTTCAATGTTAAGTATCAGGTACTTTGTAATAGTAAGTCTTCGTGGGATCATTAAAGAGATTCGACTTCCTGACTGGTGCTTTAATGAAATGATAGATGTGTAGCTATAGGTTTGAAATGCTTTTGTTTTGCTATGGGATTTGATCCTGTCGTGTTGTCATTGTGGTAGGTAGTGGTTTTAATAGTTGAATGAAGAATCGATTCTTGCCAGGGTTTGATTGTAAAATGAAGTGATGAAACGAGTTTCATTTTCTCTAGGATGAACGGATCTCTTAGTGATGTATGGTCCTGCATGTTCCCTTTTGTTTTCTTGGTTGTACAATGGTTGCTTGGAAGTCTGTGTATTGGAAACCTTTAACTCTGCCTACGCTTTCATGTTTACTGTCTGCAAAAGGAAATCGTTTGACAAGAGAAATAATGGTAGCTGTTGTGGAAAATAAAGAATACTGTTGTGGTCTCTTTCACTATTTGATGTGTATTGTGACTAGGATATTTGATGTATGCTTTGCTACTGTTATTATTTCTATTTAATGTTTTTCAAGCATAGAGAGAATGACAATAAACGATTTAAAGAGAACATAAGGGATCCCTGTACTATGAATTAGTAATACGATTCAGACATAAAAATGTAAGTATTTAAAATAGTCTAGTAACTCTAAGTTGGCTCCTGGGTATTGTCTAGCACAGGCTAGCTTAGCTAGACCTGCTAGACCCTCCACTGGGTTCTGGGAAGAACCTCGAAGTTTGATTATATTGGTAATGAGAACAATGCTACAGTATTAATTCTAATTTTAAAAGCCTAGGTTTATTACAACTGGAAAATGGAACAATGATTACTACATACCTGGCTGCGTGAGCACTCGATCCCTTCCTGTGGAAGCCTAGCTACTTGGCACTTGATTCCTTCCTGTAGAAACCTGCACACTAATAATAATTAATGTAAAACTTGTTGTATTTAGCTAACCTGTTAGGATGATTTCCTTAGTTGGATAACTTTGGGGCTACCGTGTTACTCCCAACAATGATCTTACAACCATTCCTAGTTCTGTATGGATCCCCCCAAGCTAGATTCCAACATGAAAGAGAGATAGAGGACCTAGGGTTACTGCTGGTTCAGTTTCTTGGAGCATAAGTCTTTCCTTTGGTTACCATTAGAGAATGATAATGAAAAGCTAGATGATCCTCTTCCAACTTGGGATCTGCCCTCTTTATGTAGGGGAGTCTTTTAATTAGGACTGTTGAAATAATTAGTTTCTCTAAATTAAATAATTAATATTTAAAATATATTATTTAATTAAATCTCTAGTCCTTTTGAACTAGGACTTTTCCAACGGTTTAACTATAAGTGATTTTGATTTATGCTCCCAATAATAATTATATTAACAATAATTATAATAATACTAATATTTTACTTTAACTATTAACACCTTATTAATAATATTTAAATAATGCATAAGCCATCTATAATAAATATATTTCATAATTAAATAATGACACATTATTGTTAAAGCTTTCAATAATAACATAAGCCTTGAGGCCTTTATGCATGTTAGTCATAAAAGACTACTGGTAATTATCTTTTATTAAATTATGTATCTTCACATTATACTTCTTTTAACTTTTAAGGACAAGGTCCAATTCTTTGGATGGTCTCGGTAAGCTTGGCTAGGTACCTCTAGTCTCTCTCTTTGCATGTCGGATTCCCTTGTTTTAACATGGTAGTTCCCACAGTACTTGATGGTAGATAGAAGATGAATCATTTAATCAAATAAAATAAGTGTGATGAAAGTAAAAGTGTTATTCAGAGTCCTTTCGACTCAACAGTTTGAGATCCTGTAACCCCGAGTGCTCTTCAGAGCCTTTTAACTCAACACCCTCACATGGGCATTACGCTAGTGCAATTCCAGAGCTTCTACTTAACACTAGTGCTAGAATGTGGTTGTGAGGAACATCTACAATATTTAAGTTGCCTTGGATCCGGTATTTGTTTATCAAGCTTGGAGTGCTCCAGGGCTTAGGCCCAACACTCAATGTACCTCAGGGCTTACTCCTAGTACATAAACATTCTTCTAGGTACATCTAGGCTTATGCCTAGTATGTAGGTTATATGTGTGTTTATGAGTCCACGCTCAACACACTCATAAGTCTAATCATGTAAAATCATAGCTCTGCACAGTAAGTAACAAAAGATCATCTCAGTATATTAGGGTTTGTACCCATATCAAAGCTGAAGAACATCACTACAACATCAGGGCCTTTTCATCCAATATACACTCAAATAAAGCAGTCAATCAGGGTCCATGCACGATATGTAAAAGAACAAATCATAGGTGCTAGGGCTCATGCCCAATACTTCAAATCAAACATAGGTGCTGGGGCCGTGGCCCAATATAACAACCAAAATAGTTAGTCCAAAAATTCAGGATATTACAGTTATACATACCTTTGACAACTGTAGATTGTGTATATACGTGCTTTAAGACCCTATAACATGCATATACAAATGAAAACACTGAAAAATAATAATTTAACTGCCTCCTACAAGAACATACATGACTATACACAGAACTTGGTGTGTATATACCATTCTCAGAGCACTACATCATGTCTATGTGTGCGGAAAAAGAAAAAAACAAGACAATTATAGGATTGAATAAGCACAAAGTATTTTGACCTATACGCTCTGAGTAATGATTTAAACTTCTAGAAAGAACTTTTACAGCAATAGAGAACAAAGAGAAACAAGAAAAACAAACAAAGCACCCTATACTAACCCAAAAAGGAAACGTCCACAACAGAGTCACCAATTATGTTTCATGGAAAATACCCTAATGGCTATTGGATTGGAGCCATCACATAGAAGTGCCTCATAAAGATAATTCAAAAAATCCTACTGAAAATGCAATTGTATTAATTTACAGTTTATTTAGAAGTGTGAAAAGAAGGGACAAATTTTTTACCTAGGGTCCAATGGTTATAGAAGATACCTCTTTCGAATTTCAATCCATTTGTATTCTTGGGGACCTACAATCATCACTGCAAATAGAGATATATGTAGAAAACAAAAAATATAATGGATTAATTGAAAATATATTTGTTAAAATGACAAGATAATTAAGAACAATAACTCAACACATCATACGATGGAAAAGAGAATTCTTTATATAATATAAACAACAAGATACAATATAGATGTCGCATGTTCTCAGTGGCAGCACTTTTTTGAACCTACATATGAGTTCCTTTGCATGGGAACACACATACACAACTCCTTAATTCTCCACACGAAACAAGCCCAAAGAAACAATACTGTAGTTTCTTGGTAAGATAATGAATGGAGACTATTGGAAATGCAGACTACCAGACATGGGGGAATTATTTGCAGACCTGGGACTAGGGTAATGGATTCAATATGAAAAAGTTTAGTATAAGAATGATATAGTGATCTCTCATTTTTCTCAGTATTTCATTATCCTATTTTATACTTTTGGGGACAGTCGTTATCTATGGGATAAAGGAAGTTGAAACACATGAAACTGTTTTCACTTTTCCTGAAAATTATTATTTTCTTAATCCTTAAAACATATCATATGCTTGTTTTGCACTCTTAGGGTGTGTATATGCATGTTGTACATAGGAAAGGCATGTATGTGCACAAAACTGGGAATTTTTTAGTGATTTCACTAAGAAGGGATACTTTTTCTTATTCATATAGGTATAAGGAAGTGTTCAAAAGGGATGAAGATCATAAAAAGGGACAAATTGAGCATCTTGATGTGGCCAAATATGCTAAAAAAATTTCTATCCTGAATGGGAAAGTATAAGTTATCTTAACTCTTGAGGGAACTTTGGTCATAGATCAAACCATAGAGGTCATCAAGTAGATTGTTGGACTTGTGGAGGGCATTATTTTTAGAGAGATTGACTTGAGTTATAGTTCAATCTACGTCAGGAAGAGGGAAATGGAAAGGTTGAATAATATTAGGTCATCAATCTAATTGATATAATAATCATTAGTAAAAGCATTGGACCTTAGTATTTAATCATTTCATATAATTAGCATGATTTCCATGTTATTATTTTGATTTACCATAGTGTTATGGATAGTTGCGAGTCGAATGATAGATGGGTTGGTATCCCATGAGCAAGATGATTTAAAATTGGTTGAAATGACATCCATGGCAAAGAGTTTTCCACGTCCTCTTGTTGAGAATTGTGAGATGAAACTTTGTTTTTTTTTTAACTAGTATCAATTTATATAACAAAATGGTGGGAATCTATGACTTAATAGTGGGCATGGATTGGTTGGAAACTTATAGATATTCTTTTGATTGTTCTTGGAATACAGCTCATATCCTTGGTCAAGAAGAACCAATTGTGATTCATGGGATTATATGAAAGGTATCGGCCCCATCTTTATTTTAACAAAGAAAGTGAAGAAGTGTTTTAGGAAATGTTGTACGATTTATGCAATTGAATTAGTTTGTTAAGACAATATTGATTCCCGAGAGCCACATTCTGTGTGATTTCAAAGATGTATTTCCCTTTGAATTGCATAGAACCCCTCCTATAAGAAACATTGACTTCACTATAAATTTGAAGGAAGGGCAAAACAAGGGGATATTGAAGAAAATTGCATTCCCAAGATTACCATCAAAACAAGATTTGGACACTATGAAGTTTTGTGGTAACTTGTAGGTTCGCTATCATCCCTACAACATTTATGAATCTAGGGCATAATGTACCTAAAATATACTTATACTAGGAGGCTTTTTCAAATGAGTTCAACATAGTATCCAACATTCTAAAAAGGGGAAAAATTTGAGAAATTCATTTGAAATATTTTGATGATAATTTCAAGTAATAATTTAGACTTCAATTCTCTAAAATGTGGTACTACGAATATGAGATAGCTATATTAAAAAAAATAAAAATTGAAAAAGGATTAATTCTCCGCGTAACACTAACAATTAATTAAGATCTCATTTTCTAAATAAATGACATTTATTATTCAATAATATAGTAACTAAACCACATCCTTTGATACAATTTGTGCTTTTTCCATTATTTTCATACAACAATATTAAAAGTTATAAATATAGTAAATAATAAACTTTTATTTTAAAGTAATTTAAATGTTATATGATTTAGATTGTTTGTTATTAATAACAAATTTTTTATATAATTTTCTATCAAACAATTTTTTTTTCCTTAGAAATATATAAATAAATATCTAATCTTGAGATCTCAAGCCAAACTGCTATCTCATTAAAGATTGGAAGTGGTTGCTTGTTCATGTGGAAAAACGTATCAATGTCTGGGCTTATTGGTTCTTGTCTCTGGGTGGCCGTTATGTTCTTCTTCAATCTGTGTTATAGGGCTTACCGGTTTATTAAATGTCATTATCTATGGTGCCTCTTTCAGTGTTGGATGGGATTAGGCGCCACATGTTTCATTTCCTTTGGGTGGGCTCACTGAATTATTCCAAATTTCACCTGCTGTCTTCGAAACGTTTGGCTTTACCAAAAAAGCTCGGGGGCTGGGGTCTCTTGAATATCTATTGGTTCAATGAAGCTTTGGGAGCTAAAGCCTTGTGGTGGACTCTGTTTGGTTCGATTATTTGGACGCTGGTGATTCGAAAGAAGTATCTTAAGGCATCTCATCCTTTTGTTTGGCTGAGGGATACTCCTCCCTTAGGTGGAAATTCATCTCTAATTTGGAAAGGCTTGTTCAAGAAACTTCCCACTATGAGCGCTGCCTTTTTGGGTGCATTGGCAGAGGAATTTGGTTTTATATTGGTATTGATCCCATCATTGGGATCTCTGGAGATTTTAGACTTTCGGCTGATCTCATTATGGCTCTACATGCTCAAAATGTTGAGGTCTTCGATCAGGCTTGTAACCTGGAGGGGACACTGGAAGCTTATAACTATTGGTTGGATGCTAATGCTTTGGGCCTATCTGGCAAGTTGGCAGTGGAATGGAACTGTTATATTTTTAAACTGAAATTTGTGGGAATTACTTTATCTAATACTTCAAAACTCTTGGTTTGGGATTGGCAGGACTCTAATGGTGTTATCCCGGCTAAATTGGCTTATGATTCTATTGTCTCTGTGCAGTCTCCTTCGAGGCCCTATCCTATTGCTCATAAATTATGGTGTTGGAATCTTCCACTCAAAGTTAGGTGCTTTATTTGGCCATGCTGGAACAATTGTATTTTAACTTGGGGATAACCTGTGCAAGAGGGGTTTTGTCGGACCGGGCAGGTGCATTCTTTATTTGCAACATGAAGAATCGGTCTCTCATTTATTTGTAACTTGCCCTTTCTTCGTTTCCGTCCTTGAATCCTACCAAGAGTTGTTCGCCTATATACTTCCATGGAGACAAGAGACTTTTTCTGCTAGTTTGGAACACTGGGTGAAGGGCAGGTTTGAACAAGCGGAACTTCCTCTCTTTGCTATCTGGGAAGTATGGAAACAAAGGAATCGCTTGATTTTTCAGGTTTCAACTTTGAGTTTTGCCTTGGTGGTATCTAAGGTGGTGGCATCTTTCTCCGACTTTAGACAGCTCAAAGTGGTGTGCCAGCAACGTTTACTTGTGCCTCCTTATCTGGATTTCTCTAAACTGGTGGGTTTTTTTGATGTTGCACAACTTAATAGCTGTTGTGGAGTGGGGATGGTTCTCTATTTGAATGCGAGGCACTTTTCTCCCTTAAGATCTAGGTGGGTATGGAAACCAATACACGTGCCCAGCTTCTGGCACTCTGGGGACTGCTGTATTTTAGCCATCACCGGGGGATTGATACGCTTCAGGTGTTTGGTGATTCAATGGTGATTATCAACTGGGTGGCTGGGAATGCTAGGTTGAATGTTATTCAGCTTATTCCCTGGTTGGATCGAGCCCGTGCTCTTATTCTTGGCTTTGCTCATATTAAATTCACCCACATTTATTGTGAATTTAATACTTCGGCTGATACTTTGTCAAAATTAGCTGTCGGCTCGATGGATGGATGTATGTTATTTGATGAGTTTCTGGGAGGGACATGTGTGGACACCGGATCCTTACACTTGTTCTAACCTGGTTAGGAGAGCTCCTCGGTTGACTAATGGTGGGATAATTTGTCAATGCATAATGATTTATGTGACTGCATAGTGTGTACTCTTGTAGCTTTTGTCAAAACACAATTTTTTTATGTCAGCTGACTGAGCGTATTAGTATGATGGATATGATGATCCATGAGTATTAATATGATGGATATGATGATCCATGATAGCATGATGACAGTTTTGAATGTTATTGATACTTATGATGTAACTTTGATTCATATCTTTTGAATAACAAGTTACTTTTTTTTTTGCATGAAAAAAAAACTATATATACACTTTCAACAATTTCCTCTACATTTTAACCAATTTCATAGAAAAATAAAGATCTTACTGGGCCCAGAGGCACTTTCTACAACCCAATATGGATGAGATGTGTCACGTTGTCACATGTTGGCTCCGAATTTAAATTGGCTAGATTGTAAAAATAAATATATATAAATATACATTGAATTTCAATTTCAATTTTCGTTCATGCATCCTCACATTTAATTTTGTTTTTCATAAATAGTTACAAGAATAACTATTTTATTTCATAATCAATGAATGAACAAAATTTTTGCATATGTGTAAGGTTTGTGTGTTATTGATTAGGATAGTTGGCATATGGATGAATATATTTCAATATATTGGATTATGTATTTTTAAGTTAATAAAAGAGTAATAAGTAAGATATTAGTTTTGTGATAATTGCAAATTAACCAATAATTGGTTAAGCTAAAATCATTTTACTTCACAATTAATTAATCAATCCAACTTTGGGTATTTGTAGGATTTATATGTTATAATTTACAACATAAAATAGTTGGCACTTGGATGATTAAAGTTGGGTAAATAAATATTTTACTTCATAACCAATGAATGAATGCAATTTTTGCCTATTTGTAGGATTGATGGATTCTAGATTTAAATAGTTGGTGGTTAGATATTAGTTTTGGGTGAAAATCTGTTTTACTTCATAATTAATTAATTAATACAACTTTGGCCTATTTGTAAGATATCCAAATTGGAATAGTTGGTGCTTGAATGATTATCACCTAAAATATATTAGAGTAAATGTATTTTTAAGTTGATAATATAATGATGAGTTCAATATTAGTTTTGTAATAATTGCATATAAATAAACTAGCATAGATCCATCTGAACTCTCTATCAAGCACCGAGACCACTTATCAAATCACTTGAGGTGCAAACCTATTTATAAAGTTCTAAACTTCCTCAAGAGATTTGATCCCTATCAACCTTTGATAGAGCCAGAGTTAAGATGGATCTATAATGATAATGTCTATACTACCAATGAATTAAATTACATTTAAATTTATTATATTATTAAAATCATTTTTAAAATGATGGCCTTCTCTTTCATTATAATCACTTTTTTTTAATTTAAGTAATTACAAATATTATTCTCTCAATCAATTTTGAATAACTTTCTTATGGTTATACGAACTGAGCTCCAATGTATTTAGTACGGATGAGGGGAGGTTCAAAACATCTATTATGTTATGACTTCAAAATTTAACACGCCGTTTAGTAGATCGAGAATTCCACTTCCACTCTAGGCAAGAATGCTTTAATCCTGCTTTGACTTAAGGGTCCAAGAGTCAATAATAATATTTAACACGCCGTAATATTTAAATTACAAATGATGAAAATCATCACCTAAGCGTGTAAAAACTAGGTAAATACGAACTCAAATCCAAACGTTTATGATTGAAATGAAAACATTCCATTCACAATACGTGTTACTTGGAATCTATGGTAATAATTTGTTAGAGACGCTTATGGAATTTATGACAATAATCTTTGCTAGTAACATGTAAACTTTCAAAGAAATTTTATGTGTCAAACTCCAATAGTAATCGTGCGCCGATGTATATAAAGAAATATAAGGATATCTCTAAATTATTATGATATTATGTTAAATATCAAACTATTTGGAAAAGGAGTTCCACTATTGATATTTATTGTTTTATAGTTGGGAAAAATATTTAGAAATAAGATATTGAAACATAAAAAGAGAAATTCGAATGTAATATTGATATTTTTGCCAAATTCAATCGTCTATAAAAAAAAATTCAATATCGTGAATCTAATTTCAGTTAATCAATTATACTTTACATGCTTGACTAGTTCGTGCTTCGCTCCATCGATTGGGGTCACTCCACTTATTTTTTACGGTAGTAACGAGGAGAAATTATATAAAGGATAAGGGAGGTTTCGACAAATTTCATCTTCCCGTCAATGTACCATAGGAACGACCTGAATTGTGAATGGGAGTAGGATCAAATTAGTGATACGCGTGTATGATATCTTAATATAACATTATAATGTTGTTTGAGCTCCAAAATTTCACAATGTTATTATTATCCATGGCGGAGGTGATGTTAGACATATTTGATAAATACTTTTAAAACCACCAAAAGAACAAGTAAAATATACTTACATACTGCAATCAATGTGAATTTCGAGTAGGTGAATGGGGAATTTTCTCTCCACCATTTCACAACCAAGATCGACTTAGATGTTGGGAAATATCCTCCTATTTCCATCCATGACTAAATCTGTGACAAAGCCTTAGAATGGAGGCCCTCATGGATGGGGTTTTGAAAGAAAACACTATTCAAAATCATGTCTCTATTGGGGTGGCTTGTGGGTCTAATGCATGAGACAAATTTGAGATGGATGTGAAGGATTTGAGCTAAGCAAACAATTTTTCTAGCTCATAATTTTACTGTGAAATATATTATTATAACCATGAATTGATCATTGCACTAAGAGTAGTGAGGTGCTTTACAATCCTGATTATGGGGGATATGTATAACCTAATATAATGTTGTCACGTTATGTATCAAAGATAAAAAGTAATTAAATATTATTATGTTAGTTCATAAAATAAAAAATTAAGACCAAACAAAAAATAATTAAAAAATACATATCCACTTATAAAATAAAAATTTAAAACTAAATAAAAATTCATTAAAAAATAACACCTCATAAAATTAAATATTTCTCGATGTTTAATAAATCTACGTTTAAGATGAATCTATACTGATGTTTAACATTTGAACCCATAGGGGCAAAGCACTTTGGACTATATCTTTAAGTTCTAATTTATAAAAATAATCGAGATTTTTATATTCTTGTAAGTATCTTACCTCTTATATTTTTCAAACATTTTATAAATAAGGACTCATACTCTATAACTTATCATAGTCACTTCCATTCTCTACGTGATGCTTGTAATTCATAAGATACCATCATAATTTTTTGTTAGCTTCGTTGTCATTTTATTGATAATTATCATTAAGCAATAAGTTGGAGAACTTTGCGGCAATAGAATGAGTATGGAGTAAAAATTCACATATTGGTGTTTGAAAAGTGGCTAAAATGTAGTTATTTTTAAAATATGGTTTTGAGGTCTTGGAGATGTAATAAGGAATAGATGAATTTTAGAACTAATCAGATAATGAGATGAGATGCATGTAGAGTACATTTAGTATAGACAATAAGATTGTAATTTTTGTTGCTTGAACACCATTTATTTTGATACACAAACATGTGATCTTCCTCTTTTTCAACATTGTGAAACTCTCAATTATTTATGTAAATATACCCAAATTCTTTTTTATTTCTTGACATTGGATTTTTCACTATTAACCATTGTCCGAGTTCTTAGTAAATCTACTGTATTCCTTAATCACAATAAAAGAAGTATTCAACATAGACGTGCCATCCACTTAATAACTCGTCTAAAAACTCAAAATGTTTTCTATCTACACATAGTCATTCCACCCAAAACTAGTATTATAACCGTTCTTTGTTGAGATGCCACCCAACATCTTTTGATAGTTTCAAAACATGGACAAACATCCTTAGCGGCTTGAGTAGATTAAGGAAAACGCGGAATCCTTGGTTTCTTCCTCATCCAGCACTTAAATCAACAAACACTTTCCATCCTTTTTATCCAACGGACTTCTTGATCAATGAACAAGCACGAATATATTTTGAATCTTGAAATTTTCAAATATTTGCCTATCCCACGGGAGTGTTTTTACGATGGATTACTTAATTGGAATTGATATAATTATTATTTACGAAAACTAAGGAGCAGACCATAGAAATAGACTAAAAGATAATATATATGAAAAAGTTGTGTTTCGAAGTAAACACGTCTTATTTTTCACAAAATAAGGTTGCCAACATTGAAAATAGAAACGGATTAAAAAATAATCCATATGAAAAATAGGAATATTTATATGAGTGCAGAAAATATGTTATCCATTTTAGAGGGAGATGAACTGCAGGGGATTAATATCGTTGAATCAAACTCCGATGACTGTGTCCGATTCTAATCCTATGGTGGCTGATGCGTAGGAGATCATTCGTTAGCTGGGATGCCTAAGATACAGCTGCGAATGTCGTTGATTTTGAGTCTGTGCTTGTCCGATGGACTCAATACGTTTCTCGTGCTACTATGAGTAGACGAATGCAACATGATTGACAAAAGAATGCTCTTGCCCATTGCAGGATTTGAAGATGCCGAGGAGACCAAGTGTACACCCAAGGACAAGGAATCATGTGATTTGGACATTGAGGCCACATGTCAAGTGATAACGCATTTTGACAAACTTCTTGCATGCCAACAATTGTTTTACAGAATACCTATAAGGCAAGTGTTTGATGAATTGTTTTTTTTGTCAAAGTAGTTGTTAAAAACGATTGATTTTAGATTATGGTCAAAATTCTTAGTGGAAATACTACAATTTTATGGGTGAATTTAAATGATTATGTTGTAGATTTAATGTAGCAATTTATGTAGCCATCTACCACTAAAAATTGCCTTCAACTTCCAAACTTATGTCATTTAAGCATGTCGTTAAAAGTAATTCTTCCAATCCAAATTTTTCAAAGCTATTTCTTATTCATAGTGCTTACATACAGTGGAGCTCATTGAAGAGGTGTGGTTGGTGGAACCCACCTACATTCACTATATAAGAAAGATTCAATATCTGTAGATTTAATGGTTATTATTGGCTTATTACATCGAATTCATTTCATTGGATTCATTTGACTTGGAGAATATAATTGTGAGATCTCTGATCTCTGCACCAGGGGACTTTTATTATTCAGTTCCATCATCTTGCTGATTAGAAGCAAGTGCTTGAGGAGTGTCCTTAGTTTTCGGGAAGTGCTTAACCTTTTATAAGTCACCTTGATTCTCGATATTTGATCCCAATACTATGTTTATTACTCATATGTCAGTTTGGGTTTGTCTATCCAATTTGTGATTACATTTTTGGTATCTATCATTTTTTAAGGTTATCAGGAATTCTTTAAGCCCTTATACAAAAATAATATCTTGACATAGTTGTGGGTTTATACACACACATGCATCTTTGTTGAGATAAAACTTAGTAAGGATATTACAAACACAAGGATTCTCACTTAGAACATGCTTTTTCCCAACTCGTGATATCTTACTTAGAAAACAAGATGTGACTAAGATTCATTGTAAATTCCCAAAAATTTATTGTCTTTTAGCATTTATTTGTTTTGAACTTGCAAATGAAATTAAATAATAAAAAACATTTTTAAGAATTATTTTTTTAATTTATGTTGACTTTTCATATTTAGTACTTTTCTCATTAATTTAATATAATGTGATTTAATTGAAAATTTATTTACATATAAAATGTTAATAATAATATTATAATCCACATTGCATTATTATTATTATTCTTTATTAATTAAATCTATGTTAATATACATTTTTATATTAATATCATTCATGCATTTAATTTATTTTAAAAGTACAACAATTTAATTTATTTTAAATATATATATATATATATATATATATATACATATATACATATTAGTTGAGCATTATAATATTAAATAAATTGGAGTGAATACATAATTAGAAATTAAAAATATGAAAATGATAAAAATATTATTTTATGAAAAAATGTGAAAGGAATATTAGTTTGGCATTATGATATTAAATAGAATGGAGTGATTATATAATTTAAAATTAGAAACATGAAAATGTCAATATATTATTTTATAAAAAATGTAAAAAGAAAAAAATGTGAAAGGACCTTCTTTATGAATTATGAGTACTTTACTTGAAAATAACAATAATATTATTTTATGAGAAAGTATGAAAGGAAAAAAGTGTGAAAAGACATTCATTATGAGTACTTTACTTGAAAATGACAATAATATTATTATGAAAAATGTTAAAGGGCTTTCATTATGAGTACTTTACTTTATGACTTAAAAATACGTATACCACTACATTGGTTAACTATGAGTTTTGATCCACCATAGAAAATTTGACAAATAAGCATTCTTAACTCATGCAATGCCACCTCAACCATGGGGGATGATGTCATCTACAAGAATGTGATTGGTTGATTTTTATAGTACATTTTCTTTGTTCTGAGGCCAATTTTTTACCTCAAAATTTCTCTAATGCATAGTCCCACCAATTCTATACATTTTTTAAAAAATCAATGATTGAGTTTTCTTAAAATAAGACAAGACATCCAAAAGAAAGGTTCCATGGAAATGTTTCCGACCACGAGGTGGAATTCTAACCTATGTCATAGTTCCTACTTGATTTTTCACTAAATAATGGAGAACGATATGAGTGACCATTATCCTATGATATGAAAAAAGATTTAGAAAAAATAAATTAGTTACATTAATTTCAACAAATGAAATAATTCAAAGCAAAGCAATGGGGTCCATGGCATAACAAAAAAGAATATTCTGCATTCTTTTTACTCGGAATACAATAAAAAATTGTTCAATGCATTCACGTATGGAAGAAATGATCCTAACAAAATTGAAACTTTGAAAATTGATCACGTGCATTGATTTCAAAACCCCAAGATAATGCAAAATATTAAGTGAAATGACTATAACTATAACATAATGCAAACTAATTTTAAAACACATATTATAATATTGAAAAATAGATTCTATATTATAAGTTGAAGTCCACTACTTTGTTTTCTTGAGTGTGATTCCTTTGTTAGTATTTGAATATTAAAACTAATATAATATTAGGATATATAGATCCTGGATGCGGGTGAATCTCCTGCACTATCCACCGACGTCGTGAGAAGAAGCCACTACACCACCTCGTACGCGGCCACAGGACCTGCATGCACCTCTGCTACGTGGGAAGGACAAGGCAGCCACCTCGACACGCCATCTCCCCTGGATCCAGCTCCTAGACTGGCCTCCACCCAATATGACACTAAAATGCCAAGCCTAATCCCCTCCCAGCTGGCCGTCTCGCATGCTTGAACGGACTCTGATCACATGGCTCGATGGGTGGCATTAATGCCGGATCGTTTCCCTGCATCCTCCAACCCCTGCTGGCCTTATTTCACCATTACTCTGTCTCGTGTGAAGCTTCTCCCTCACAGACACTCCCTCCAGGATATGAAGAGGCCGACTCATTCTTCTGCGAGCATTCCTCACCTCTAGTTCTCTCCGTCTGCATCTTTTGCTGAAAGCTCAGCCCCAGAGCATCGCTTCTGCAATCTCCCCATCATGACCATGAAGCAAACCAGCGGTACTTCTAGGCGTGGCTCCATGCAGAGCACTGGAAAATCTACATCGACTAAAAAGGAAATCCCTGCAAACATTGGGTATAAGGATAATGTCTCGATGCCGGTTCGGCGCCTGGTCGATGACTGCGAATTGCGTAATGTGGCGAAGATTCTGGCCTTTGGTAGCCTAGGCACATAGGTAAATCACTACTGGATGCTCAAGAACCTGATCGAAACACTGGTAGAGTAAATGTTGACCCATTGCCATTTGGCCAAGATGTCCATTACAGACACTAGGTCTACCATGGCTCACTTGGATGGTATTCTCATGGCACTGGAAGCCAACCTCACTAACCACCACCTCTACTCATTGTTTCCTCAGCTGAATCAGCCCATCGGTTCTGGACCAGAAGGTCCTGTTGCAGGTTTCAAGAATGAGAGCAATGCTCTCGAAAAAGGTATGGGTTCTCAGGCAACTGCGTAGGCGATTGGCAGCTCTCTTCACGACGCCATGGAAACCCCAATCCCTGGACTCGCTTCTAGCCAGGACTCTCCTGCGGAGGTTGTGGTACAGGAAGCATCCCCTGGGACCTCCTTCCCGGTTCCATTCACCATCGCGGTCACCCAGCACAAACACTCTCGCAAAGATGGACTTGAGAAAATCATCCTGTGTAAAACAAAACCTCTGCCTGTCAAATTCCCTAAGCAACAATCAAATGAAGATTTCTTTGATCCATTCCCCATTTATGCTGACATTCAGGACTCCAAGGGAACGGAAGCCGGCTCTTAAACAGGCTTGTCTAGTTATGTTTTTTTGTCATCTATATGTATCACAGAGACTCACTCTATCTTCTGTCTTTCATGATCGGTAGATAAACTGTTTACTACTCTAGTTTTGTTACACTTCTCTATAATTTGGGCACTGAAAGCAGCACTACTTCTCTATAATATGGGCACTGAAAGCAGCACTAGAAGGCCATATTCAGCATCTCCTGATGTTTGTACTATTTTTTGTACTTTAATATAAATTTCCTATGCAAGTTACAAAAAAAAATATTAAGATATATAGAAGGTTAAAATACATAAATTGTGTTGATATACACAATGAGTCATGGAATTTAAAAGGATCAATTTGATCTAAAAAGCTACATATAGATATTGATGGTCATATAAGTTTTTGATTTGAACACCTAGACGTTGAACCAAAATAGATTCATCTTAACTCTGGATTTATCATACACCTAGAGGGATCAAATCCCTTGAGGCTACAAACTTCTCCTAAAATTTTACATTATAAAAAATATTTTTCACATCAATGGATTTTATGGGACTGTCTACGCATAATAAATCTATAGTTAAGATAAAACTAAGTTGATATTAATTAAATCCAGGAAAAGTGTTTAACATATCATAAAAAGCTCGTTGTGAAAACCAATAAATATTATATGCTTTTTGCAAAGAAGAAAACATGATTTCAAGTTATACTCATAAAAAGAGATAAGAGGAATACAACTCTTTATCTCTTCTAATGGCTAGCAAGGACTCTAAATAAGCATTGACACGGAGTCCACCCATCACATGTAACACTCTTTGAAATGAACTTAGCAATATGTTAATCAAATAATCTACATTTTAGATGTTCATGGTAAACACCACAATAATTAAGCGTTTACATAGAATTATTCAAATATGATAATAAATATTCATTTAAATATAATTTTCATTATTAAAATTAGTTTATTTTATGGAAATTTTCAATTAGTGAAACCTTTCTATTTAAGTATCATAATATTATTGCAGTAAAATTAGTAGATTGTTTATGAATGAAATGCATTAGCACCCACAAGAACAGCGTTAACTCCGGCAATTGTCATTGACGGAGTCTACTCATAAGGACCCACAAAATTTAATCCCAAAAAGCAAACAACTTAAACATATACCAGCATGAATATACATTTAAATCTGATATTAGAATTTAACACATAACATATACAAACATAAATATAAGCATAAACATTTTACAAAAGTGCAAGTTAAATTATTTCTCTAAAGAGATAAAGCCATGTCTTGAGGCTAAAATTGTGCATGCCTAAAGAATGTTCGAAAGTGTATTTGACTATGAACAGCAATCAACCTTTGAAGGTCATCGACTATTACTACAAAGTAACTTTCACTTTTGGCTATGTGTCAAGGATGTCATTGTTAACAAAATCATCCACTATTACTACATGGTAACTTTCACTTTTGGCTATGCGTCAAGGATGTCATTGTTAACAAAATCCTCTTCATCGACTATTGATGCATAGTAAGCTTCAGTTTTGGTTATGCAGTCAAGGATGTCATTGTTAGCACTCTCAGTCTCTTTCCAATCCTACCCATTCCAGTTGGTTTTGAAGGGAACAATCCTGCCAAGCTACAATAAACATTTAAAAATTTATCAAACATTGTAAGGATCCAGCTTCTCAAAACATTATTATCATTCAACTCAATCACTTGTCCGTTTAAATACTCCTCAATTTGATAAGAAATAAGCTCTTTTTGATGCATTAGAACTTTTCGATCAATACCTCTTCGAACTCATGGAAATTCCTCTTATTTCAGTGCTTGCTAAGAAGCATTCAATTCATGAGATTACAAGATGGTAGGCGTAGCTTCAAGATCCTCATCCTTCAAGATCCTCATCCTTCAGAGTTTTGAATGTTTGATGTTTAGGAGCACCATTCCAGCTTTATATAAAATATGAGAATATCACTTGGCTGATAGCTCTATGGTGTACATGAAAATGGTGTGCACAGCCACATCTGACAATCATCATTTTTGCATTTACCATTGTTAGAAGTATTTTATTATTAGTACTTTTGCTGGAGAAACGTGCACATGTATAAAAAATGGGATGAAAGGTGATAACATGTAAGTGGGCGTTTCGCCAAATTTCTATGTCGCAGTCCTCTAATTGATGGGGTATCAATAATGAAAAATTAAGTATTTTAAAATTAATATAAAAAAAACGTTAAAATTTTATTTTAAAAATTAATTGATATTTATTTTATAATTAAAACAACATTTTAAAAAATATTTACATATAAATTTACCAATATGTTACATGTGGTCAATGCATAAGCAAAGAGCGTTTCTATAGATAGTAAACAACGGGACTGTGGCAGCAATGGTTCCGTTATCAACAACCTTGTTACACGCAGTAGGTTTTCACATATCTCTTTGTTATGAAACGGCTTTTCCCATAGTATTATTAAAGAGTTCTGGTTTCTGTATGAATTTAATTTTACAATCAAATTTTCTAGACGATTTATGAATTCAATTTTACACTAACGATTTATGGTTCGTGTCTTAACATTTTTTATTATTGTGAAATCGAGTCAGCGATATGGAAAAATCTGACTATGCAAACAATTTTTTACGCAATTGAAGGAAAATCGTCAAGCGCGTTTTGCCCATTGCCAATGTTTGTACAGGTTTATGCATTTTAGTATGCATTTTGGAAAATGTTTGTTAGAATTCGGTGCCACGGACATCAAACCTTCCACAGAAAAAGAATCAATATAGAGAGATCGAGCATAGTGAAGGAACTCAGCAGCTAGAGCTTCGTCAAAAGGAAGACAATAACAGAGAAAATTAAACGAATTTTACTATTGTTTTTATTGATTAGATAGGTAAGTTGATGATACTTACTAGCACAGCCATTTAATTTGTGGTCATTGTATGTAAGTCACAAGTTAAGTGGGCATGAATTAATACAAATATTAGACTAATTAATGTAACATAAAACAAATACTATTAATATACATATCATTTTTTAAACCACCACTTAAATTAGATTGTACACTTGTTACACTTAATTCGCTCAAAAAAATTCAAAATCTAAAATAATATCTAAACACCTATCAGTATAAATATAAGTTGAAGTACAATAATTAATATAAATGGAGACAAAGCAAAAATTAAAAAAAAAAATTTAATTGTATTGAAGGATTGGAACATAAGTTTTATGAATCACATGAAAATAGTTTTGTATCTGTGTGTTAGTAGCTCTTTTTAACTAGGTGTATTGGGTGTTCTAATGTTTTTTTTTATAATTTTTTTATAAATTATATAAAAAAATTACTATGGTAAAAATACTTTAAAAAAGAAGAAGATAGAAGCATTTTGATTGTATTGAAAAATGCATTTTATGGATTTCTTTATTGAGGGGATAAAAAAATTTATTAGGAAAAAAACATTTTTGAAAATAACAAAATAAAAGAAAGGATGAGAATATTTTTATTGTATTGAAAAAGTTAAATGCATTTTACTAGTGTTTTTATGTAGGAAATATATAGGTTAGTGATAGTTAACCTAAGCTGAACTACAATAATTAATATAAATGGAGACAAATTCGAACTCCCAAAACTAAAAAGAATAATTTGATTATATGGAAGGATTGGAATTCCTATAAAAATAAGTTTTGTCAATCACATGGTGTGCATAACATTAAACCCTTTTTATGACGGATGAAGTTGTTTATTTAGAACATATAAATTTTGGGCCTAAGCACCTCACGAATGAGAAAAGTAAGGACATTGAAGGGTACCATGTAGAAATTCTTAAAATTGAAGGATCTATCTTTATCCCCCACATCCACAAGCTCTTCAATCTAGCAGTTAAGCAATGCTCCCCTAATTCATGGACTCAAGTCTTATTCTACCCATTTCTAAAAGTGGTGAGAAAAATAACACATGAGGAAATATTGAGATGTGTGTGAAGGAGTTGAGCAAAATAGGTAAACAATTTTTCTAGCTCATAATTTCAATGTGGAATAGATTATTACAACCATGAATTGATGATGTTTAACATTTGAAACCATGGGGGGGAATCAATTTGGACTATATCTCTAGTTCTTCAAAATAATGGAGAATGTTATGTTCTTGTAGCTATCTTGCCTCTTATTCTTTAAACATTTTACATATGACGATTCATACTCTATATCTTATGATAGTCACATCCATTCTCTACTTCATGCTTGTAGTTCATAGGATAGCATCATAATGTTTTCTTAGCTTCCTTGCCAATTTATTGATAGTTATCACTAGGCAATAAGTTGGAGAACTTGGGGCAGTAAAATGAGTATGGACAATAAGTTCAACACATATTAGTGTTGGTAAAGTGGCCAAAATGTAGCTCATTCTTAAAATATGGCTTTGAGTTCTTGAAAATGTAATATTCAATAGATTAATCTTTGAACTAATGAGAGGCTTGCGAAGTACCTTTAGGATAGACCATAATATTGTAGTCTATGTTGCTTACTTGAACAACCCTTCTTTTGGGACACAACCCTATGATCTTCCTCTTCTTCAACATGTCCTTCAACATTGTGAAACTCCCAATTATTCATGTAAATGTACCCAAATTCCTATTTGATCCTTGGCATTGGATTTTTCATTATTTATAGCAGTGGCAACGTCCGAGTTCTTAGTAAATCTACTGTATTCCTTAATCACATTGAAGGAAGCTATAATACACCAGGATTTAATAAGTTATTATTAAATGCTTTTGAATATTTGAAAATATTTTATTTTAAATATTTTTTACAAGAAGTCAAAGATAAAACAATGTAAATGGATTATTCTTCTATTAATAAAGGTATTGAAGGGGGACATAAATGAAATAGTTGTTGAATGAGTGATTGCTGGCCCACAAGAGCAAAAGAGAAGTGGTTGAAGCTACTGAGTGAGAACTCAAGGTGTAGGAGGCATATTCCCCAAAATCAGGTGACCACTCCTTGTCAAGTGCTAAAGAGAAGGAGGCTCATAAATGACCAAGTCCCACGCAAAATACTCTATAAGATTATGTTCATAAGCAACAGGAAGCTAGCATTAGATGGGTATTAAATATGATAGTGCAAGAGATGGCACATTAAGTGGATTTTTCTCTTGTGCTTCAGCGATCAAGATCAGGGTTTCTGGAGAAAGTGAGATTTGGATGCTCTAGGAGATTGGCTGGGAGGAATGACTATTTCATTTATGTTTTCCCGAACAATGGTGTCAGGTTTCTTGTTTTGTTTCTTATTTATATAAAAATTGATTAGAGTAGGAGTCTTTATTTCTGTTATGAAACACATCTAAACCTTGGCATATTTTCTATTATGCATCTAAATAGACAATGGATTTATTTATACATCTATGTAATATATCTCCTAGTATGTCCTCAATTTAAATATGTTGTCACATTGATATCTAGGGTCATAGAATAAGCATATTTAGCATTTAAATTTATTTCCTAGTATGTTCTCAATTAAAATATGTGGTCCCGTTGATTACTGTGTTCATAAAATAATTGTATTCATTGTTTATTTTCTTTCTAAACAAATCTTTGTTTTTAATACTATAATGGATAAAAATTAGTTAAAGAACATAGTCGAATATGTTCCAACTTTTTATAACATAACCACCGTAAGATCGTCCAAAACTAAGTAAATCGTATAGTTGAATTTTCTCCTCTGCATAAAACTATCAACGGTATTCACTAGAATCGAGAAGCGAGAGGCCTCAGTAGCATAAAGGAATTATTTAAATGCTTTTCCATTTTATAAACCCTGTTTTAGATCAAAAATGCCAGAATTGGATGGATCTTGACCTAAACAAGATATCATATAAACATTATAAATAGTAAACTGTTAATGATAAATCATAAAGCATTAACAAGAATCATAACATCCGATCTTAATAATTTCCATAGTCCCGACGAATTCCAAGGATTTATACAAAAGAAAACATGGATCTTCTTTCACAATGACAAATAAAATATTTCATAATCGCACATCTTAGAATAGTATCATCTAGAACTAAAATCGTGATAGATAATTTTTTAGAATTCCTTTAAACACATAAAATATTTTGAATAAGCATTTGGCAGGGACCCAAATAGAATCATTTACCAATTAAATAGCATAAAAGGTTAAACAGGTGGATTCATATCCCTGTGGAGGTAAATCCATCTACTGTCTTTATAAAACCCTAAATATTTAAATAAAATTACAAAGGTGTAAGCCATCCACGATGGCACTCGCATTAAACTCCCATCCATTAGAATAAGCAAACAAAACACACACTTAAGCTTAAAGGAAAATGGGGGAGAAAGGAGGATGCAAATCCTATATTCGATAGTTCCTAAACCCTAAGGGTAGACTAGTTCATAATGCAACTTATATTGCTAAGAGATGTTGCAACCGCACTAAAAAAATTATCATTCAAGCTGGTGGAAGCCTAATTTCCTTTTTGTTACGGCTTCAAACTCTGTCAAGTGCCACCTACAACATTTTCATTGTTATGGGTCAGCCAATGACCATGAAATTTAATAGTGTAAGTAGAGTAGAGTTCATGTTGTACTTGCGCATTTAGAAATGTAGGCCTAGGAGAAGGTGACCCTATCGCCATCCTCACCAGCACTACTTAAACCTGCAACCACTTGTTTTTTTTTAACCGTAATAATTATTGGAAAGAAATTAATAAATGTAAACCTGGTATCATTGTCTTACCTTGTACATTTTGCAGAGGAGGCTAGCGGTCAGATTCTCCAAGGTACCCTTATTTCTGCTCTAACTGAAGAAAACTACAAGCTTAGTCTCGGCAATTGAAAGATTAAAGAAAATTTGGTTCAAAAAATGAAATATGCTAAAAGTAATCCCTTACCTAGTTAAAGGCAACTTGAGGCCGAAACAATTTATGTGTTCCAGTCGCAGCAACCAGCAAATTGTGGCATGGTGGCCTTAAGCATCGTGATGACCTTAGGAAGCAATGAAAAGAAGAATGCCATTAATAAACGCAACACATTACACCCAAGATTTTACACATCGCCATGAAAAGTGTGGAGCCTCTGCTTGTAGAGATCGTAGACCAAACAACAACAATAATAATGAAGGCTCGGACAATCAAATCGATACATTAAACCCTACTCTAAAATTTTCAATATCAATGCACATGTGGACAAACGAGATGCATTCTAGAGCTTAGCCTTAAGGTCTGGTTGCGCTGTTAACTCGCATCCAGAGTGGCTCATAAATTCACCATCAACCACAGTTCCATTTCACGACTGGCTACTTTAATGTTATAACTTTATTGAATTGCATGCACATCAAAGCTCAACAATGGGGTAAATCTCATAATAATTGTTGAATTCGAAACATTCCGCCTTGTCACATATATGCTTACGCTTAAGGATAAAGTTAAGCCTTGAATCCTTCAAACTCTATCACATGAGATTATGGGTTGAGACTTTACCCATAAATATTCTAAGTACATCCTCAAATATAATGTTAGCTCCAAACTATAAAGGTCAAAGTAGCGATAAAGACCAAGACTTATCCCTAAGGATAAGCATGGTCTTTATAATCTAATAGAAAGAACTTATAAAAGGAACAAAACATCACCTGTAGGTAGGACGGTAGCATGACGATAACCTTAGTAAGTATCCATGATTATGCAACCTGTCAAGTAGAAGTTTTAAGAATTGTGTAAGCAATTCTGCAAAGCAACGACAACTTTACTTATGATAGAGTAACGATTACATGCTAGGAAATATAGTGATGTTTTATTAAGTGACTATGCAAGTAATATTAAGTTCATTATGTTGCAATTACCTACCACATGCCAGAAATATAAAGAGATATTTTATTTTATTATATAGTTATTTGTATAGTAAATTTTTTATTTATTTATGGATTTTTGGGGTACATGAAAAGCCAAAAACTACACCTTACAAATGTAAGGGAAGAAAGCTAGAATTTTCTAGTCATAGGGATGAAATTTCTAGTGAGGAATCACCTATACGCCACACAGAAGAACATCAGGATTCTAGTGAAAGTATTGACAGTCATAAAGATAAAAATAAGTACAAACCCTATGAAGAGATTTCAGGGAATTTAAGAAAATTAAACCTCCTATGTTTAATAGTGAAATCAAGAAAGGAGAAGAGGAAGAAGCCTGGTTGTCTTGAATGAAGAAATACTTCCAGATTTATAACTATTTTGATGAACTGAAGGAAAAAATGGCCATTTATAACTTAAGTGGAAAAGCAAATATTTGGTGGCAGGATATCAAAAAAGTAAAAGGTATAAAAGAATGATACATAACATGGAATACCTTTAAGAAGAACTTTAAACGTAATTACCTTTCAGAACAACACTATGAAGAAAAAGCGAAAGAATTCTACGAGTTAAGGTTAGGTACTATGACCATGAACGAACTCTGTAGTAAATTCCTAAGTCTGCTTCGTTATGTATCTTACATAATAGATGAAAAAAAAAAAATACAGTGCTTTATCAGTTGCTTTCCTACCATGTTTAAGGAACAGATTGAGTATTACAATCCGAGTACACTAGAAGAAGCAATGAGAAAAGCAAACTACTGTTATGATAAGAGTAAGAATAAAAGAGAAAATGTACCTAATTGGAACAATAAAAGACGGGATAACCTTGATCCAAGAAAGAATAATAATAATAATAAATTTCACATAAATTATGTAAATAATTATAGAGGGTATATATATCAAAGTAGTAATTACGAAGGTTTTAAACCACAACACCCTGGAGCAAAAGAAAGAGAACCTCCCACTAATTTTAATAAAAAAACTGCACAGATGGAACCTTTAAAATGTTGGGAATGTGGTGACCCACATTAGTTTAAAGATTGTCCTGTAAGAAATAAAACCTTTAATAAAATTCACTCTATTCAGGAAGCTATTACAGTTGGAGAGATGGTGATGAGTATGCCCAGAATCAGTGTTGCATTAGAGAATCGACAAGCAAATCATCAAGCTTCAATGGTTGAGATCGAAGGTATGATAAAAATTCAACCTATTTCCATACTAATTGATCCAGGTGCAAGTCTGAGTTATGTAGCACCTAGTATTGTTGAACGATGTAATTTAGTAGCTAAAATTTTTGAAAAATCTTGGCTGGTAGAGTTAGCCACATGTATTAAATGTAAAGTCACTAGTTATGTGAAAAACTATTAAGTATTGATGAATGAGTTTAATACGCATGGTGATCTGAATATTTTACCGTTAGCTTCTTATGATATGCTAATAGGAATGGATTGGTTAGAAAAACACAAAGTCATGTTAAATTGTTATGAAAAAACTTTTACATGCATAGATAATACTCGAAACAAAATTAAAGTAACGGGGATTCCTAGAAAGGTTACAATCAAAGAGATTTTATCCTTATAAATGAAGAGATCTGTATGTAATGGATTTAAAGTATTATATCTTTATGTAATAGATGATAAATATCAATATAGAAAACTTATAGTAGAAGATATTCCTAACCTGAAAGATTTTAAAGACATCTTTCCGAAAGAAGTACTTGGACTACCTTTGAAAAGAGACATAGACATTACAATCGATCTGATACCAGGAGCGGTACCGGCATCAAAATATCTATATTGGATGAATATAATAGAACTTAAATAACTCAAATCACAGTTACAAGAACTAATTGACAAGAAGTATATATGACCTAGTGTTTCCCCTTGGGGAGCATAGGTCTTATTCATAAAGAAGAAAGACATAACCTTAATATTGTGTATAGACTATTGACAATTAAGTAGAATGACTAATAAAAATCGATATTCTTTATCCCGGATAGATGATCTATTCGATCAATTCTAGGGGGAGATAATATTTTCTAAAATGTATTTAAGGTACGGCTACCATCAGGTATGGATCAAAGATGAAGAAATCTTTAAAACTGCTTTTAGAACTCGTTATGGTCATTACGAGTTTGTCGTAATGCCATTTGGATTAACAAACGCACCTGCAGCTTTTATGTGCTTAATGAATAGTATTCTAGGTAATTATTTAGATAAATTTGTAGTCGTCTTCATCAACGATATACTAATTTACTCGAAGAATAAAGAGGAACACGAAGAACACCTAAAAATAGTGATGTAAGTTTTAAGAGAACAACAACTATTTGCTAAGTTTAGCTAATGCAATTTCTTTAAAGATAGAATTCAATATCTATGACACGTAGTGTCTAAGGATGGAATATATGTCGACCCCAACAAGATTAAGGCTATCACTGAATGGCCAGTTCCTAAAAATGTAACTTACATAAGATCGTTCATGGGGAGTATAGGTTATTATTGAAATTTTATAGAAGTTTTCTCTAAGATATCCTACCCCATAAATTCACTACAAAAGAAAGGTAAAAAGTTTGATTGGAATGAAAAGTGTATGGAAAGTTTTAATAAATTGAAACATTTTTTAACCACCTCCCTTCTATTAAAAATTGTTGATCCTTTTAAGGATTTCGTCATATGCACCGACGCGTGTAATGAAGGATTAGGTGGGGTACTAATTCAAGAGAATCATGTCGTGGCCTATGAATCCAGAAAATTAAAAGAACATTAAAAGAATTATGCTACACATGATTTAGAACTTGCTGCAATTATACTAACTCATCGGAAGAAATTTTTTGCTAATGTTAGATAACGTAAGTTTAAAATACTTGTTTGATCAACAAAACTTAAACACTAGACAAGCAAGGTTGCTTTCATTCTTAAGCGAATATGAATTCGAAATAAAACATATAAAAGTGAAAGAAAACAAAGTTGCAAAAGCTTTAAGTCGTCACGCAAATTTATTATTTGCGAGCATCAGTTGCAAATCTCATTTAGAAAATCAGATTTTAAATGCATAAAGTTATGATAAAGAATACCAAAATTTAAAGGAAAAGACTATTGAAAATGAAAAGAACCAGATAAAAAAATATTTTAGTCTAAATGGAAGAGGATTACTACTGCAAAAAACAGGTTGTACATACCAAACACATCAGAAATCAAATTAATTGTTATGACTAAGTTACACAAATTACCGTATTCAGGACATCGTGGATACCAGAAGATGATCAACATGATCAGAAAATACATCTTTTGGCCTAACATGAGGAAAGATATAGTAGAGTACTTAGCTCGTTGCATAGAATGCCAACAAATCAAGGCAGAACACCAACATCCAACAAGTTTATTGCAACCACTACCCACTCCAGAATGAAAGTGGGAAATCATCAGCACATATTTTATAACAGTGCTACCTAAAAATTTTAGGTAGCACGACTCAATCATGGTTGTAGTCGATAAATTAATAAAAGGAGCTCATTTTATTCCGGTAAAATCTACTTATAAGGATGTCAACATCATATATATATTTATGAAAGAAATTTTCAGGTTACATGGCGTACCAAAGGTAATAATCTCAGACAGTGATGTAAAATTTACAGGAAATTTCTGGAAAGCTTTGTTTAGAGGGTTAGGCACTCATTTGAAATTCAGTACTGCATATCATCCGCAAATGGATGGGCATACTGAAAGGGTAAACCAAGTCCTAGAAGACATCTTAAGAATGTACGTAATGTACAAACTAGGTAAGTGGGAAGACTACTTACACTTAGTAGAATTTGCTTACAATAATCATTTTCAAGTAATGGTTGGTATGAGTCCTTTTGAAATTCTGTGTGGACGTAAATGTAAGACTCCCATTTCATGGATCAGTCCAATGGACTAATTAATGTTAGGACATGAATTGTTAAGAGATATGGAACTAACCGTGAAGCAGGTACAACAAAATTTGAAGGCAGCCCAAGGAAGGCATAAAATTTATGCTAACTTAAAAAGAACTCATCGAGAGTTCTAGGCAGGAGAGCATGTGTATATCAAGGTAAGACCCAAGAAAAGATCTCTAAGGTTTGGAAGGTATTCAAAATTGGCACCCAAGTATTGCGGTCCATTTTAAATGTTTCCTAAAGTAGGGACGGTAGCATACGAGTTAGCCCTATCGCCTACTATTAGAGTGCATGATTTTTTTCGCGTTTCCATTTTGAATAAGTATGTTCATGACACTAGTCATGTGATTGATTGGGATATTATATAGGTGGAACCCAAGGGAGAGTTCCAAGTGGGATATGAGCGTATTCTCGACATAAGAGAACTTTTACTCTAGAACCGTACCATCAGACAAGTCAAGGTGCAATGGAAGCACCTTAGTCCAGAAGAGTGCACTTGGGAATTGGAAAGTGATATGCAAGAGGCATAGCCAATCATATTTCAAGAAGAAGAAATGGAAGAAAAAAGACAGAAAAATAATAACATTGAGGATGGTGTTATCCTTTAAGAGGAGGTGTCTATAATACAGAAGGATTTAATAAATTGTTATTAAATACTTTTTAATATTTTATTTTAAATATTTTCGACAAGAAGTAAAAAATAAAACAATGTAAATCGATTATTCTTTTATTAATTTAAATACTGAAGGGGGACATAAATGAAATAGTTGTTGAATGAGTGATTGCTAACCCACAAGAGGAAAAGACAAGTGGCTGAAGCTATTGAGTGAGAACTTAAGGTGCAGGAGGCATCTTCCCCAAAATTAGGTCACCACTCCTTGTTGAGTGCCAAAGAGCATGAGGCTCATAAATGACAAAGTCTTACGCAAAATACTATATAATAATATGTCCATAAGCAACAGGAGGCTAGCATTGGATGGGGATTAAATATGATAATGCAAGAGATGGCGCATTAAATGGATTTTTCTCTTGTGTTTCAGTGATCAGGCTCGGGGTTTCTGGAGCAAGTGAGACTTGACTTCTCTAGGATATTGGTTGGGAGGAACAGCTATTTCATTTATGTTTTTCCAAACAGTGGTGCTAGGTTCCATGTTCTCTTTCTTGCATGTCTAAAAATTTATTACAGTAGGAGTTTTTAATTATGTTATGAATCACATCTAACCCTTGGCAGATTTTCTATTATGCATCTAAATAGAAAATATGTTTATTTATACATTTGTGCAATATATCTCCTAGTGTGTCCTCAATTTAAATATGTTGTCGCATTGATATCTAGTATCATAGAATAAGCATATTTAGCATTTAAATTTATTTCCTAGTATGTTTTGAATTAAAATATGCGGTCACATTGATTACTGTGTTCATAAAATAATTATATTTAGCATTTATTTGATTTCTAAACAAATATCTGTTTTTAAAACTAGTATCAATAAAAATTAGTTAAAGAACAGAGCCGAGTATGTTCCAAATTTTTATAACATTACCACCATAAGATCACCCAAAACCAATGGTATTCACTAGAATTGAGAGCCGAGAGGCCTCAGTAGTGTAAAGGAATTATTTAAAGGTTTTCCCATTTTATAAACCTTATTTTAGATCGAAAATGCCAGAATTTGACGGATCTTGACCTAAGCAAGATATCATATTAGTTACATTATAAATAGTAAATTGTTCAATGATAAATCATAAAGGATTAACAAGAATCATAACATCCAATATTAATTGTTTCCACAGTCCCGATGAAATCATTTCCATGTGATTCACGTAGATATGCTCAGTTGGGGATGCAATGGAAATAGTATCTCACCCATCCTAAAAGATTCTGCATTCCATACGGTGAATTGTAAGCTGTGTTCTTTCTTCCTGTGATAAGTTCCAGGAGAAGAACACCAAGGCTATACACATCCATTTTTATAGATAATTTCCCATGGCATACTCCGGTGGCATATACCCACTGCATATTCAATGTACAATGTCCGAACATTATAAAATAATGAGGCAAGAATGGGATAATTATACATTATTTTCCACGGAAATTGTAGTCCAAGATCCTAGAAAAATGTGAATCCCAAACAATTACAACACTGTCAATTTCTATTTCAATTCAAATTAGTGTAGTGTAAAATATATACATCCCTAAATGTTAAAAGATTTTGAAAGTGTAAAAGCAATGATTGTATTGGAATATTACTAAGTTCCAGCCACTCTCATGTTGACGTGAGATTCCTCATAAGGAAAAAGTCTGGCCAAGCCGAAATATGCTATGTTAGGATTCAGTTTCGCATCCAACAGCATGTTACTTGCTTTAATATATTGATGAATAACCCGCAGTTGAGAATCCTGGTGAAGATAGAGAATCCCGTGAGCTACTCTCATTATGATCTTGTAATGCTTCTGTCAATCAAGCTAGCTATGTTTGTTCGGATCTGTGTCCGTGCATCCAGGATACATTAATTATCATGATCGGAATAAGTAATTAGTTTAAACAAAATGGAAATCACTCACCAAATAATATTTTATCAAGGCTCTTATTGGGTAAGTAGAAGTAAACAAGCAGTCTTTATGCTCCATCTATGCAAGTATAGCCCAGTAGGTTCACAATATTTCGGTGTTGAGTTTTCACCACAATTTTAACTTCATTCATAAATTATTTATTTCCTTGCATAGATTTTAAAGATAACTTTTCCACAGCTATTTTTTTTCCATCAGTAGTAGTTCCTTGAAATATTCAAACCAAAGATTGATATTAAGATTCTGTAAGATTCTAAAAACTGGTACAAACTTTCTTACCCTAGTTTACCTTGTATACAGGGCCAAATCCTCCCTCTCCAAGCTTGTTATCATCCTGAAAGTTTTTCGCATTAGCTAGCAATGTTTGCAGTGTAAATACTATTTGTGGATCATGACGGATTAGTGTGTCTTCCTCAACTTGCTCCCAATATATATTATGAAAAAAGAAGTCACATTAGAAAATACTGGTATTGTTTGGAGGTGTAAATTTGTCTTGAAAATTTTATATTCTAAACTGAATTTTACCTATGACTTTGTTCTTTCCAAATTTAAAACTAAAATAATATTACCTCTGTCTATTGTTCAGATGACATAATAGATGCTCAAGGGAAGGATTCTCCCGTTGTTAGCACGTGATGAGCTATTGGAGCCCATTCAGCTTTGAAGACTGAACAATTTGGAAGGCCAAAGAGCCTGTAGAGCATGGCTTCCAGTAAAGAGTAAGGCTCCCTAAACCAAATAATCGGGTAGTTATCAGCCTTTGGCACAAAGTTTCTAGGGTTAATCATCCATGATTTCATCATCTCGCCAAAATTGTACCTAGTTTTAAAGGATTGTATGAACTTAGGGATAAGGGTTTACACAACCGGCTTAAGAGAAAAAACTTTGATCAAGACTTCAGGGTGAAAGGTTGTGAATTGTGACCCTGTACTATCATTGAACGACTAGTCTTTAGGGTTAGCATTTTCCACTATCCATTTAACTAGGTCTGTGTAAGCTAGTACAATGGGTCGGGCAACAATGGCATGGATTTGAGAAGCCCTAATCTTCTCATATGCAAGTCGATCTACCTTAATGTCGGAAAGGTCATCATTAGAAAAAATTGAATAGATTTTGGCCCAGTCCATTTGATACGTTTCAGTAACCCTCTCACTAGTATCTGAGAAGATACCAAAATTTGGGTCTTTAGTCAGCAAATCCCTAAGGACTGTCTTAGACCAAGTGTTTCGTGACATATTGACAAAGCTTGGAAATTATGGTAAATAAATAAAACAAAAATCAAAACTAAACCATAAATAGGAAAACCGTAAATAGCAAATGCAAAAATGACACCAAACCATCCTGAAAATAACTGGGATTTTGTGTGAATGACCCTGGTAAGAAATTCACAGTAAAATCCACGTAGCAGCGTAAATTTCCAACAATGAAAATGATAAAGAAAAATAGGAAAAATCATATATTTATCGATTTTTGGTCGGATCAAATCTAGAACATAGGATTGAAAGAAACGAACGATTGAGATTAGCTCTTGTGGGATGCGGGATCGGTTCACAAGTTTTATTTTTCAAGTTTATTTAAAATTCCCGCAATCTGCAATCCGTAATTGTGGGTTTTGGGTTTGCAAATCACAAAACAATGAATAAAAGGGTTTCCGAAATCCACAATCCATAATTGCAGTTTGTGGGTTTTGGAAATGAAAACAGCGTTCAGAATTAAAATAAATTTCCTGCATCCTGTAATCCGTAATTTGTGGGGTTGTGGGTTTTCGGAACACACAACGTGATTTATCAACATAACGACTTTCCGCAATCCGAAATCTGGAATTTGTGGGTTTTGGGTTTCGGGTTACAAAATCAAAATTTTCCAAAAATATTAACACAGTCTTCCTGCAATCCGCAATTTCAGTTTGTGGGATTACAAAATTCGAAAAGGAAGAACAGTGAATTGCCGCAATCCACAATATTGGGATTGCGGGTTTCAAGTTTTCGTATTTTCGGGAAGAAAATAACATTTTGGAAAAAATAAAAGCTTTCCGCAAGGCAAGAAAATGATCAAAAAATTAGAAATTTTTAAAAGGAAAAAGAATAATTATGCAAACCAGAAGCAAAGGTATGAGATCATACAAGCAAGGTCTAAAAATCTCATTTTCATAAGAAACTTACCCAAATGCCTTTGTATTTACACAAATTGGGGCTCCCATGATCATTTGATCATGGGATCTGTTGTACCTACAACACTTCCTAACTTCAAGGAGCTCCTTTTATGTTTTACCTTGATGAAGACATGTTCACCAACCTGAAATTCTTTATGAGTTCTTTTGAGATCTGCATGAATTTACTGTCCATTTTGTGCAATTTTCAAATTGCCTTAAACCTGTTTCACGGTTAGTTCCTTTTCTTTTAATAACTCAGGTCTTAACATTAACTTGTCAACTAGATTACTCCATGGAATAGGAGTATTAGACTTTCTGCCATACATAATTTCAAATGGACTGAGTTTTGTTGAAGCTTGGTAATTATTATTATAAGAAAACTCAGCAAGATGCAAATATTCTTCCCATTTACCTGGCTGATCTTTAACATACATTCTTAACATATATTCAAGAATCTGATTGACTCTTTCTGTCTTCCCATCCGTTTGTGGATGAAATGATGTACTGAAATTTAAAGTAGTATCTAAAACTTTAAATAAAGACTTCCAAAAATTTCCTGTAAACTTAGAGTCTATATCAGAAATTATAACTTTTGGAATCCCATGCAAACGAAAAATGTGTTAGGTTATCTTAATAGGTATGAAATGGGTAGCATTACTAAGCTTATCTGCAACTACCATTATGGAATCATTATGTTTCTGATTTTTAGGTAAACCAGTTGTTAAATCAATATTAATTATTTCTCACTTCCAATCCGGAATAGGTAATGGGTGCAATAGTACAACTGGGTGTTGATGCTCAGCCTTTATATGTTGACATTCCATACACCTAGCAATGTATTCAGCTACCTCATTTTTCATATTCGACCAAAAATAATCCTTCCTTAGCATGGTTATCATCTTTTGGTAACCAGGATGTCCTAAATAAGGACTTTTATGTACTTCATTTAAAATCGATAGCTTAACTTTAGGTACATTTGGTACATACAGACTATTTTTATACATCATTAAACCTTGTTCATTCAGACTATAATCTGTCATTAAATTTTCTGATATATTTTTAGCAACCTTCTGTTGTAATTTAAGGTAATTTTCATCTAGTTTTATTCCATCTTCAAGCTGATTTTCAAAATCTATTTTATAAGTGTTGATTGTTGTTACAAAACTTAGTCTTGCATTTATGGTTAAGGCATTAACAACTTTATTTTATTTACCTTTAATGTGATGAATCTTGAAATCATATTCGTTAAGGAAATCTAGCCACCTAGCTTTCCTTGCATTCAGATTTGGTTGAGACAACAAATATTTTAAACCTTTATTATCTGTCACTAATGTAAACTTTCTTCCGATTAAGTGATGAGGCCACATCTTTAACGCATATATCATGAAAGCCAACTCTAAATCATAAGTTGCATAGTTCTTATCATGAATCTTTAACTTTCTGGACTCGTAGGAAATCACATGACCTTCTTGTGTTAAGGCTCTGCCAAGTCCATCATTGCATGCATCAGTGCACACGATGAAATCCTTGTTTTTTAATTTCTTAAAACTTTCTTCACATTTTTGGTCCCAAATAAATTTCTTACCTTTCTTTTGTAAAGAATTTATAGAATTCGCTATTCAAGAGAATCGTTCTATAAACTTATGATAGTAATTTGTTATTCCCATAAAAGATCGTACACCAGTTACATCTTTAGGGGCAGGCCATTCATTAATTGATTTTATCTTGTCTGGGTCTACTGCGATTCCATCCTTGGATATCACATTCCCTAGATACTGTATTTTATCTTTGAAGAAATCACATTTGCTGAACTTAGCGTAAAGTTGGTGTTCTCTTAACACTTGTAAAATTATCTTTAAGTGTTCATCTTGTTCCTCTTTAGACTTAGAATAAATTAAGATATCATATGCTTGTTTTGCACTCTTAGGGTGTGTATATGCATGTTGTACATAGGAAAGGCATGTATGTGCACAAAATTGGGAATTTTTTAGCGATTTCACTAAGAAGGGATACTTTTTCTTATTCATATAGGTATAAGGAAGTGTTCAAAAGGGATCAAGATCAGAAAAAGGGACAAATTGAGCATCTTTGCAACGATGTGGCCAAATATGCTAAAACATTTTCTATCCTGAATGGGAAAGTATAAGTTATCTTAACTCGTGAGGGAACTTTGGTCATAGATCAAACCATAGAGGTCATCAAGTAGATTGTTGGACTTGTGGAGGGCATTATTTTTAGAGAGATTGACTTGAGTTATAGTTCAATCTACGTTAGGAAGAGGGAAATGGAAAGGTTGAATAATATTAGGTAATCAATCTAGTTGATATAATGATGAATAATCATTAGTAAAAGCATTGGACCTTAGTATTTAATCATTTCATATAATTAGCATGATTTCCATGTTATTATTTTGATTTACCATAGTGTTATAGATAGTTGTGAGTCGAATGATACATGGGTTGGTATCCCATGAGCATGATGATTTAAAATTCGTTGAAATGACATCCATGGCAAAGAGTTTTCCATTTCCTCTTGTTGAGAATTGTGAGATGAAACTTTGTTTTTTTTAACTAGTATAAATTTATATAACAAAATGGTGGGAATCTATGACTTAATAGTGGGCATGGATTGGTTGGAAACCTATAGATATTCTTTTGATTGTTCTCGGAATACAGCTCATATCCTTGGTCAAGAAGAACCAATTGTGATTCATGGGATTATATGAAAGGTATCGGCCCCATCTTTATTTTAACAAAGAAAGTGAAGAAGTGTTTTAGGAAATGTTGTACAATTTATGCAATTGAATTAGTTAGTTAAGACAATATTGATTCCCTAGAGCCACATTCTGTGTGATTTCAAAGATGTATTTCCATTTGAATTGCATAGAACCCCTCCTATAAGAAACATTGACTTCACTATAAATTTGAAGGAAGGGCAAAACAAGGGGATATTGAAGAAAATTGCATTCCCAAGATGACCATCAAAACAAGATTTGGACACTATGAAGTTTTGTGGTAACTTGTAGGTTCGCTATCAGCCCTACAACATTTATGAATCTAGGGCATAATGTACCTAAAATATACTTATACTAGGAGGATTTTTCAAATGAATTCAACATAGTATCCAACATTCTGAAAAGGGGAAAAATTTGAGAAATTCATTTGAAATATTTTGATGATAATTTCAAGTAATAATTTAGACTTCAATTCTCTAAAATGTGGTACTGCGAATATGAGATAGCTATATTAAAAAAAATAAAAATTGAAAAACGTTTAATTCTCTGCATAACACTAACAATTAATTAAGATCTCATTTTCTAAATAAATGACATTTATTATTCAATAATATAGTAACTAAACCACATCCTTTGATACAGTTTGTGTTTTTTTCCATTATTTTCATACAACAATATTAAAAGTTATAAATATAGTAAATAATAAACTTTTATTTTAAAGTAATTTAAATGTTATATGATTTAGATTGTTTGTTATTAATAACAAATTTTTTATATAATTTTCTATCAGACAATTTTTTTTTTCCTTAGAAATATATAAATAAATATCTAATCTTGAGATCTCAAGCCAAATTGCTATCTCATTGAAGATTGGAAGTGGCTTCTTGTTCATGTGGAAAAATGTATTAATGTCTCGGCTTATTGGTTCGTGTCTCTGGGTGGCCATTATGTTCTTCTTCAGTCTGTGTTACAGGGCTTACCAGTTTATTGAATGCCATTATATATGGTGCCTCTTTCGGTGTTGGATGGGATTAGGTGCTGGATGCTTCATTTCCTTTAGGCAAGCTCACTGAACTATTCCAAATTTCACCTGTTGTCCTCGAAACATTTGGCTTTACCAAAAAAGCTCGGGGGTTGGGGTTTCTTGAATATCTATTAGTTCAATGAAGCTTTGGGAGCTAAAGCCTTGTGGCGGGCTCTGTTTGGTTTGATTATTTGGACGCTGGTGATTCGAAAGAAGTATCTTAAGGCTTCTCATCCTTTTGTTTGGCTGAGGGATACTCCTCCCTTAGGTGGAAATTCATCTCTAATTTGGAAAGGCTTGTTCAAGAAACTTCCCACTGTGAACCGCTACCTTTCTTGGTGCATTGGTAGAGGAATTTGGTTTTATATTGGTATTCATCCCATCATTGGGATCTCTAGAGATTTTAGACTTTCGACTGATCTCATTATGGCTCTGCATGCTCAAAATGTTGCGGTCTTGGATTAGGCGTGTAACTTGGAGGGGACACTGGAAGCTTATAACTATTGGTTGGATGCTAATGCTTTGGGCCTGTCTGGCAAGTTGGCCATGGAATGGAACTGTTATATTTTTAAACTAAAAGCTGTGGGAATTACTTTATCTAATACTTCAAAACTCTTGGTTTGGGATTGGCAGGACTCTAATGGTGTTATCCCTACTAAACTGGCTTATGATTCTATTGTCTCTGTGCAGTCTCCTTCGAGGCCGTGTCCTATTCCTCATAAATTATGGCACTGGAAGCTTCCACTCAAAGTTAGGTGCTTTATTTGGCTGTGCTGGAACAATTATATTTTAACTTGGGGATAACCTATGCAAGAGGGGTTTTTTCAGACCGAGCATGTGCATTCTTTATTTGCAGCATGACGAATCGGTCTCTCATTTATTTGTAACTTCCCTTTCTTCATTTCCATCCTTGAAGCCTGCCAACAATTGTTCGCCTGTATACTTCTGTGGAGACAAGAGACTTTTTCTGCTAGTTTGGAACACTGCATGAAGGGCAGGTTTGAACATGTGGAATTTCCTTTCTTTTCTATCTGGGAAGCATGGAAACAAAGGAATCACTTGATTTTTCAGGTTTCAACTTTGAGTTTTTCCATGGTGGTGTCTAAGGTGGTGGCATCTTTCTCCGACTTTAGACAACTCAAAGTGGTGTGCCGGCAATGTTTACTTGTCCCTCCTTATCTAGATTTCTCTAAACCGGTGGGTTTTTTTGATGGTGCACAACTTAATGGCTGTTGTGGAGTGGGGATGGTTCTCTATTTCAATGCGGGGCACTTTTATCATCTTAAGATGCAAGTGGGTATGGGAACCAATACACGTGCCGAGCTTTTGGCACTCTAGGGACTGCTGTATTTTAGCCATCACCGGGGGATTGATATGCTTCAGGTGTTTGGTGGTTCAATGGTGATTATCAACTGGGCGGTTGGGAATGCTAGATTGAATTTTATTCAGCTTATTCCCTGGTTGGATCGAGCCCATGCAATTATTCTTGGCATTGCTCATATTAAATTCACCACATTTATTGTGAATTTAATACTTTGGCTAATACTTTGTCAAAATTAGCTATCGGCTCAATGGATGGATGTATGTTATTTGATGAGTTTCTGGGAGGGACATGTGTGGACACCGGATCCTTACACTTGTTCTAACTTGGTCAGGAGAGCTCCTCGGTTGACTAATGGTGGGATAATTTGTCAATGCATAATGATTTCTAGGACTGCATAGTGTGTACTCTTGTAGCTTTTGTCAAAACACAGTTTTTTTTATGTCGGCTGACTGAGCGTATTAGTATGATGGATATGATGATCCATGAGTATTAATATGATGGATATGATGATCCATGATAGCACAATGACAGTTTTGAATGTTATTGATACTTATGATGTAACTTTGATTCATATCTTTTGAATAACAAGTTACCCTTTTTTCGGCATGAAAAAAAAAACTATCTATACACTTTCAACAATTTCCTCTACTTTTTAACCAATTTCATAGAAAAATAAAGATTTTATTGGGCCCAGAGGCACTTTCTACAACCCAATATGGATGAGATGTGTCACGTTTTCACATGTCCGCTCCGAATTTAAATTGGCTAGATTGTAAAAATAAATGTATATAAATATACATTGAATTTCAATTTCAATTTTCCTTCATGCATCCTCACATTTAATTTTGTTTTTCATAAATAGTTACAAGAATAACTATTTTATTTCATAATCAATGAATGAACAAGTTTTTGCATATGTGTAAGGTTTGTGTGTTATTGATTAGGATAGTTGGCATATGGATGAATATATTTCAATATATTGGATTATGTATTTTTAAGTTAATAAAAGAGTAATAAGTACGATATTAGTTTTGTGATAATTGCAAATTAACCAATAATTGGTTAAGCTAAAAGCATTTTACTTCACAATTAATTAATGAATGCAACTTTGTGTATTTGTAGGATTTATATGTTATAATTTACAACATAAAATAGTTGGCACTTGGACGATTAAATTTGGGTAAATAAATATTTTACTTCATAACCAATGAATGAATGTAATTTTTGCCTATTTGTAGGATTGATGGATTCTAGATTGAAATAGTTGGTGGTTAGATATTAGTTTTGGGTGAAAATCTGTTTTACTTCATAATTAATTATTTAATGCACCTTTGGCCTATTTGTAAGATATCCAAATTGGAATAGTTGGTGCTTGAATGATTGTCACCTAAAATATATTAGAGTAAATGTATTTTTAAGTTGATAATATAATGATGAGTTCAATATTAGTTTTGTAATAATTGCATATTAATAAACTAGCATAGATCCATCTTAACTCTCTATAGACCAGTTATCAAATCACTTGAGGTGCAAACCCATTTATAAAGCCCTAAACTTTCTCTAGAGATTTGATCCCTATCAACCTTTGATAGAACCAGAATTAAGATGGATCTATAATGATAATGTCTATACTACCAATAAATTAAATTACATTTAAATTTATTATATTATTAAAATCATTTTTAAAATGATGACCTTCTCTTTCATCATAATCACTTTTTTTTAATTTAAGTAATTACAAATATTATTCTCTCAATCAATTTTGAATAACTTTCTTATGGTTCTACGACTGAGCTCCAATGTATTTAGTACGGATGAGGGGATGTTCAAAACATCTATTATGTTATGACTTCAAAATTTAACACGCCGTTTAATAGATCGAGAATTCCACTCCCACTCCAGGCAAGAATGCTTTAATCCTGCTTTGACTTAAGGGTCCAAGAGTCAATAATAATATTTAACACGCCGTAATATTTAAATTACAAATGATGAAAATCATCACCGAAGCGTGTAAAAACTAGGTAAATACTAACTCAAATCCAAACGTTTATTATTGAAATGAAAACATTCCATTCACAATACGTGTTACTTGGAATCTATGGTAATAATTTGTTAGAGACGCTTGTTGAATTTATGACAATAATCTTTGCGAGTAACATGTAAATTTTCAAAGAAATTTTATGAGTCAAACTCCAATAGTAATCGTGCGCCGATGTATATAAAGAAATATAAGGATATCTCTAAATTATTATGATATTATGTTAAATATCAAACTATTTGGAAAAGGAGTTCCACTATTGCTGTTTATTGTTTTATAGTTGGGAAAAATATTTAGAAATAAGATATTGAAACATAAAAAGAGAAATTCGAATGTAATATTGATATTTTTGCCAAATTCAATCGTCTATAAGAAAAATTCATTATCGTGAATCTAATTTCAATTAATCAATTATACTTTACATGCTTGACTAGTTCGTGCTTCGCTCCATCGATTGGGGTCACTCCACTCGTTTTTTACGGTAGTAACGAGGAGAAATTCTATAAAGGATAAGGGAGGTTTCGACAAATTTCATCTTCCCGTCAATGTACCATAGGAACGACCTGAATTGTGAATGGGAGTAGGATCAAATTAGTGATACGCGTGTATAATATCTTAATATAACATTATAATGTTGTTTGAGCTCCACAATCTCACAATGTTATTATTATCCATGGCGGAGGTGATGTTAGACATATTTGATAAATACTTTTAAAAGAACCAAAAGAACAAGTAAAATATATTACATACTACAATCAATGTGAATTTCGAGTAGGTGAATGGGGAATTTTCTCTCCACCATTTCACAACCAAGATCGACTTAGATGTTGGGAAATATCCTCCTATTTCCATCCATGACTAAATCTGTGACAAAGCCTTAGAATGGAGGCCCTCATGGATGGGGTTTTGAAAGAAAACACTATTCAAAATCATGTCTCTATTGGGGTGGCTGGTGGGTCTAATGCATGAGACAAATTTGAGATGGATGTGAAGGATTTGAGCTAAGTAAGTAATTTTTTTAGTTCATAATTTTAATGTGTAATAGATTGTTATAACCATGAATTGATCATTGCATTAAGAGTAGTGAGGTGCTTTACAATCCTGATTATGGGAGAGATGTATAACCTAATGTAATGTTGTCACGTTATGTATCAAAAATAAAAAGTAATTAAATATTTTTATGTTAGTTCATAAAATAAAAAATTAAGACCAATTAAATATTTTTATGTTAGTTCATAAAATAAAAAATTAAGACCAATTAAAAAATACATATTTGCTTATAAAATAAAAATTTAAAACCAAATAAAAATTCATTAAAAAATAACACCTCATAAAATTAAATATTTCTCAATGCTTAATAAATGTATGTTTAGGATGAATCTATACTAATGTTTAACATTTGAACCCATAGGGACAAAGCACTTTGGACTATATCTTTAAGTTCTAATTTATAAAAATAATGGAGATTTTAATATTATTGTAAGTATCTTACCTCTTATATTTTTCAAACATTTTATAAATAAGGACTCATACTCTATAACTTATCATAGTCACTTCCATTCTCTACGTGATGCTTGTAATTCATAAGATACCATCATAATTTTTTTGTTACTTTCGTTGTCATTTTATTGATAGTTATCATTAAGCAATAAGTTGGAGAACTTTGGGGCAATAAAATGAGTATGGACTAAAAATTCAGCATATATTGGTGTTTGAAAATTGGCTAAAATGTAGTTCATTTTTAAAATATGGTTTTGAGGTCTTGGAAATGTAATATGGAATAGATGAAACTTACAACTAATGAGATAATGATATGCTTGTAGAGTACATTTAGGATAGACAATAAGATTGTAGTTTTTGTTGCTTACTTGAACACCATTTATTTTGATATACAAACATGTGATCTTCCTCTTTTTCAACATTGTGAAACTCTCAATTATTTATGTAAATATATCCAAATTCTTTTTTAATTCTCGACATTGGATTTTTCACTATTAACAATTGTCTGCGTTCTTAATAAATCTACTAAATCTATTGTATTCATTAATCACAATAAAAGAAGTATTCAACATAGACGTGCCATCCACTTAATAAGTCATCAAAAAACGAAAATGTTTTCTATCTATACATAGTCATTCCACCCAAAACTAGTATTATAACCGTTCTTTGTTGGGATGTCACCCAACATCTTTTGATACTTTCAAAACATGGACAAACATCCTTCAAGGGCTTGAGTAGATTAAGGAAAACGTGGAATCCTTTGTTTCTTCCTCATCGAGCACTTAAATCAACAAAGGCTTTGTATTCCTTAATCACAATAAAAGAAGTTTCAACATAGACGTGCCATCCACTTAATAACTCATCTAGAAAACCAAAATGCTTTCTATCTATACATAGTCATTCCACCCAAAACTAGTATTATAACCGTTCTTTGTTGAGATGCCACCCAACATCTTTTGATACTTTCAAAACATGGACAAACATCCTTAGGGGCTTGAGTAGATTAAGGAAAACGTGGAATCCTTGGTTTCTTCCTCATCCAGCACTTAAATCAACAAACACTTTCCATCCTTTTTATCCAACGGACTTCTTGATCAATGAATAAGCACGAATATATTTTAAATCTTGAAATTTTCAAATATTTGCCTATCCCACGGGAGTGTTTTTACGATGCATTACTTAACTGGAATTGACATCATTATTATTTACGGAAACTAAGGAGCAGACCATAGAAATAGACTAAAAGATAATATATATGAAAAAGTTGTGTTTCGAAGTAAACACGTCTTATTTTTCACAAAATAAGGTTGCCGACATTGAAAATAGAAACGGCTTAAAAAATAATCCATACGAAAAATACGAATATTTATATGAGTGCAGAAAATATGTTATCCATTTTAGAGGGAGATGAACTGCAGGGGATTAATATCGTTGAATCAAACTCCGATGACTGTGTCCGATTCTAATCCTATGGTGGCTGATGCGTAGGAGATCATTCGTTAGCTGGGATGCCTAAGATACAGCTGCGAATGCCGTTGATTTTGAGTCTGTGCTTGTCCGATGGACTCAATACGTTTCTCGTGCTACTATGCGTAGACGAATGCACCATGATTTGACAAAAGAATGCTCTTGCCCATTGCAGGATTTGAAGATGCCGAGGAGACCAAGTGTACTCCGAAGGACAAGGAATCATGTGATTTGGACAATGAGGCCACATGTCAAGTGATAACGCATTTTGACAAACTTCTTGCATGCCAACCATTGTTTTACAGAATACCTATAAGGCAAGTGTTTGATGAAGTGCTGGTGGATATGGTGTGTGGCGTTGCGTTGGTTGTTTATATACTTTTTGGCTTCTCTTATGACTAATAGTGAATCTTCAAAGACCACGAGATTAGTGACTTGATTTTTTTTTGCAACTTCAAGACCTTTTATCAACACAAGCCACTCTGCAACATTGTTGGTCTTCTGTCCAATCCCATGCATAATATGCAACTTTGTCTCCACAGAAAACCCCCCCGCACCTGCCAACCTTGGCACACATGCATCCTTATTAAGATAGAACTTAGTAAAGATATTCCAAACACAAGGATTCTCACTTAGAACATGCTTTTCCGAAACTCATGATATCTTACTTAGAAGACAAAAAGTTAACAATAGGCATATCATCAATTTATGTAGCCTTTGGTTGAGATTATCATAAGATGTTTGCAGTCTAACCTATAATAAGATTGGAATATGAAAGAGTCTATTGCAAAATATTTCAATTTAGGCCCCCTATGCAATTGACACAAGATGTAAGGATAATTATAACAAACAATAGCATAGCGAATAATATGGTTTCAAAATAACATCACATTTCAAATTTAAATTATCAATTAGTTTAACTATAATTGGAAATGCACACAAAATATGAGTTAAATGCATTATATAAAATATAACATTGAGAGTATAATAAAATACAATCAAAATCAAATACTACATGGCCTGTAAGAAAGAAGGAAGCATAGAGAATTTATTGCTTAAGAATATGAATAAATAGAAACAATAAAGCTCAAAGCTCAAGTGATATGGATACTTGCAACACAATAAAGCTCCTACAATAATGTAAATGAAATTATACATCATATTTCGAGGATGTTATATACATATAGTGTAAAACAATAGATTGCATTAATTTCAGTGATGTTATAGTGAAAAATTATCTAATAAGTAGTTACATTGTTTTCAACTATGATTGAAATCACACACAACTCAACTGCCATATTTACTCTAGACTTTCAATGAATTACCATAAGGGAGAAGTTCTTCAATTACATCCTAAGATAATTAACTTAAAGCTTGTCATACTGTTATCTTCATTTTCCGTTGTATAAAATTATGAATTGACTTGTCTAAAGTTTTTAGTTGTAAACTATCCCACTCCTGCTTTCCTTGTTTTAACGTTTAGATAATAGACTAGAATGTTGTAACGATGGTTTAATATGATGTGACCATACATATATTGTTAAATATGTACATTTGTGAAACTATATGCAAAGTACCCTCATTTCCTATATGCAAGGTATCATACAATTTCTATGGTATGCGAATTATTTGCAATTATAATGTATTTCCTATATGCAAATATCACATATTATAGTATGCGAACTATATGCAAATACATGCAATCTTTATAACAAGCAATACTATATGCAATTAGCGCGTAATTCCCAAAGCATGTAAACGTTATGTTTTTAACACGTAATTCTTATATGTATGAAGTTTATGCATTGGTATAAGGTATAAAACAATACGAAATTTATGGTTGTCATAGTGAAGCTTTAATATATGTCGATACCTAGTTGATACGGCATCAAGGTTGTAAACTATAACTTATGTTAATGTATAATATGACAGGTTGCAACGTGACCAACATCTAGTAAGGATAGGATAATTAATGCTTTAGTGGTTAAACGCTGGGGTCCCGTCTTAACATTAACTCTTCTATCTCCTACTTAAGTGGAACATCTACGTGACTGCTATCGTGGCTAGTAACACTTGAAATGTTTATAAGGATAACACCAATGTTGTTGAGCTGGATAATTTCTACTTGGAATTCTAACGAGGTGGACTCTATGGTGGATGTGTTAATTAATATGGTCTTAAATGTGGTTATGGATTGAAATACGTGGTGTTGGTTGGAAAGATCTCCATCGTTGATTTCATACCGCCCTCGGGTTTTGGACTAAACCCTAGTCTCCCCACTATGTCTCGACGATTTGTTTTCTTTGGCATTCATTTTGCATTGAGGAGTGGCTGGGAGAGAGGCCGACAGGCTTGAGAGGTTTTAGGGTTTCATTAGCAGGTTTTGGGAGCTTCTCCCATGATTCAAAACCGTGACCTGAGGGTGATTACTCATACCAGCTGATAGCTTAAGAGCCGAGCCCTAATGTGAGAGTTTACAGCAATTGTTTGTAGTTGGAAGGGCTCAAGGGTTGATGATAGTTTGGTGTGTAGGCTGGACCAACGGTCAGTTTTTCATTGCATGTACAAAGTAGTTTCCCCGAATTTAAAATCCATTATTGTTGCATTTGCTACTACTTCTAGTTAGATAATGGCGTCTCTACTCCAGAAGCAACATTCCAGAGGTACCGTTTCGAAACTTTGTTTGATATCATTATTTTGTAATTTTTTTGCAAAAATCTGTAATGCATCTTTTAACCCTCAGATGATTTGATGTCAGACGCAACACGTTGTAGAATATAAAGATTGAAGCTATCTGGCGATTGCCTCACCAACTGGTAAGCCTCAGTGGTTTAACCCCTATAGGTTACTCTTGGTACTTGTTGGCAGTTGTTTGGGTGTTTAGCTAATAGGTTGGGGTTTGAATATTTCAGCCATTGTGGTACTATTTTGTGTTCTAAAATATGTATTGAAGGGTGAAGAGATATTCGGCCTACTTTGATATTGGCACGAGCAGCATTTCGCTATAGATTTTTATGTTGAATGTAACATCTTTTGAAAGGTTTAAACCCTCAATCTTTTTATTAAAATGAGAAGGTTATGCTACTATTATCTTAATGTGTTTGTGTTCGGCTGCGAGCAATGCTCCAGGTCCTGTGTTCTTATAATTTTATGCGTAGATAGAATATGTATGGTAATGTAATTGGCTTGGAGTCTAAGGCTAATGTCTTGTTTTATGAAACCTCAAACCTAATGTTTGCTTCGTTTTGATGTATGAAATGTTTACAACCTCAAACCCTTGGTTTGACATGTGACGATGATATTGAATGTTTAAAGTGTTGAAAATCTGAATGGCTTGGTCTCTCGGACTGTAGTTCAAACTTGGTTTTGTTTGTGTAGATGAAAAATAACAATGGATAGTTGGTTTTGCTATTGAAACATGTACAACTTTAATTTGTTTAAAGCTAGGCTATTACCCTAAGGTCATCCTGCAAGGAATGGTTGTTTTAATGTTTTAAAATTTCATCAAAGATAATGAATGCAATGTTTAGCTGGTTTTAAAAAGGTTCGAACCTATAACCTTTGATTTGAAACTACCGCCTGCTTGGCATGGTGCCTTTAAAGGTTTTGATGTCTGTTTAGTATAATCTATTTGCATGGCTACCTGTGGATAAAATACTATATAATATAATATAGAAGCTAGGGTTATTTCCAACAATAGGACGTTCGTCCATTTCAGACTTTTTCTATGTTTAAGAGGTTATGGTAAGATAATATAAATGTTGATCAGTTCTGTTTACCTTGTTTGTAAAGATAGATGTTTTTTAGTCGTGAATACTGGTAATTGTTTGATACTAAAATAAATATTATTCGTAAAAAAGTCTTAAGCAAAGGTTTAGAAAACAAATATGGAAAAAAGTAAAACCCTAGATTATTCTATTTCTGCAAAAATAGGGATATCATAGATTTGTCTGAAATATGTGAATACTACTAAGTTTATTTCGACAACATTTAAATTTCATATAGATCAATGAAAGGAAATGTAATAAAGTAAAAGATGATATAAATAAAATTGTAAATAAAACTAGATTGATACAGGAACCTAGATCTGTATGTGTTTCTGTTATTTATTCTAAATAATAAACAAATCAGTTTTATAGTCTGCACAATAAATTTGTAACTAAAAACTTCTATGACAGAGATTATAAGATATTATTAAATTTACAGAATATAACAGAGAAAGGAAAACATGACATAGCTAGTTTAAATAAAGAGAAAGAAGGGAAACTTAATAGAGATAGCATATTCATTCATCTTGCTCACCACTTCATCATTCATCTATTTTTAATCTTCCTTCTCTGTACTGGAGTACAATATAGAAAAAAGTATGGGGAAAAATACAGAGAGGGCATTTATTCAATCAATTCATAAACATATTCAGTAGTTTACAAAACCCTAAATAGATCAGAAAACCACACTTATACTTCTGTTTTATCATTAGTTAGCTAGAGAGTACTAAATCAACAATTACATAAAATAATTTAACTACTTAGAGGATGAAATAAAAAGTACAACCTGTAAGTGTAGATAAGGTGAACAAACACCCAAGGAGGCCTGTTCCTCCCAACCTTCGCCAGAAGAAGCAACCGATCTACTTGTCTCCTTTGGACCCCTGAGCTTGTTTACTGAACCACCAGGTAGAAGAATTCTGTGTAGAAGCAAGGCACTTAACTTTGTATAACCAACAATCAATAAAGACTTGCCAAAAACCTCAATCTCTGCATTCAACAGTAGAAACTCTGCACTCAGCAGTAAACAAGGCAGACTTACACCATGATAAAAAACATAGCATTTCCCCTCATCAAATCTCTTGTGTGCATATAGCAGAACCACAAGGTAAGTTTCCTCATCACGAAAAGTGATGAACCTCAGTACAAAATTCAATGGCTCTTAAAAATATTGCCCAGGTCTTTAGTGGTTAGTTTTCAATAAATGAGCCTCAAGCTCCAGTCCCATCTTTCAGGGCATTATGACCACAATTCAAGGGAGTTGTCCCATATGAACAGCTAGTTACTTGCCTCATGATTCTGCCACTTGTCTATTTCCTTATATCCTAGATTCCATTCCACCTAGTGGGTCAGTAAACACTCTTTCAACAGCTCGCCTTGGGTGAGTGTCTCTTATTTTATTTATTTAAATAATAATATTGTGCAATTACAGTCATCCTTGGACACTTGTCCAAATATAAAACTTTATAATAAAAGTTAAGATAATGTCTTCTTTAAACATAAAATGTTTTCAAGAAATGGGTATGTTACAAACCATTATCCTATGATGTGACAAATGATTTAGAAAAAATAAATTAGTTACATTAATTTCAACAAATGACATCATTCAAAGCATAGCAATGGGGTCCATGGCATAACATAAAAGAATATAGTGCATTCTTTTTAGTGAGAATACAATGAAAAATTGTTCAATGCATTCATATATGGAAGAAATGATCCTAAGAAAATTGATCACGTGCATTGATATCAAAACCCCAAGATAATGCAAATTATTAAGTGAAATGACTATAATAATAACATAATGCAAACCAATTGTAAAACACATATTATAATATTGAAAAATAGATTCTATATTATAAGTCGAAGTCCACTACTTTGTTTTCTTGGGTGTGATTCCTCTGTTAATATTTGGATATTAAAACTAATGTAATATTAAGATATATAGAAGGTTAAAATACATAAATTGTGTTAATATACACAATGAATCATGGAGTTTAAAAGGATCAATTTCATCTAAGAAACTACATATAGATATTGATGGTTAGATAAAATTTTGACTTGAATACCGAGAGGTGGAACCAAAATAGATTCATCTTACCTCTGGATTTATCATACACCTAGAGGGATCAAATCCCTTGAGGGTGCAAACTTCTCCTCAAGTTTTGCATTATAAAAACTATTTTTCACATCAATGGATTTGATGGGACTCTCTACACATAATAGATCTATAGTTAAGATGAAACTACGTTAATATTAATTAAATACAAAAAAAGTGTTTAACATATCATAAATCGTTGCGAGAACCTAAAAATATTATATGCTTTTTGCAAACAAGAAAACATGATTTCAAGTTACACTCATAAAAAGAGATAAGAGGAATACAACTCTTTATCTCTTCTAATGGCTGGCAAGGACTCTAAATAAGCATTGACACGGAGTCCACCCATCACATGTAACACTCTTTGAAATGAACTTAGCAATATGGTTAATCAAATAATCTACATTTTAGATGTTCATGGTAAACACCAAAATAACTAAACGCTTACATAGAATTATTCAAATATGATAATAAATATTAATTGAAATATAATTTTCATTATTAAAATTAGCTCATTTTATGGAAATTTTCAATTAGTGAAACCTTTCTATTCACATGTAACACTCTTTGAAATGAACTTAGCAATATGTTTAATCAAATAATCTACATTTTAGATGTTCGTGGTAAACACCACAATAATTAAACGCTTACATAGGATTATTCAAATATGATAATAAATATTCATTTAAATATAATTTTCATTATTAAAATTAGTTCATTTTATGGAAATTTTCAATTAGTGAAACCTTTCTATTTAAGTATCATAATATTATTGCACTAAAATTAGTAGATTGTTTATGAATGAAATGCATTAGCACCCACAAGAATAGCGTTAACTCCGGCAATTGTCATTGACGCAGTCTACTCATAAGGACCCACAGCCCAAAAAGCAAACAACTTAAACATATACCAGCATGAATATACATTTAAATCTTATATTAGAATTTAACACATAACATATACAAACATAAATATAAGCATAAACATTTTACAAAAGTGCAAGTTAAATTATTTCTCTAAAGAGATGAAGTCATGTCTTGAGGCTAAAATTGTGCATTCCTAAAGAATGCTCGAAAGTGTATTTGACTATGAACAACAATCAAGCTTGGAAGGTCATGGACTATTACGACATAGTAACTTACACTTTTGGCTATGCGTCAAGGATGTCATTGTTAACAAAATCCTTTTCAACGACTATTGCTACATAGTAAGCTTCAGTTTTGGTTATGCTGTCAAGGATGTCATTGTTAGCACTCTCATTCTCTTTCCAATCCTACCCATTCCAGTTGGTTTTGAAGGGAACAATCCTGCCAAGCTACAAGAAACATTTAAAAATTTATTAAGCATTGTAAGGATCCAGCTTCTCAAAACATTATTATCATTCAACTCAATCACTTGTACATTTAAATACTCCTCAATTTGATAAGAAATAAGCTCTTTTTCACGCATTAGAACTTTTCGATCAATACCTATTCAAACTCATTATAGGACAAATTCATCACCTATCTTCACACTCTCACTGTAAGACAAATCCATCACTCAAATGATGAACATCAAGAGGATTTAGCGAACTCAAATATTCGTAGGTGGTAATAGTAAATTGAAAAAAGAGAATCCAAAAAAGTATAGTGATGAATTTGCCGAGTTTACATTTAGTATCATGGAAATTCCTCTTCTTTCAGTGCTTGCTAAGAAGCATTCGATTCATGAGATTCCAAGACGGTAGGCATAGCTTCAAGATCCTCATCCTTCGAACTTTTGAATGTTTGATGTTTATGAGGACCATTCCAGCTTTATATAAAATATGAGAATATCACTTGGCTGATGGCTCTATGGTGTACATGAAAATCTTGTGCACAGCCACATCAAACGCATGACCTGAGGAGTAAAATCATGTATCAAGAAGAAGTATGGGTGGCCGACATGAACTGACAATCATCATTTTTGCATTTACCATGGTTAGAAGTATTTTATTATTAGTACTTTTGGTGGAGAAACGTACACATGTATAAAAAATGGGATGAAAGGTGATAACATGTAAGTAGGCGTTTCGCCAAATTTCTATGTCGTAGTCATCTAATATTGATGTGGTATCAATGATGAAAAATTAAGTATTTTAAAATTAATATAAAAAGGGTTTAAATTATATTTTAAAAATTAATTGATATTTATTTTATAATGAAAAGAGCATTTAAAAAAATATATACATATAAATTTACCAATATGTTACATGTGGTCAATGCATAAGCAAAGAGCGTTTCTATAGATAGCAAACAATGGGACTGTGGCAGCAATGTTTCCGTTATCAACAACCTTGCTGCGTGCAATAGGTTTTCACATATCTCTTTGTTATGAAAGGGATTTTTCCATGGTATTATTAAAGAGTTCTGGTTTCTGTATGAATTTAATTTTACAATCAAATTTTCTAGACGATTTATGAATTCAATTTTACACTAACGATTTATGGTTTGTGTCTTAACATTTTGATTATTGTGAAATCTCAGAATCTGCATCAGCGATATGGAAAACTCTGACTATGCAAACAATATTTTATGCAATTGAAGGCAAATCGTCAAGTGCATTTTGCCAATTGCCAATGTTTGTACAGGTTTGTGCATTTTAGTATGAATTTTGTAAAATGTTTGTTAGAATTCGGTGCCACGGACATCAAACCTTCCACGGAAAAAGAATCAATAGAGAGAGATCAGGCATGGTGAAGGAACTCGGCAGCTGGAGCTTCGTCAAAAGGAAGACAACAACAGAGAAAATTAAACGAATTTTACTAGAGTTTCTAGCGAGGAGATACATAAGTTAGTAACCATTTTTATTGACGAGACAGGTAAGTTGGTGATACTTACTAGCACAACCATTTAATTTGTGCTCACTAAACACCGATAAGTCACAAGTTAAATGTAATATCCAAACTTTTTGACTAACTATGTTATGATGTCATGTCGGGTTACGACCCCAGTATATGTGATTTATTATGTTTGACATAACATTAGTATGTTGATTTATTTCCTTTATGAGTTGATGAATTGGGCATGGACCCTGATTTGTTTCCTTGTTGAATATATGCGGGGCAGGAAAGCCGAATGAATAAACTATGTTGTATTTCAAGAAATGATTACAAAATTATGATATACTGAGATTTCCTCTTTTGTTACATTATATTGTGTAGAGCATGATTTACATGGTTGATTAGTTAGTGTGTTGAGCATGGACTCGGGAACACACAAAAGACCTATATACTAGGCCTAAGCCTCGATGTATTTAGAGAATTCGATTTCGTAATGGGCCTAGGCCCCGATGTACATTGAGTGTTGGGCATGAGCCCTGGAGCACTCCAAGCTTGAAAGAAATGATTACCGGATCCGAGGACAATTAAACATCCTAGATGTGCCTCACAACCACATTCTAGCTCTAGTGTTGAGCAGAGGCTCTAGATTTTCACTAGCGTAATGCCCATGTGAGAGTGTGGAGTTGAAATGCTCTGAAGAACACTCGGGCTTACTACATCTCAAGTGTTGAGTCGAAGAGGACTTTGAATAGCACTTGCGAGGCTTATCATCAACTATTTTCGACATGATCAAATAAATCTTATAATCATCATCTTTTCCTCTTGGTATTATTGTGCCAAGAAGAACTCTCTACCCAAAAGTGAACTCTGTTCATAATTTTTATAGATCTGAACTAGCTATCACCTAAGGCCTCTACTTCTCAGTTTGCATGTTAGAACCAGCTCGGGGGGATTCCTACTGAACTAGGAACGGTTGTAGAATCATGGTTGGGAGGAACATGGTAGTCTCAAGGTCATCTGTTCCAAGTTTCAGGTTAGCTAAGAGTCAGTAGTTTTTCAGTAACGAGTTGGCTGAGTGTGCAGGGTATTATCAGCAAGGCATTACCAGTAGGGATAGGCTACACGAATTAGCAGGTATGCAAGTTCCTAGAGAAATCTTCTCATTAAATTATATTTTGTTTATAAATGCATTGTAAAAAAATAGTATAGATCGTTATATCAGTTGTAAATTCCAGATTCACCCCGAATCTATTGGCAAACGTATGACAAAAACTTTCAAGTATGGGTTCACCAAGCATTGTATAAATTCTTTAAAATCTAGTTACACATACTCTTCCTCAGCTTGAAATAGATTATTTTTCCTGTTAAAGAAATAATACGTTTACTTCCTACTGAAATCGAGTTGACTTTCTATTTAGTAGAAAATATTAGTCACTATATTTAAACCATGTAGAATTCATTATTCAGATATTTTTTCCCTTTAAGCCAAACACAGTTTCTACAGGAGTCTAGAAAAAGAGACGTTCTATAAATCTTTAACCAACACACACACTTGTATTTGTACTTAGCGATTCAATGTATCTTAACATATATACCATATTTTAAACAATCCATTAGACAGCCTGAGACATTCTTTTATTTTCTCTTCAACATACAGACATACGATAGCTACCTATAGGAAAACATGCTTCAATACACAAACTAGCAAACTCCGGAAGGGAGCAAAGAACAAAACCCATAATCTCATTGTAGCTACGTTACCAAATAAGAATACAACGAAGTAAGTTAAAGTCTTCATCATCATACCAATCAACACATTAAATTTCATCATAACCGAAAGAAACAAATAAACCCAGTATGGGTGCAGCTCATAAAATGGTTATACATCGATACAGTTCAAGAGAAAAACACCATCATGCAAACTCTTTTAATTTATACAAATACAGAGTATACGGAAGTTCACCATTAATTTTCGTTATGGACTATTCCCGAATCTTTCCCACAAACAAAACATAAATCATAGGGCTTAGACAAACAGAGATTGAAACCCTTGAAATCATTTCAACTGTGCCAGGTCTTATTTTAAAAACACTACACTCATAAAATTTCATAGAGCCATGTAACAAGTAAGGATCAATTGCCACCTAGTTCTTTTACATCACAGCCTTGGATTTCGTTAAGCTAGGTATCTACATTGAAACCCCATCTTGTCTAGGCCAGCCAATAGGCGACTATTAGACCTCCCCAAATCGAAGCAGTAACCCTATGGCTTATGGGGTCTCACCCAAAAAAAACCAGGACAAATGCATACACACAACAACAGAGCTGCATAAGATAGGGCTCGAAGAAGGGAAGCCAGACTCACCATTTTTGTGCCTCCTCGAATCCTGGTAGCTCCCTAACTAGAGCATTTTCTGTCTACCTGTGACAAGAGATACACAAAACAGGATTAGTAACCATTTTGTTTCTCATACAGTAGAAGCAGGATAAAAACATCAGTCGTGGAGAATAAATAACCCATTACCTGGGTAGAGCAGGGTTGAATTATGCCATATACGAGCTTAACATTTAACCAACAGACTGACCACGAGTAAAGCTCGGGTCGGTACTCCACATAATAATCATAGCCACGAAGTGCAGAATAAAAAATGATGAATAAGTCGAATGCTGGAGTGATGGGAAAAAACCCCAAATCGTTTCCCCAAAAGCCTCGTGTCAAGCTCTCTTCCACACTCAATTAAAGTGCATTAATGATACACCAAACTCAACTTAGTGGAGGCAAAATGTTTTGGAAACAAGTCTATAGTAGATTCATGGAGTCAATCCTGTTACAAATTCAAAGGGTTTGATTATTTCTTAGACTAAGCCCATAGGCATAACCTTTGAAACAATACACCTCCGTTTATTTCAACATAAGCTAAATAGTCATGAACCCTATCATGGGTAATCTTTCATGTTACTAATCCCCCATGATAGTGGGATCACCACCCTTCTCTGATACCGTAGCAATTGCATGGGACTTAGTACCAGCAGTAATCGGAGTGCCAAACATTAGAGGTAAAACTCGCATATGTACTTCACCTGTAAAACACGAAGACAATGCAGGACGTTGGCAAGATGCTAAGTGAGTCCCGCAACCATTACTCTTACGCATACCTCCCAGCAGTCCTGCCGAGGTATGTAATTACCTTTCCCAGGGTATTATAATAAACCACCAAGGGAATAACATACGTCAACAAGCAGCTCAAGGTGCAACAGATAATCACAATTAAAAACGTTGATTCTTAAAAACAGTAAAAAAAGTGTTATGACATTTACATTTTCAACAAATAAGTGCAATCATATCCTTTACACATCGCTTCCGCAACATCTTAAATTTACACATATATTTGACCTTGTAAACCATCAGTCTTAGACTAACAAGTATTTTCGTGCAATCATGTATGTTTTAATGATGTTAGATTAATGAATGAATCTTTTATTGTAAATTGACGAATATTGCAGACAGGGAAAAATTTTAAATTTTTGATATTTTGGGGACATTACATTAAATGGGCATGAATTAATACAAACATTAAACTAATTAATATAAACATAAAACAAATACTGTTAATAAACATATCATTTTTTTAACCACCACTTAAATTAAGCTTATTTAAATCTTAATCAAGATGCATTTAAGCATAACAAGATACGACGACCATGAAACTAATTCAGATTGTTCACTTGTTACACTTCTGTTAATCTTGTTGATCCGCTCAAGGAAATCCAAAATCTGAGATAATATCTAAACACCTATCAATGTAAATATAAGTTAAAGTACAATAATTAATATAAATGGAGACAAAGGAAAAATTAAAAAGAATAATTTAATTGTATTGAAGGATTGGACCATAAGTTTTATGAATCACATGGAAATAGTTTTGTATCTGTGTGTTAGTAGCTCTTTTTAACTGGGTGTATTGGGTGTTCTAATGTTTTTTTTTATAATGTTTTTAAAAATTATATAAAAAATTTATTACGGTAAAAATACTTAAAAAAGAAGAAGATAGAAGCATTTTGATTGTATTGAAAAATTCATTTTATGGATTTCTTTACTGAGGGGATAAGAAACATTTAGTAGGGAAAAAACATTTTCCAAAATAACAAAATAAAAGAAAGGATAGGAATATTTGTATTGTATTGAAAAATTTAAATGCATTTTACTAGTGTTTTTATCTAGGAGATATATAGGTTAGTGATAGTTAACATAAGTTGAACTACCATAATTAATATAAATGGAGACAAATTCTAACTCCCAAAACTAAAAATAATAATTTGATTATATGGAAGGATTGGAATTCCTATACTAATAAGTTTTGTCAATCACATGATGTGCATAACATTAAGCCATTTTTAGGGTGGATGAAGTTTTTGATTTAGAACATATAAATTTTGGGCCTAAGCACCTCACGAATGAGAAAAGTAAGGACATTGAAGGGTACCATGTAGAAATTCTTAAAATTGAAGGGTCTATCTTTACCCCCCACATCCACAAGATCTTCAATATAGCAATCAAGCAATGCTCGCCTCAATCATGGACTCAAGTCTTATTGTACCCATTTCTAAAAGTGGTGAGAAAAATAAGACATGAGTTAATATTGAGATGTGTCTGAAGGAGTTGAGCAAAATAGGTAAACAATTTTTCTAGCTCATAATTTTAATGTGCAATAGATTATTACAACCATGAATTGATGATGTTTAACATTTGAAACCATGGGGGGGAATCGATTTGGACTATATCTCTAGTTATTCAAAATAATGGAGAATGTTATGTTCTTATAGCTATCTTACCTCTTATTCTTTAAACATTTTACATATGACGACTGATACTCTATATCTTATGATAGTCACATCCATTCTCTACTTCATGCTCGTAGTTCATAGGATAGCATCATAATGTTTTGTTAGTTTCCTTGCCATTTTATTCATAGTTATCACTAGGCAATAAGTTCGAGAAATTTGGGGTAGTAAAATGAGTATGGACAATAAGTTCAACACATATTGGTGTTGGTAAAGTGGCCAAAATGTAGCTCATTCTTAAAATATGGTTTTGACTTCTTGGAAATGTAATATTCAATAGATTAAACTTAGAAATAATGAGAAGCTTGTGGAGTACCTTTAGGATAGACCATAATATTGTAGTCTATGTTGCTTACTTGAACAACCCTTCTTTTGGGACACAACCCTATGATATTCCTCTTCTTCAACATCTCCTTCAACATTGTGAAACTCCCAATTATTCATGTAAATGTACCCAAATTCCTATTTGATTCTTGGCATTGGCTTTTTCATTACCGATAGTAGTGCCAAGGTCCGAGTTCTTAGTAAATCTATTGTATTCCTTAATCACATTGAAGGAAGATGTAATACACCAAGATTTGATAAATTATTATTAAATACTTTTGAATATTGTAACATATTTTATTTTAATTATTTTTGACAAGAACTCAAAGATAAAACAATGTAAATGGATTATTCTTCTATTAATAAAGGTATTGAAGGGGGACATAAATTAAATGGTTGTTGAATAAGTGATTGCTGGCCCACAAGAGGAAAAGACAAGTGGTTGAAGCTACTGAGTGAGAACTCAAGGTGCAGGAGGCATATTCCCCAAAATCAGGTCACCACTCCTTATCGAGTGCCAAAGAGCAAGAGGCTCATAAATGACCAAGTCCCAGGAAAAATACTCTATAATATTATGTTCATAAGCAGTAGGAAGCTAGCATTAGATGGGGATTAAATATGATAGTGCAAGAAATGGTGCATTAAGTGGATTTTTCTCTTGTGGTTCAGCGATTAGGCTCGGGGTTTCTGGAGAAAGTTAGTTTTGGCTGCTCTAGGAGATTGGTTGGGAGGAACCACTATTTCATTTATGTTTTCCCAAACAGTGGTGCCAGGTTTCTTGTTTTGTTTCTTACTTGTCTAAAAATTGATTACAGCAGGATTTCTTATTTCTGCTATGAAACACATCTAACCCTTGGCACATTTTCTATTATGCATCTAAATAGAGAATGGATTTATTTATACATATGTGCAATATATCTCCTAGTATGTCCTCAATTTAAATATGTCGTCGCATTGATATCTAGAATCATAGAATAAGCATATTTAGCATTTAAATTTATTTCCTAGTATGTTCTCAATTAAAATATGTGGTTGCATTGATTACTGTCTTCATAAAATAATTGTATTTAGTGTTTATTCGCTTTCTAAATAAATATTTGTTTTTAAAACTAGCATGGATAAAAATTAGTTAAAGAACATAGTCGAATATGTTCCAACTTTTTATAACATAACCACTGTAAGATCTCCCAAAACTAAGTAAAGCGAATGTACAGTTGAATTTTCTCATCTACATGAAACTATCAATGGTATTCACTAGAATCGATAGGCGAGAGGCCTCAATAGCATAAAGGAATTATTTAAATGTTTTCCCATTTTATAAACCCTGTTTTAGATCGAAAATGCCAGAATTGTATAGATCTCGACCTAAGCAAGATACCATATCAACATTATAAATAGTAAACTATTTAATGATAAATCATAAAGAATTAACAAGAATCATAACATCCAATCTTAATCATTTCCACGGTCCTGACAAATGTCAAGGATTTCTACAAAAGAAAACATGGATCTTCTTTCATGATGACAAATAAAATATTTCATAATCACACATCTAAGAATAGTATCATCTAGAACTAAAATCGTGATAGATAATTTTTTAGACTTCCTTTAAACACATAAAATATTTTGAATAAGCATTTGGCAGGGACCCAAATAGAGTCGTTTAACAATTAAATAGCATAAAAAGTTAAACAGATGGATTCATATCCCTATGGAGGTAAATCCATATACAGTCTTTATAAAACCCTAAATATTTAAATAAAATTACATAGGTGTAAGCCATCCATGATGGCACTTGCATTAAAATCCCAGCCATTAAAATAAGCAAACAAAAACACACACTTAAGCTTAAAGGAAAATGCGGGAGAAAGGAGGACGCAAAGCCTCTATCCGATAGTTCCTAAACCCTAACGGTAGACTAGTTCATAATGCAACTTATATTGCTAAGAGATGTTGCTACCGCACTCAAAAAATTATTGTTCAAGCTGGTGGAAGCCTAATTTCCTTTTTCTTATGGCTTCAAACTCTGTCGAGCACCACCTACAACATTTTCATTTTTATGGGTTAGTCAATGAAAAGGAAATTTAATAGTGTAAGTAGAGTAGAGTTCATGTTCTACTTGGGCATTTAGAAATGTAGGCCTAGGAGAAGGTGACCCTGTCACCATCCTCACTAGCACTGCTTAAACATGCAACCACTTGTTTTTTTTAACCATAATAATTATTGGAATAAAATGAATAAATGTAAACTTGGTATCATTGCCTTACCTTGTACATTTTGCATAGGAGGCTAGGGGTCAGATTCTCCAAGCTACCCTTATGTCTCCTCTACCTACAAGAAAACTGCAAGCTTAATCTCGGTGATAGAAAGATTAAAGAAAATTTGGTTCAAAGAATGAAATATGTTGAAATTAATCCTTACCTGGTTAAAGGAAGCTGGAGGTCGAAAAGATTTATGTGCTCCAGTCGCAGCAACCAACAAACTGTGGCGTGGTGGCCTTAAGCATCATGATGACCTTAGGAAGCAACCAAAAAAAGAATGCCATTAATAAATGCAACACATGACACCTAATATTTTACACATCGCCATGAAAAGTGTGGAGCCTCTGCTCGTAGAGCTCGTAGATCAAACAACAACAATAATAATGAAGGCTTGGACAGTCAAATCGATACATTAAGCCCTACTCTAAACTTTGCAATCTCAATGCACATGTGGACCGACGAGATGCATTCTCGAGCTTAGCCTTAAGGTTTGGCTGCACTGTTAACTCACATCCAAAGTGGCTCATAAATTCGCCATCAACCACAGTGCCATTTCACGACCAACTACTTTAATGTTATAACTTTATTTAATTGCATGCACATCAAAGATCAACTATGGGGTAAATCTCATTATAATTGTTGAATTCGAAACATTCAACCTGGTCACATATAGCCTTGCACTTAAGGATAAAGTTAATCCTTGAATCCTTCAAACTCTATCACGTGAGATTATGGGTCGAGACTTTACCCATAAATATTCTAAGTACATCCTCAAATATAATCTTAGCACCAAACTATAAAGGTCAAAGCAGTGATAAAGACCGAGACTTAGCCCTAAGGCTAAGCAAGGTCTTTATAATCTAATAGAAAGAACTTATAAAAGGAATAAAACATCACCTGTAGGTAGGATGGTAGCATGAAGATAACCTTAGTAAGTATCCATGATTATGCAACCTGTAAAGTAGAAGTTTTAAGAATTGTGTAAGTAATTCTGCAAAGCAATGACAACTTTACTTATGATAGAGTAACCATTACATGCTAGGAAATATAGTGATGTTTTATTAAGCAACTATGTAAGTAGTGACAAGTTCATTATGCTACAATTACCTAACACATGCTAGAAATATAAAGAGATATTTTATTTTACTATATACTTATTTCTATACTAGTTTTTATATTTATTTATGTATTTTTGGGGTACATGAAAAGCCAAAAACTACACCTTACAAACGTAAGGGAATAAAGATAGAATTTTATTGTCATAGGGATGAAATTTCTAGTGAGGAATCACCTATACAATACAAAGAAGAACACCGGGATTCTACTGAAATTATTGACAGTCATAAAGATAAAAAGAAGTACAAACCCTATGAAGAGATTTCGGGGGAATTTAAGAAAATTAAACCTCCTATGTTTGACGGTGAAATCGAGAAAGGAGAAGAGGAAGAAGCCTAGTTGTCTGGAATGAAGAAATACTTCTAGATTTATAACTATTTTGATGAACTGAAGGAAAAAATGGCCATTTATAACTTAAGTGGAAAAGCAGATATTTGGTGGTAGGATATCGAAAAAGTAAAAGGTATAAAAGCACGACACATAACATGGAATACCTTTAAGAAGAACTTTAAACGTAAGTGCCTTTCAAAACATCACTATGAAGAAAAAGATAAAGAATTCTACGAGTTAAGGTTAGGTACTATGACCATGAAAGAAATCTGTAGTAACTTCCTAAGTCTGCTTCGTTATGTACCATACATAATAGATGAAAAAAAAAATACAGTGCTTTCTTAGTTGCTTTCCTACCATGTTTAAAGAACAGATTGAGTATTACAATCTGAAAACACTAGAAGAAGCAATGAGAAAGTGAACTATTGTTATGATAAGAATAAGAATAAAAGAGAAAATGTACCTAATTGGAACAATAAAAGACGGGATAACTTTGATCCAAGAAATAATAATAATAATAATAATAAATTTCACATAAATTATGGAAATAATTATAGAGGGTATCAGGGCAGTAATTACAAAGGTTTTAAACAACAGTACCCTGGAGCAAAAGAAAGAGAACCTCCCACTAATTTTAATAAAAACATTGCACAGAGGGAACCCTTAAAATGTTGGGAATGTGGTGACCCACACTACTTTAAAGATTGTCCTATAAGAAATAAAACCTTTAATAAAGTTCACTCTATTCAGGAAGCTATTACAGTTGGAGAGATGGCGAGGAGTATGCCCAGAATCAGTGCTACATTAGAGAATCGACAAGCAAATCATCAAGCTTTAATGGTTGAGATCGAAGGTATGATAAAAATTCAACCTATTTCCATACTAATTGATCCAAGTGCAAGTTTGAGTTATGTATCACCTAGTATTGTTGAATTATGTAATTTAGTACCTGAAAATTTTGAAAAATTTTGGCTGGTTTAGTTAGCCACATGTACTAAATGTAAGGTCACTGGTTATGTGAAAAACTTTGAAGTATTGATGAATGAGTTTAATACGCATGCTGATCTGAATATTTTACCATTAGGTTCTTATGATATGCTGATAGGAATGGATTGGTAAGAAAAACACAAATTCATGTTAAATTGTTATGACAAAACTTTTACATGCATAGATAATACTTGAAACAAAATTAAATTAACAGGGATTCCCAGAAAGTCTACAATCAGAGAGATTTTAGCCTTACAAATGAAGAGATCTGTATGTAAGGGATTCAAAGTATTATATGTTTATGTAATAGATGATAAATATCAATATAGAAAACTTATAGTAGAAGATATACCTATCTTGAAATATTTTAAAGACATATTTCAGGAAGAAGCACCTGGCCTACCTCCCAAAAGAGACATAGACTTTACAATCGATCTAATACCAGGAGCGCTACCATCATCAAAATATCTCTATCGGATGAATATAATAGAACTTACAGAACTTAAATCACAGTTACAAGAACTAATTGAAAAGAAGTATATACGTCCTAGTGTTTCCCCTTGGGGAGCACAGGTCTTATTCGTAAAGAAGAAAGACAGAAACTTAATATTGTGTATAGACTATTGAAAATTAAGTAGAATGACTAATAAAAATCGATAATCTTTACCCCGAATAGACAATCTATTCGATCAGTTCCAGGGGGAGACAATATTTTCTAAAATATATTTAAGTTCTGGCTACCATTAGGTATGGATCAAAGATGAAGACATCTTTAAAACTACTTTTAGAACTCATTATAGTCATTACGAGTTTATCATAATGCCATTTGGATTAACAAATGCACCTATAGCTTTTATGTGCTTAATGAATAGTATTCTGGGTAATTATTTAGACAACTTTGTAGTCATCTTCATCCACGATATACTAATTTACTGAAAGAGTAAAGAGGAACATGAAGAACACCTAAAACTAGTGCTGCAAGTTTTAAGAGAACAACAACTATTTGCTAAGTTTAGCTAATGCAATTTGTTTAAAGACAAAATTCAATATCTAGGACACGTTGTGTCTAAGGATGGAATATGTATCAACCCCAACAAGATTAAGGCTATCACTGAATGGCCAGTTTCTAAAAATGTAATGGACATAAGATCGTTTATGGGGATTATAGGTTATTATCGAAAGTTTATAGAAGTTTTCTCTAAGATAGCTTACCCCATAAATTCACTACAGAAGAAAGGTAAAAAGTTTGATTGGAATGAAAAGTGTATGAAAAGTTTTAATAAATTGAAACATTTCTTAACCATTGCCCCTATATTAAAAATTGTTGATCCTTTTAAGGATTTCGTCTTATGCATCGACGCGTGTAATGAAGGATTAGGCGGGGTACTAATTCAAGAGAATCACATCGTGGCCTATGAATCCAAAAAATTAAAAGAACATGAAAAGAATTATGCTACACATGATTTAGAACTTGCTGCAATTATACATGCGTTAAAGATGTGGTGACACTACCTCATCAGAAGAAAATTTTTGGTAATGTCAGATAACGAAAGTTTGAAATACTTGTTTGATCAACAAAACTTAAATGCTAGCCAAGCAAGGTGGCTTTCATTCTTAAGCGAATATGACTTCGAAATAAAACATATAAAAGTGAAAGAAAACAAAGTTGCAGAAGCTTTAAGTTGTCATGCTAATTTATTATTTGTGAGCATTAGTTACAAATCTGATTTAGAAAATCAGATTTTAAATGCAAAAAATTATGATAAAGAATACCAAAATTTAAACGAAAAGACTGTTGAAAATGAAAAGAACCAGATAAAAAAATATTTTAGTCTAAATGGAAGAGGATTACTACTGCACAAAAATAGGTTGTACATACCAAACACATTAGAAATCAAATTAACAGTTATGACTGAGTTACACAAACGACTGTATTCAAGACATCGTGGATACCAAAAGATGATCAACATGATCAGAAAATACATCTTTTGTCCTAACATGAAGAAAGATCTAGTAGAGTACTTAGCTCGATGCATAGAATGCCAACAAATCAAGGCAGAACACCAACATCCAGCAGGGTTATTGCAACCACTACCCATTCTAGAATGGAAGTGGGAAATCATTAGCATGTATTTTATAACAGTCCTACCTAAAAATTTTGGGTAGCACGACTCAATCATGGTAGTAGTCGATAAATTAATAAAAGGATCTCATTTTATTCTGGTAAAATCTACTTATAAGGACGTTAACGTTGCAGATATATTTATGAAAGAGATTTTTAGGTTACTTGGCGTACCAAAGGTAATAATCTCATACGTAGATGTAAAATTTACAAGAAATTTCTGGAAAGCTTTGTTTAGAGGGTTAGGCACTCAATTGAAATTCAGTACTGCATACCATCCGCAAACGGATGGGAATACTTAAAGGGTAAACCAAGTCCTGGAAGACATCCTAAAAATGTATGTAATGGACAAGCTAGGTAAGTGGGAAGACTACTTACACTTAGTACAATTTGCTTACAATAATCATTTTCAAGTAATGGCTGGTATGAGTCCTTTTGAAATTCTGTATGGACGTAAATGTAAGACTCTCATTTCATGGAGCAGTTCGGTAGACCGATTAATGTTAGGACCTGAATTGTTAAGAGATATGGAACTAACCGTGAAGAAGGTACAACAAAATTTGAAGGCTGCCCAAGACAGGAAGAAAATTTATGCTAACTTAAAAATAACTCATTGAGAGTTCTAGGTAGGAGAGCATGTGTATATCATGGTAAGACCCAAGAAAAGATCTCTAAGGTTTGACAAGTATTCAAAATTGGCACCCAGGTATTGCAAGCCATTTGAAAATTTTCCTAAAGTAGGGACGGTAGCATACGAGTTAGCCCTACCACCTACTGTTAAAGTGCATGATTTTTTTCACGTTTCCATTTTGAAGAAGTATTTTCATGACACTAGTCATGTGATTGATTGGGATGTTATATAGGTAGAACCCGAGGGAGAGTTCCAGGTGGGACCAGAGCATACTCTCGACATAAGAGAACTTTTACTCTGGAACCATAACATTAGACAAGTCAAGGTGCAATGGAAGCACCTTAGTCAAGAAGAGTCCACTTGGGAATTGGAAAGTGATATGCAAGAGGCATATCCAATCCTATTTCAAGAAGAAGAAATGGAAGAATAAAGACAGAAAAATAATAACACTGAGGATGGTGTTATCCTTTAAGACGAGGTGTCTGTAATACAGAAGGACTTAATAAATTACTATTAAATACTTTTTAATATTTTATGTTATTTTATTTTAAATATTTTTTACAAGAAGTAAAAAATAAAACAATGTAAATGGATTATTATTTTATTAATAAAAATACTAAAGGGGGAAAAAAATGAAATAGTTATTGAATGAGTGATTGCTGGCCCACAAGAGGAAAAGACAAGTGGCTAAATCTACTGAGTGAGAACTTAAGGTGGAGAAAGCATCTTCCCCAAAATCAGGTCACCACTCCTTGTTGAACGATAAAGAGAAGGAGGCTCATAAATGACCAAGTCCTATTGAAAATACTATATAATAGTATGTCCATAAGTAGCAGGAGGCTAGCATTGGATGGGGATTAAATCTGATAATGCAAGAGATGGCACATTAAGTGGATTTTTCTCTTGTGTTTCAACGATCAGGCTCGGGGTTTCTGGAGCAAGTGAGACTTGGCTGCTCTAGGAGATTGGTTGGAGGAACGGCTATTTCATTTATATTTTCCCAAACAATGGTGCTAGGTTTCTTGTTCTTTTTCTTACTTGTCTAAAAATTGATTACAACAGGTGTTTTTAATTCTGTTATGAATCACATCTAACCCTTGGCAGATTTTCTATTATGCATCTAAAAAGAAAATGGATTTATTTATACATCTGTGCAATATATATCCTAGTGTGTCCTGAATTTAAATATGTTGTCGCATTGATATCTAGGATCATAGAATAAGCATATTTAGCATTTAAATTTATTTCCTATTATGTTCTAAATTAAAATATGTGGTCACATTGATTACTGTGTTTGGAAAATAATTATATTTAGCATTTATTTGCTTTCTAAACAAATTTCTGTTTTTAAAACTAGTATGGATAAAAATTGGTTAAAGAACAGAGTCGAATATGTTCCAAATTTTTATAACATAACCACCATAAGATAACCCAAAACCAACGGTATTCACTAGAATCGAGAGCCGAGAGGCCTAGGTAGCATAAATGAATTATTTAAATGTTTTCCCATTTTATAAACCCTATTTAGATCGAAAATGCCAGAATTTGACGGATCTTGACCTAAGCAAGATATCATATCAGTTACATTATAAATAGTAAATGTTTTAATGATAAATCATAAAGGATTAACAAGAATCATAACATCCAATATTAATCATTTCCACAGTCCCGACGAAATCATTTCCATGTGAGTCACATAGATATGCTGAGTTGGGGATACAATGGAAATAGTATCTCACCCATCCTAAAAGATTCTGCATTCCAGACGATGAATTGTAATCCGTGTTCTTTCTTCCTGTGATAAGTTCCAGGAGAAGAACGCCAAATCTATACACATATGTTTTTATAGATAATTGCCCATGCATTGCATACTTCGGTGGCATATACTTGCTGCATATTCAATGTACAATGTCCAAACATTATATAATAATGAGGCAAGAATGGGATAATTATACATTATTTCCCATGGAAATTGTAGTCCTAGATCCTAGAAAAATGTGAATCCCAAACAATTACAACACTGTCAATTTCTATTTCAATTCCAATCAGTGTAGTGCAAAATATATAATCCCTAAATGTTAAAATATTTTGAAAGTGTAAAAGTGATGATTGTATTGAAATATTACTAAGTTCCAACCAATCTCGTGTTGACGTGAGATTCCTCATAAGGAAAAAGTCTGGCCAAGACGAAATTTGCTATGTTAGGATTCAGTTTCTTGTCCAACAACACGTTACTTGCTTTAATATATCGTTGAATAATCTGTAGTTGAGAATACTGGTGAAGATAGAGAATCCCACAAGCTACTCCCATTATGATCTTGTAACGCTTATGCCAATCAAGCTGGCTGTGTTTGTTCGGATATGTGTCTTTGCATCTAGGATACATTAATTATCATGATCGAAATAAGTAATTAGTTTAAACAAAATGGAAATCACTCACCAAATAATATTTTATCAAGGCTCTTATTGGGTAATTACCAGTAAACAAGCAATCTTTTTGCTCAATCTACGCAAGTACAGCCAAGTAGGTTCACAATATTTCGGTGTTGAATTTTCGCCACAAGTTTAACTTCATTCATAAATTCTTTCTTGCCTTGCATAGATTTTAAATTCAACTTTTCCACGGCTATTTGTTTTCCATCCAGACTAGTTCCCTAAAAGATTCAAACCAAAGATCGATATTAAGATTCTGTAAGATTCTAAAAACTGTTATAAACTTTCTTACTCTAGTTTACCTTGTATATAGGGCCAAATCCTCCCTCTCTGAGCTTGTTATCATTGTGAAAGTTTTCCATAACAGCTAGTAATGTTTGCAATGTAAATACTATTTGTTGATCATGACGGATTAGTGCGTCTTCCTCAACTTGCTCCTGATCTATATTATGAAAAAGAAATTACATTAGAAAATATTGGTATTATTTGAAGGTGTAAATTTGTCCTGAAAATTTTATATTCTAAACTGAATTTTACCTCTGACTTCATTCTTTCCAAATTTAAAACTAAAATAATATTACCTCTGTCTATTGTTCAGATGACATAATAGAAGCCCGAGGGAAGGATTCTCCCATTGTTAACACATGATGAGCTATTGGAGCCCATTCAGCTTTGAAGATTGAACAATTTGGAAGGCCAAAGAGCCTGCAGAGCATGTCTACGAGTAAAGAATAAGCCTCCCTAAACCAAACAATTGGATAGAGGTTATCAAACTTTGGCACAAAGATGCTAGGTTTAATTATCCATGATTTCATCATCTCATCGAAATTGTACCTAGTTTTAGAGGATTATATGAACTCAGGGCTAAGGGTTTGCACAGCCAGCTTAAGAGAAAAAGCTCTAATAAAGACTTCAGGATGGAAGGTTGTCAATTGTGACCCCGTACTGTCATTGAACGACCGGTCTTTAGGATTAGTATTTTCCACTATCCATTTAACTGGGTCTGGGTAAGGTAGTACAGCGGGTCGGGAAGCAATGGTGTGGATTTGAGAAGCCCCAATCTTCTCATATGTAGGTTGATATTCCTTAATGTCGGAAAGATCACCATTATGAAAAATTGAATAGATTTTGGCCCAGTCCATTTGATACGTTTCAGTAACCCTCTCGCTGGTATCTAAGACGATACTAAAATTCAGGTCTTTAGTCAGCAAATCCTTGTGGACTGTATTAGACCGTGTGTTCCATGACATCTTGGAAAAGCTTGGAAATGCTAGTAAATAAATAAAACAAAAATCAAAACTAAACCATAAACAGGAAAACCGTAAATAACAAATGAAAAATGGCAACAAACCAACTTGAAAATAACTGGGAATTCATGAGAATGACACTAGTAAGAAATTCACATTAAAATCCACATAGCAGCATAAATTTTTCACAATGAGAATGATAAAGAAAAATAGGAAAAATTATATATTTATCGATTTTTTGTCAGATCAAATCTGGTCCGTAGGATTGAAAGAAACAAACGGCTGAGATTAACCCCTGTAGGATGCAGGATCAGGTCACAAGTTTTATTTTCCAAGTTTCTTCAAAATTCTCGCAATCCGAAATCCGCAATTGCGGGTTTTGGGTTCCGAGTTTGCAAATCGCAAAACAACAGATAAAAGTGTTTCCGAAATCCGCAATCCACGATTGCGGGTTGCGGGTTTTGGAAACGAAAACAACTTTTAGAATTAAAATAAATTTCCCACATCCCACAATCCGCAATTTGCGGGTTGCGGGTTGCGGGTTTTGGGATTACACAATGTGATTTATCAGCATAACGACTTTCCACAATCCGAAATCCAGAATTTGTGGGTTTTGGGTTTCGGGTTGCGGAATAAACAATTTCCAAAAATATTAACAAAGTCTTCCCGCAATCCGCAATTTGAGGTTGCAGGTTGCGGGATGAAAAAATTTGAAAAGGAAGAACGGTCAATTCCCGCAATCTGCAATTTCGGGATAGCAGGTTTCAGTTTTTCAGATTTTCAGGAAGAAAATAACATTTTGGAAAAGAAAAAGCTTTTCGCAAACCAAGAAAATGATCAAAAACTTAAAAAAAATTTGAAGGAAAAATAATAATTACACAAACCAGAAGCAAAGGTAGGAGATCATACAAGGAAGGTCTAAAAATCTCGTTTTGATAAGAAACTTACCCAAATACCTTTTTATTTACACAAATTGAGGCTCCCATGATCATTTGATCATGGGATCTATTGTACCTACAACACTTCCTAACTTTAAGGAGCACTTTTTATGTTTTACCTTGATGAAGACATGTTCACCAACCTGAAACTTTTTATGAGTTCTTTTTAGATCTGCATGACTTTTCGATCCATTTTGTGCAATTTTCAAAGTGCCTTGTTTCACGGTTAGTTCCATTTCTTTTAATAACTCAGGTCCTAACATTAACTTGTCAACTGGATTACTCCATGAAATAGGAGTATTAGACTTTCTGCCATATAGAATTTCAAATGGACCGAGTTTTGTTGAAGCTTGGTAATGATTATTATAAGCAAACTCAACAAGATGCAAATATTCTTCCCATTTACCTGGCTGATCTTTAACATACATTCTTAACATATCTTCAAGAATCTGTTTGACTCTTTATTTCTACCTATCCGTTTTTGGATGAAATGATATACTGAAATTTAAAGTAGTATCTAAACCTTTAAATAAAGACTTCCAAAAATTTCCTGTAAACTTAGAGTCTCTATAAAAAATTATAACTTTTGGAATCCCATGCAAACGAAAAATTTGTTTCATAAAAATTTCAGCAATGTTAGCAGCCTTGTAGGTTGTCTTAACAGGTATGAAATGGATTGCTTTACTAAGCTTATCCACAACTACCATTATGGAATCATTATGTTTCTGATTTTTAGGTAAACTAGTTATAAAATCCATATCAATTATTTCCCACTTCCAATCCGGAATAGGTAATGGCTTCAATAGTCTAGCTGGGTGTTTATGCTCAGCCTTTATCTGTTGACATTCCATACACCTATCAATGTATTCATCTACCTCATTTTTCATATTCGGCCAAAAATAATCCTTCCTCAACATGGTTATCACCTTTTGGTAACCAGGATGTCCTGAATAAGTACTTTTATGTACTTCATTCAAAATAAACAGCTTAACTTTAGGTACATTTGGTACATATAGTCTATTTTTATACATCATTAAACCTTGTCCATTAAGACTATAATCTGTCATTAAATTTTGTGATATATTTTCAACAACCTTATGCTGTAATTTAAGGTAATTTTCATCCAGTTTTATTCCTTCTTCAAGTTGATTTTCCAAATCTGTTTTATAAGTGTTGATTGCTGTTACAAAATTTAGTCTTGCATTTCTGCTTAAGGCATTAACAACTTTATTTTCTTTACCTTTAATGTGTTGAATCCCAAAATCATATTCGCTATGGAAAGCTAGACACCTAGCTTTCCTTGTGTTCAGATTTGGTTGATCCAACAAATATTTTAAACCTTTATTGTGTGTCACTAATGTAACATTACTTCTGATTAAATGATGACGGCACATATTTAACGCATGTAACACGACAGCCAACTCTAAATCATAAGTTGCATAGTTCTTCTCATGAATCTTTAACTTTCTGGACTCATAGGCAATCACATGACCTTCTTGTTTTAAGACTCCACCAAGTCCATCATTGCATGCATCAGGGCACACAATGAAATCCTTGTTCTTTTAATTTCTTAAAAATTTCTTCATGTTTTTGGTCCCAAATAAATTTCTTACCTTTCTTTTTTAAAGAGGTTATAGGATTCGCTATTTGAGAGAATCCTTCTATAAACTTACGATAGTAACTTGTTATACCCATAAAAGATTCGTACACCAGTTATGTCTTTAGGGGCATGCCATTCATTAATTGATTTTATCTTGTTTGGGTCTACTGAGATTTGATCCTTGGATATCACATGCCCTAGATACTGTATTTTATTTTTGAAGAAATCACATTTTTTGAACTTAGCGTAAAGTTGGTGTTCTCTTAACACTTGTAAAATTATCTTTAAGTGTTCATCATGTTCCTCTTTAGTCCTAGAATAAATTAAGATATCATCTATAAATACCACTACAAATTTATCCAAGTAATTATGTCAAACATTATTCATTAGACATACTGGGGAGTTGGTTAGCCCAAAAGGCATAACCAACTCGTAGTGCCCATAATGGGTTCTAAAAGTAGTATTAAAGATGCCCTCATCTTTAATTTTGACTTGATGGTACCTTGACCTCAAGTCTATCTTATAAAATATCGTTGGACCGCATAGTTGATCAAGCAGATCATCAATGTGGGGCAAGGGATATATGTTGTTTATGGTCATTTTATTTAACTAACAGTAATCTATGCATAAACACAAAGTTTCATCCTTCTTGTTAACAAAAATGCAGGTGCTCCCCACGGAGACACACTTCGCCTTATGTAATTTTATCAATTAGTTCATTTAACTATTATTTAAGTTCATTAAGTTCCAGAATGTTCATTCTGTAAGGAGCCTTTGAGTTTGGTACCACTCCTGGTACTAGCTCAATGGTGAAATCTAATTCCCTTTTCGGAGGTAGTCCTGGAATTTCTTCCGGGAATACATCAGAAAATTCCTTTAGAATGTGTATGTCTTCCAACTTTAACTTATCTTCCTTAGCTTATTGTTCGTCATTAATTACATTTACAACAAATAACTTGCACCCTTTATGAACAACCTTTTCAACTTGTAAAGCAGAAATTTGTCTAACGGAGGTCTTCCTACGAATTCCTTTTACTGTTACAGTTTCACAATTATCATTCAAACAAGTAAAGGTCTTTTATAAACAATTTAACACTACCCTATTCTTTTCTGGCCAATCCATTCCAATCAGAACATCATAAGAACCTAAAGGTAACACATTCATATTAACATGATTCCTAAACTGGCTCATCAATAATTCACACTCTTTTACATAACCAATCACCTTTCTTTTAGTTTCAGTAGCTAATTGGACCAGCCATGACTTTTCAAACTTGTCTATTTTCAGATTGCAACATTTTACTAAATCAGGTGACACATAGCTAAGACTTGCTCCTAGATCAATTAAAATAGAAATGTGTTTATCTTTCAGCATATCTTCTACTTCAACCATGGAAGTTTGATGATCAGTCTGTCTATTTTCCAAGGCTGCATTGATTCTCGTCATTTCCCTCACTAGGTCACCAACAATAGCCTCCTCCTTTTCTTTGTGTATGTTTTTGATGGTCATGTTTCTAAGTGGGCATTTTGATGCATAGTGAGGTCCGTGATAGTCCCAAAATTTAAGAGATTCTTTCTGTTCATTATTTTAAACAAAAAAATTAGGTGGATCTCTATTTCTTGTAGTTGTAAAATTTGACGGTATATTACCTCTTGAATTATTCCCTTGAAATTTTCTGTTAGAATAATTACATGAATTATTATTTCCAAAGTTGCGATTAAAAGAAAAATGCTTTTTCCTTTGTTCAAAATTATTAGGCTTCTTTACTTTCCAGCTCGGTATGCCTTCCCTTTTCTTGTTCTATTCATAACAGATATTTGCTTTCCTTGTGGCCTCTTCAAGAGTTCTAGGATCATTATACTCAATTATGTCCTCTATATGAGAGGGTGAACAACTTGGAAATATATGTACCTTAAGCTTTTCTTCAGTAATGTAAGGTACATACCTTAACAAATTTTAAAACTTGTTGCTTAATTACTTCATATCCATGGAACCTAACTTTAATTCATGAAACTCTTTAGCGCGTTCCTCATAATACCATTCCAACATAAACTTTATTTTAAAATACTTCTTAAAATTACTCCAGTTTACATTTTTCTCTTTTAAGCATTTTACTCGTTTCAAATCTTGCCACCAGATGTCTGTTTTTCTAGTCACATTATAAATTGCCATTCTAGTTTTTAAATGACTTGAGTAGTTGTAAATTTGAAAGTACTTATTCATACTAGATAGCCATGCTTTGGATTCCTCACTCTTTTCCGTTTCTCTATTAAAAGTTGGTTGTTTGATCTTCTTAAATTCTCCAGAAATTTATTTGTATGGATTGTACTTCTTCTTTCTAGTGTAGCAGTTGCTTTCACTACTATCACTGGAATACTTGTGCTTTTTCCTGTGTGCTTTTTCATAAAATTCAGAAGAAGAACTATTGTCATTATTAGTCAATTTTAACTTTTTATCCTTACGTTGGTAGGACATGGTTAGATATTCGGAATTATTTTATGTTCTTTTATCCTTATCGTTATTATGGAATTTATCCAACAAGATTTGATTCAGCTCCTCTTGAGCTTTCAGGATTCGTTCATTCTCCTCCTTAACAATTTGTATCTCTATTTTTAAATCTTTTACTGTCCTTAGCAATTCAGATGAACTATCGTTTAATTCAATAAATAAATTTTCTGCATTAATATGTCCTTGTTCATTATTATTATATTCATTATTATGGGACCTGTCCTCAACTGACTCTTCTGGTCCTTCCATACCTACAAACTAAATTTATAAAATGCTAAATATAAAACAAAATAAAATAAAAATCAGTAATTGCAACTATGTTTTAAATTTTAATTGTGCGAGTTGAGCCACTTCAGGCCTAGTATTTGAACTTGCGCTCTAATACCATCTGTAACATCCTCAAAATTTCACAAAAATTTAAAATTTTCAAGGTAGCAATAAATGCTTAAATTTGTTATGCGGAAAGTATTATTAATGATCACTTAATTCATTAATAACAGGCTGATTACTTTTATAACGACACCCACTTCAAATGGTTTCCAGTAATTAAATGCATTACGTCGTTTTCATGTAGTGATTATTATACTTTGTCGTAATCATCCTTTAATTCATGCAGTTGATTGAATACTTGTACCAACTGTATTATTACTTGTTATTTATTCATTAGGTAGTAACTACTTTTAGTTCCCTGCATTCATCTTTGTTATCAGAAAGATTGTTTAAACAAAACATTTACTATTTCAAATGTCGTAAACATAATTGATGTATTTTTATAGCTATATCCTTGAATGTGATTTTAATACTTTTATTTCTTTGAATAAAAGGTCCCTAATGGTACCCGTGGCTTACTTATCTACTAGCTAGCTAACGCATCGTATTTCTCCTTTATAGGATTTACAGGTGAGCATTGGTTCTTCCAGGTTTATACGTTGTTTAAAGGTCAATATTTCCAGGTATATGTCAATCTCATCCTAAAATTATTATGTACGATATAATGCCCTTAGTATGCATGTGAAACAAAGACTTACCACTAAGAGACTAGCCCTAGTGCACTATTAAAATGATAATGTGATAATAAAACTATGACTTTTAAACATGGTAATGCGATGTTAATCCATGGCCTAAATAGTAATAAATACTTAGGACTTCGAGAAATTTTTGTTTTATTAATAATGTAATATGATCAAGGTTTATTACATAAACTATTCGGTTTACAACACTAAGGTTCTTATGCATATATCTATTTCATATTAATGTGGCGGGGTCCTAGAACCCATGACCACGAATATGAAACTATAACGTAGTAAGTTATAGTTCTAGGATGAAATACGATTCTATACCCTAAACTATGCAATACATTAATATTTCTCCTATCAAATGATAAATGATAATGTTTTGTCATAAAATATGGTTTTAAAATTTGGATGAATGAATTTATATATATATAAGCTAAGATTAGCCAATGGCCAGTCTTTAAACTATAGTCGTGACCCAATATTTCCATGGTGGTGGATTGCAGAGCTGGTAGGAGTAATGAAACTCGACTGTGTTGATCTTTAAAGCTAAAATGCACTTTTAGTGGATTTCTTAGTGGCAACTCTCGTGGGACGACTTCACGTGCAAGGTTGCAATACTAGCATGTTGAGGTGGATTAACCTATGGTTCCACATAGACATCCAAGTTGGTGACAAATGATTTTTGTTAATCTAAAACACCAAATCTTATTCATGGTGGAAGCACTGTTGGAAAACAACCAAACCTTGACAGGGTGTTTAAGAAATGAAATTTATTGTGCTGTCTAACGTGGCCATCCCTACGTTGTTGAACCATATGATGGATTTGGGAAATGGTGTAACGCTAGTTTCACATTGAAAACACCACTATTGCTTTAGTTTTCATTCATTTTCAACGTTACGCTGCGAGATCCGATAGGATAGCGAAATTATCGAGAGTTTGAAAGTTTAAAACTTGTCAGGGTTTGATGATGAGACCTCAACTTGAATTCCAGGGTTTTGACAACTAAAAGAAGTTCTAGAGTTTGAAGCTCGCGGCATTGTTCCAGTTAAGTTTCTTAGAAGGTAAAGTTGTAAAGAGTTTTTGAGTATGACAAGATAAATGACTTACAAAGATTTTTAATGTTTTGGTTTTCAAATGTTTAACCATCTTGCCTGTGTTGGAAAACTGTGTCACGATGGCCTCTTGTCAAAGCTTCAAGATGTGAAGGGTGGGAGAAAATTTTTATGGCCTTGTTAAGCCTCAATAATAAACCCTGTGAGTGACTCATTAAGTGAATCTATGTTAGGTAGGCATTGATGCTGGTTGTGTCACTTCGTCGAGTTGTAGATGCAACTATAAATGGACTCCCTATCTTGTTTTCAACATTTTAATTAATCCATTTTGGAAAAAAGTAGATGATATTACACATGGTTTTAATACCCCGTGGCTACAGCTCGATGTACTCTTGTCATGGTTTTTAAAGAAGACTATTTTGTGAGTTTTCTTTACAATTGTAATGGTGTTTGGAAATACTTAGGGTTAAACACTGTACTTCGTCATTTTTGTATTTCTTTTGTATTCTGGGCATGACGATATCCTGCCATGAGATCTCTGCATTTGTATAAAGACATGAGTATGGACATAGCTCATTTTGAAATTTATATTTTAAAACGTAATAGTAAAATTTTTACAACTAAAATGTGGATTTCGACCTCCATTCGAATAATCTTTTTAAATCTATACATGTCAAGTTGATAAGCTAGTTTCTTAAATGTTTAAGGTTGAAAAAGAACTATGTGTAAATGTACAGTGTTGACCACAACCTGAACCCTAGTTTTACTAGGTTGGATTTCATGCATATAAATGTATTGTTAAAAGAATGGGCAGAACCCCAATGGGTTTTGATCCCAGCCCAAAGGTTTTCCTTTGAATAATTAAATACTGTACTTCATTTGTATTTACTCCACTATGGGAATCCATGGAGTAGGGTTAGATGTATTTGTTTTAAAGACTTATATGTAATGTTTAAAGAACTCAAATGTAAAGTTTGATACTGTATGTTTTTAGGTCCTCCGGTTTATCAATATGATTAAAGTTTGACCTTTGATATTTACGTTCGGGTGGTGAAAGTATGAAGCTTCGATTATTTTTAGATGAACCCTTCACATTATTGTGTAGGGTTAAAGGATAGAGACAATACTTGATTTCATTTGTTAATTTTATTAAATCTGGGCATAACCCGAGCTTGAACTTATTAGTTGTATACTATGGTTTATAATGAGACATAATACTTCTATAAAGTATGTGAGCATTATATTTTTGTTCTATAAATTTAGGTGTATTTTATCTTGTTTTAATTCTGGAAGATGCAATAGTTGTGTATATTAAAAATATGTTTCGATTTGGATTTATTTATATACTAACGGTTTAATTCGAAAGAATTCGATGCTCAAATATATATATATAGAAGGTTCTAGAAATGATGTTTATAAAAATATTGGGTTAGTATTTTAACCTAGATTTAAATATTGTAGTTAAACTAAGGTTTTGCATAATGATTTTGTATAAAGATATATTCTGCTTGACTCCAAACAAATTCTATTTTTAGTTTCATAAAAGATCAAGAATATGTAATACAAATAATTTCGATCTTTGAAATGTTTGTGCAGTCCTACAGTAAGTAGTATTTTTTAGGTTTTTACGATAAAACAAATGCATTTATATAGATCTTTATTAAACAGTTCTATCTGAGATATTCTAATCATGCTGATCTATTTCTAACTTCACGTCTCTGTACTAGAGTACGGCACTTGCATGTGTGCAAAAATACAAAGAAGTATTTGTATTCTATCATTCATTATTAAATTCAAAATTAAACTATCCAATCAGCTTTTAAGTCTAGCAGATAAATGGTTTTTTCAGAATAGATAACATTACAGAATTTAAAACATTTAATAATAATCAATGGATATCTAATTTTTAATAGAAAACTGATAAGATATTACACTCATTCCTTTAGTAAATAATTGGACAGAAAGTAAATAAGATAACACAAATAGAACCTAGTAATTGTAGAAGAGACAAACAACCAAAGGAGCCCGTTTCACCCAACCTTCTCCTGAAGACAGCCAAATCCCTTGCCTTAGGACCCTTGAGCCTATTCATTGAACCACCAAGATGAAGATGTTGTGTGGAGAATGGAATAAATTCCTTTGCAACTCAGCAGAAGTACTTAACAATAATACTTCTACCTTTAGCAATATTGAAGTCAGCAATGAGGCTGTACTAGTTCAGAATGCAGTCTTAACTCACTCAATCACTTCCTAGCTTTCCCCTCATTGAATATCTTGTGCTCTCTTCTTTTTCTCTTTCATAAATTATTACAAGGTAAAAATTGAACAGCCTTCTCCTGAATTCGATGGGTAAATAAAGCATGCCTAGGTCTTTGGTTAGTTTCTTAGTTAATGAGCCACTTGCTCAGCTCCACTTTCTTGGGGAACATGACCATAAAAATAGGGAAGTTGCCCCCTGCAGCAGCTAGAAGTGAAATGAGGATGCTTTCAAGTGTAAGTTTGCTCTCACCCCAGTCCATTCCTCCTAGTGGGTCAGTGAACACTCATTCAACAGCCTCCCTTGGATATTAGTCTCCTCTTTTATTTATTAATAATAAAATAATCAAAGTAATTAATTACAGTCATCCTTGACCCCACTTGGTCAATAATCATAAAAATTTACAATAACATAAAACATAATGTTTTTTCTCACAACATAAAATGTTTAGAATTCGGGTATGTGACAAACAACCCCTCTTATGTTCAACATCGTCCTTGATGTTTCTTTATTCATCATCCTCTAAGTCTTCCTGGAACAGAATTGGATATGCCATCCACATATTACTTTCCAATTCCCAGGTTGCTTCATCTGGACAAAGGTGCTTCCATTGCACCTTCACATGTCCAATCATATGATTACTATTAGCACTGGGATTGTGCTAAGTATCGAAAGGGGTTTGGGCCCCTAAGATCAAAAAAGAAAAGTTTATCTCTCATTTTACATGGCCCAAAGACATAAAGTTAAAGAACCATGCATAGTCGGTTTAGCCCAAGGAAGGATTATCTATTGAGTTCCGAGGTCTAAAAGGGTGGCTAGCGGAGTAAAAATGGGGAATTACACCCGTAGCATGTAAAGGCATCTTTGGACAACGGAGATCGGGATCGAGCAGGATCGACAGTGACAGACACCCATCATAGAGGAAGTTGGAAGCTGCATAATTGCGGGTGGAGAGTTAACCGGAGGGCATTTCAAAGCTTGATCAGTTCCAGAGAAATACATCAATGGCCACGAATCGGTTCGCATTTTTAACATGCATGACAAATGTCACCTTTCATATTCACGAACTCTGGTTAAATCCCGATGTTTTCCAATGGTCTTGATTTGGAAAGGGAAAGATATACGACTCACAATGAGTTCACAAATCTTACTTGTGCACCAAGACGGTCGGCTTAAAATTTGAGAACATGGTAGGGGCAACACCATCCGACGACCCGGGTTAGATAAGGACTGGGATCTACGGTGTAGATTCGACTAGGTGGATAGATAGCTTAAAGGCATCTCTATCACCACCAAAATGATTGCAATTATCATGGAGGCCACATCAGCGTCGTCGTATACTATCCCACCAATCCAAAAAAGCCCGGCTAAGCATGTTTCGCGTCAACTCAAGTGCAGATATCATTGCCGCTTGATGGGGAGATTCGGTCAAGCCATCATGGAAGAGGTCATCGCACATAGTTTTCATCATCATCACAGTTGTTATAAGCATGGTCCATGTGTCCTGATTCAGAATTGTTACATGAGAAGGGTGGCGGGCTTAACCACTCGAGCATCTTTCAGTTAAAGTCTAGTTCTAGAGAGAGATCAAGAGGTTTAGGTGGTTGTTGTGCCAAAACAAATATGGTCTGAGGTGGGGGAGGAGCATATTGCCTCGTCCGCATTGGTATTCGACCACTTGGGAGAGAGTTCGACCAGCAAGCCTAAGGAGCACGAAGTCCGATAGGTGCGTAGGAGGAATCAATGTCAAAAAAAGAAGAGAGAGGCCTATGAAGACAAACAAGACACATACCCATATGTGGAAATCATCAAAGATTACATCCTCCCCACTAAAGAAATGACACCTCCTCCTTCAGCAGAGAAAATATTGGAGGAAGATTCCCTGAAAGTAGAAGACTTTTTTGAACCGCAGGGCCAGTTGAAGGCTCAAGAATGAGGTAGCAGCCTAGTCATGCTTTTCCTTTTTCCCACCCGGCATGTCTGTCCTTGGCTAAATGCATAGTTGTCTAGTTACTCCATTTTTGAGGCCTTTTAGGCTCCATAGGTCCTTTAAGACTATTGTGGTCTGCACCTTGCAAAGGGTATCTGTAGAAACAATCATGGTTAGTTAGCAATCCTTTTCACCTTATGCTTCGCTGTCAGCAGTGGCGAATTGGGCCATATAGGTGGCAGCATATTTTATAACTGTTTTTGATGAATCAATCCAAGGCTAGAAGCCTATAAATAACTGTGTAATAGAAGATCAAAGGGTTGAAGAAAATAAATGGGCTGAGGCTTGGGAGAGCTTGTCTCTGTTTTGAAACATTGTCATTAATAAAATTGCAGTGTATGAGGCAGATTTCGACTGAGATTCATGTGTTGGTGGTCTCAACGTCTATTTATATTCTCTTCTTATGTTATTGTTTCCTTCATTGTGAAATTCACGCTGATATTTTCTCTCATGCTTGGATAATTGTTGTACTGGGACAAAATTCATGAATGTATGCTCTGTTTCTTTCATTTCAAGCATCCACCATCTTTTTCTTCTAAAATTGATATAGGATTCATACTCATATGCCCTATATTGGTAGACTGTTCTTCTATTCTTCTAAATCATCTAACAAAAGCTCCTTGACTGTGAGTTGGTAGCTTCCTTGCCTCTGTTTGGATATCTCATGCATCAACACTGTTATTTGTTTTGTGTGTTATGTTTTGACTCCATTGCCCAATGTTTTCTCTCTTGATTGTCTTACCAAACCTTTAAAAAAATTTTCCCATCAGAAATCTGATCTTCTGAGTACGTTTTGAATGATTATCTTGGGTTATAAGAATCCTGTGTGTATTTCATTGCTAAATCTGTGATTATTTTAGTTTTATGAGTTTTAAGAGAGATCCCTCTCTGACTGTGTTGGGTCAGTAGCATAATTTTAAAGTGGTTTTGTGGTTACCCCAAGTTGTCCCCTCCCCACAACCTTGGGGGTATTTTTGGGTGCTAACATAGTGGCACCCTTGCTGGGGAATGAAGTGTTCCATCATCCCTGGGCAGAATGACAAAGAGTTTTAGATCTGGTTGTTGATGGTAAATAGTAGTCATACATTGAGAAGGTTGTGTATCTTTCACCTGGAGACTCCACCCATAAAAATTCCAGTATGAATGTGACTCCACTGGGAGGTCGGTGACTCCACACCAACATCGAGATGCTAAGGATCCCATGGCTACTCCACTGGAGACGAACTCAGTTGTCATAAGCATGGAAGGACCAAGGCCCAGGTATCCAAGTGTCAATTTCTTCAAAGGGGTGTTGTTCTTTTGTTTCAGTTGTCTTTGTCCTTTATGTACATATATTAGGAGACTTCTTTTCTTCCAGAGACTTCCAAGTCCCAAGAGGGTCTCCTTCGTATATCCCTTGCTGGACTTTGAAGAGATACATTCCCTTGTAACCCTTGGAGTATATCTTTTCCCTTATTTTCAACCATGGAAGATCCTTAACCAACCTTGCAAGCCCCATGAGAGTGAGGCTGATTATATCCTCACTATGCATACCCTTTCTCCTCCTAGGTCTCAGCATAGACATGGTCCTTTAAAGATGCCCCCTATTCTTCCTGACTATCCCCCTAAGTACCACAAGTACCTACCTGTCTTTGATGGAGAATCCGAGAGTATTACTACTGAGAAACATATTCAAAGCTTTGAACATTTTCTGGACCTTTTTGAAGTAGAGCATGATGATGTTTGTGTGAGGGATTTTTCCAAATCCCTCCAAGGAAATGCGAAAAAATGGTTTAAGCATTTGCAGCCTAAATCTATTAGTACATGGGGAGAGTTTTCTGATGTCTTTTTGGATTTTTGGGGTTGGAGGAGGTCATGGAACCTATTTCTTTCATATTTTTACTCCATCAGAAAGCAAGAAGATGAAACCATGTCCAGTTTTAACAGGAGGTTTGCAAGTTTCTATTATAACACGCCAAAGGAGATTCAACCCCTGGAAAACGCTGCAAAGTTGTAGTACGCCTCCATCCTTCCGTCTGAGTTATATTTCCTTCTGTTGGAAAGAAAGTCTTCGACATTGCAATGTATGTTCATTGATTCATTGGAGGTCGAAGAGAATCTCAGAGTCTCTAAAAAAAGCACGGAGTGGGGAGATAAGGATGAACTGAGAAAGAAGGTGGAGATCGAGGAGAGAGGGAGGCATGAAGGATCTGCTTTGTTTTCTTATGGTGAGCGAGGAGATGGTAGACTCATCCATATACAAGGAGAGGAGGGTTCTAGTTTGTTTTATACATAGGGCACTTAGCAGATGGGGAGTTCTATGGTACAAAGTTTGGAAGAAGGATTTGTCCCACCCCTATATGATGAATACGGAGATGAAGAGGTCATAAGCTTTCTAGAAATAAATGAAGGAAACAAATTGCCATGCGGTCAGTTTTTCGATGCAGAAGGACCATACAGGGGAGAAGGCTCAATGATAGCCCTTAATTTAACCATTGAAAGTCATGAAAATACTAAGCCTGAGGGTGGTGGAGCCCTGTTTCCCAAATCTGAATCATTTGCCAAAATAAGGGGCAATCTTAAGGCCATGAGCGAGGAAAGACTAAAGACTTTGCATGAAGAGCCCTGCCCTCCCCCAAATGAAGGAGAGGGGGTCGGTGACCAGGGGGTTTCTAGAGACTCTCGGCAAGTAGAGTTTTCCTTTTTGACTGAAGTTGAAGAAGATTATGGGATCCATGGGAGTTTCCCTGGGCCTGAAAAACACTTTCAGTAGATTGACCAAATAATGGAGCTGCTAGAGGGAGACCAGGGGGGTCAGCATGATTTCTATGCAGGTTTTTCAGGCCTAGGGTCCTAGTTACAAGAAGAAGACCTTTTCCTTAATCCTTTTGAAAACCAAGGTGAAGTTTCTTTTGAGACTCCTGAGCAAAATCAGATTTTTAATCCTGGGATATTAAGAAGACAAGGGAGTGATGTTATAAATGGTCTTGGCGGTGAGACAGCCTTCTGCGTTGCAGAGCTTCAGTTGCAGCAGGAGGCTGGTTGTCTCGGTCTTGTTGGGTTGTATAGGTGTCTAAAACTGGGTGGATTCCAGGTTCTATTCGAAGCCTGCTACAAATACTTGAGCCCCACACTGGATATGAGTGGCAGAATAGATAAACGTGTTACGTACAACTCCTTTGAGACAAAATCAACCAGGCCGCAAGCGAAGATACATTCTGATAGAGTGCTAGAGGAGTTACAGCTGAAGCATACTTATTTTACAGGAGTGTGGCAGAACAATTTGAAGGACATCACACTTTCCACGACCCAATAGTTGTCTATATGAAATGATTCTTCAATTGGGGTAAGAAGTTTTGTTTTTATCAAAAAGTCTGCGCCTATCATCAATAATTTTTTCCATTATGGTCTTATCCTCTTATTTTGGTTAGGCATGATTTGGAGGTTTTCCTGTTGGATCAGCTAGTGGATAGGTTGCACTAGCATTTTCATATCACTTGATATGTTAGTGATTCCAGTAGCATAGGGTAAAGTAGTTTTGTGTATAAATAAGATCGGCATCCCGAGCACTTTTCATCATTTAGTTGTAGAAGTGCTTTGCAGTGTCCATTTTAGTTTTTGGTTTGTGTTTTCAATAAAGAGATACAGATAGCTAATTTTGTGATAAGCCATAGCCCAATGGAAAAGGCACTGGTCTACGGGGTTCTTTTCTACCTCGCAGGGAGGACAACATCCCCAATAGGATCCTGTTGTTAGCACTGGTAGTGTGCTAAGTATCGGAAGGGGTATAGGCCCTTAAGATCAAAAAAGAAAAGTTTCTCTCTCGGTTTACATGGCCCAAAGACATAAAGTTAAAGAACCATGCATAGTCGGTTTAGCCCAAGGAAGGATTAGCTATTGAGGTCCGAGGTCTAAAATGGTCGCTAGTGAAGTAAAAATGAGGAATTACAACCGTAGTGTGTAAAGACATCTTTGGAGGGCAGAGATCAAGATCGAGGAGGATCGACAGTCACAGGCGCTTGTCGTAAAGGAAGTTGCAAGTTGCATAACCGCAAGCGGAGAGTTAACCGGTGGGTATTTCAAAGCTTGATCAGCGCTAGAGAAATAGATCAACAGATAGGAATCGGTTTGCATTTTTAATCTACATGAGAATGGTCACCTTTCATATTCGCGAACTCTGGTTAAACCCTGACATTTTCCAATGGTCTTGATTTGGAAGGGGAAAGATCTATGGCTCACAATGAGTTCGTAAATCTTACTTGTGCACTGGGTCGACCGCCTTAAAATTTGTGAACACGGTAGGGGCAACACCATCCAACGGCTCGGGTTTGATCAGGGCTGGGATCTACAGTGTAGATTTGACTAGGTGGGTAGACAGCTTAAAGGCATCTCTATCGCTAGCAAAATGATTGCAAATAGAACGAAGGCCACATCAGCACCATCGTATACTTTCCCACCTATCCAAAAAGTACTGGCTAAGCATGTTTTGCGTCAACTCAAGTGCATACATCATTGCTGCTTGATGGGGAGATTCGGTCAGGTCATCATGGTAGAGGTCATCACACATAGCTGTCATCATTGTCACAATCGTTATAAGCATGGTCCCTACATCCTGATTCATAATTGTTACATGAGAAGGGTGGTGGGCTTGACCACTTGAGCATCTTTCAGTTAAATTCTGGTTATGGAGAGAGATCAGGGGGCTGAGGTGGTTGTTGTGCCAGAACAAATATGGTCTGAGGTGGAGGAGGAGCATATTCCCTCCTCCACATTGGTATTCGACCACATGGGAGAGAGTTTGGCTAGCGACATTGAGGAGCACGAAGGCCGACAGGTGCGTAGGAGGAATCGACGTCGACAAAAGAAGAACGCCTTTGAAGACGAGCATGACACATACCCAGATGTGGAAATCATCAAAGATTACATCATTTCCACTGAAGAAATGACACCTCCTCCTTCAGCATAGAAAATACCGGAGAAAGATTCCCTGAAAATAGAAGACTTCTTCGAACTGCAGGGCCAGTTGAAGGCTCAAGAGTGAGGTGGCGGCCTCTTCATGCGTTTCCTTTTTCCCACCTGGCAAGTATGTATTTGGCTAAATGCATAGTTGTCTGTTTACTCTAGTTTTGAGGCTTGTTAGGGTTCGTACATCGTTTAAGACTATCATGGTCTGCGCCCTGCAAAGGGTATCTATAAAAACAGTCATGGTTAGTTAGCATTCCTTTTCACCTTATGATTCACTGTCAAAGTGGCAAACTGGGCCATATAGGTGGTAGCATATTTTGTAACTATTTTGGACAAATCAGTCCAAGGTTAGAAGCCTATAAATAGCTATGTAATAGAAGATCAAAGGGTTGAAGAAAATCAATGGGCTGAGGCCTGGGAGAGCTTGGTTCTGTTTTGAAACATTGTCATTAATAAAATTAGAGTGTCTGAGGCTGATTTCGACAAAGATTAATGTGTTGGTGGTCTCACAGTTTGTCTATCTTCTCTTCTTATGTTATTGTTTCCTTCATTGTTAAATTCATGTTGATATTTTCTCTCATGCTTGGATAAGTGTTGTACTGGGATAGAATTCATGAATGTATGCTCTGTTTCTTTCATGTCAAGCATCCACCATCTTTTTCTGCTAAAATTGATATAGGATTCATACTCATATTCCCTATATTGGTAGACTATTCTTCTATTCTTCTAAATCATCAAACAAAAGCTCCTTGACTGTGAGTTGGTAGCTTCCTTTCCTCCGTTTCGATATCTCATTCATCAACATTGTTATTTGTTTTGTGTGTTATGTTTTGACTCCATTTCCCAATGTTTTCTCTCTTGATTGTATTACCAAACCTTCAAACAATTTGTCCCATCAGAAATCTAATCTTCTGAGTACGTTTTGAATGATTATCTTGGGTTATAAGAATCTTATGTGTATTTCATTTCTAAATCTGTGATTATTTCAATTTTATGAGTTTTAAGAGAGATCCCTCTCTGACTGTGCTGGGTCAGTAGCATAAGTCTAAAGTGGTTTTTTGGTTACCCCGAAGTGTCCCCTCCCCACAACCTTGGGGGTCATTTTGGGTGCTAACAATTATGAAGCAAAATTTCCCTCTTCTCGAGGATACAATCCGGTTCCACCATAAAATTTCTTTCTGGTTCCACCTGTACATCATTCCAATTAATCATAAAACTTTACAATAACATAAAACATAATTTTTTTCTCACAACATAAAATGTTCAGAATTTGGGTATGTTCAAGAGAAATGTTCAATTCCTTCAGTAGCTCCAACACATAAGTATTGTCTGAAATCTTCTTCAAGATCTTACATGGTCCAATCTTCTTCAGCTTTAGCTTGTTGTATGTTCCTGTAGGGAAACTCTCTCTCCTCAAGTGCGTATAGACTAAGTCTCCTTCACTAAACAACTGTAGTCTCTTCTTCCTGTCAGCTCTCAACTTGTATGTTGCGTTTCTCTTTTCAATGTGCCTACATACATATTCAAGTACCTCTTTCACATGCTCTGAAAATATTTCTGCATCTGGACTCTTTCTGATCTTCGTTGGTATCGCAACCAAATCCATTACACCATGTGGGCTTCTACCTTGAACAATATGGAATAGGATCATACCTGTCGACCAATTCACAAAATTGTTGTATGCGAATTCCGCTTGCTCCAACACGTTCTCCCACTACTTGGGTCTGTCGGCCGTCAAACACCTTAGAACGTTTCCCAAAATTATATTTACAACCTCGGTTTGTCCATCAGTGTTCGGATGATATGTCGAGCTAAACTGCAACTTTGTGTCCGTCTTCTTCCATAGGGTTCTTCAGAAATGACCCATAAACTTGGTGTCCCTATCCAATATTATACGCTTCGGCAACCCATGCAATCTGATTATATCCTTGAAGAATAGTACAACAATTCTTGTGGCTTCACTTGTCTTCCGACATGGAATAAAGTGTTCCACTTTCAAAAATCTCTCGACTACCACAAAGATTGAGTCATTACCTTGCTATGTATTCGGCAATCCCAAAACAAAATCCATGCTCAGGTGCTCCCATGGGGTACTTGCAACTGGTAATGGTTCATATAGACTTGTATTTTGACTTCTTCCCCTCGCCAACTGGAAAATTTGACGATGTCGTACCCTACTAACATATGTCATCATCCCTAGCCAATAATACTTTTCTTCGGTCAATGCCTTGGTCTTATCGATGCCAAAATGACCTTCTAATCCGCCAGTGTACAGTTCTCGGATTAGGTTCTCTCTTATGGATCCCTTGGTAATAGATAACTATTGTCCTTTGAATAGGTATCCTTCTTAGAAAAAATAATTCAAGTATGGAGTTTTGTCGACACTCCATGGTTCGCAAGTACCCTTCCATGCTTTCGCAAAATATTCATCGGTCTCATACTTTGTCTTCAGTGACTCTATTTCGATGGCATGAACTGTTGTTGTTTTCAACAATGCAACTCTTCTACTCAGTGCGTCGACAACCTTATTTGGCTTGTCGGACTTACGTCGCAACATTAAGGTATATCCCTCCAAGAATTAAACCCATTTCATGTGTCGCTGATTCAAATTTGACTGAGTATTCAAGTACCTCAACACTTGGTTGTCTGTGTATAACAAAAATTCCTTGGGAAGCAAATAATGACTCCACTTCTTTAATGCTTGGACAATAGCATAGAACTCCTTGTCATTGACCAAATATTTCCTCTTTGATTCATCCAAATTTTTACTAAAGAATGCAATTGGTCATCCCTCCTGGCTCAACATGGCACCAATTTTCATTACAATCGCATCACAATCGACTTGGAAAACTTTCTCAAAATATGGGAGAGCTAACACTGAGCTCTCTATCACCTTATGCTTCAACTAGTATAAGGCCTTATGGGCATCTTCCATCCACTTGAACTTCCCTTTATTCATTCACTCTTTCAACGGTGTGCATATTCGACTGAATCATCTGATGAACTTCCTGTAGAAACTAGCAAGTCCATGAAAACTACACACTCCTTTCATGTTTGTCAGTTCTGGCCACTCCATTATAACCTTCACCTTTTCTTGGTCCATCACTAACCCTTTACTCGATATTACAAATCCCAAGTACACCAGTTATTCCTTGATGAAGAAGCACTTCTATAGGTTCACCATCAACTTCTCTTCCTATAGCTTCTGTAACACTTGTCGAATGTGCTCCAAATGTTCGACTTTGGTTCGACTGAATATCAACACATCATCGAGGTACACTATGACAAAATTTCCCAAGAATGGCTTTAGTACTTCATTCCTCAATTGCTTGAATGTACTTGGTGCATTAGTAAATCCGAAGGGCATGACTAACCACTCATAAATTACTTCCTTCATCTTGAAGGATGTCTTCCATTCATTTCCTTCTCTAAACCTGATCTAGCCACGAAGCGACTGGCTTATGGACTGCAACGTTCCATCCCAACCATAGATCTCTTCCTAGACTCTATTCTTTAAGCAATCAGAGATCACCCCCAAGCTGGGGTGATGTATCCACTAAGGAGCATCACTCAGGCTCACTCACAACATTGATTCCAAGTCACTCAAGGCATTCAGTGCACAGTTAAATCTATCAAGCAAATGGGAATGGAAGGTGAGGGTTTTCCAATCAATAAACTCCTCCAAAGAGTTGTGGCCTTGTCCCAATGATTTCATATGGCTCAATCAACCCCACCACGTCCACTCTTAGCCTAGGTAAGGTCCCCGTTAATGTTGCACAGTCCCTAAGGCATGCCTTCCCCTAGAACTGATGTGGGAAAGTGTGGTTGGACCTTGATGCTAAATCAAGGCACATAATCCCTCTCAAGCTTCAGCATGCATCTAAAACATTTGGCTCCTTCCCGCTTAGGCTTTCTTCTCCACTTTCTTTGGCCAAACATCTTTATTCCACAACTGGTTTCTCAGCCTCCAACAAAGGGTTTCTTCCTCATGGTTTCTAGGCCTCCTATGCTCGACTATCCTGCCATTGTGTTAGGGTTTGACTCAGGGTTCCGCCCCCCTCAAATACGGTCAGGGAATTGGGAGTGCAAACTGCTAGGAGGTGGAGTCACGTGCGGTTCAAAGAAGTAGCGATCCATACCCTACCATATGTCCCTTTCAACGGTTTCCCATACTCCACGACCTCTTGCACAACATCCTTCACCCAGTTTCTTATAGTAGCATTCAAGGATATCTAGGATAGGTCAAAGGGGTTCTATAGGTGACAAATGGAAACCTAGGGTTCCATCCGACACCCCCTCACTACCCTAGTGGATACATAGTTCCCCCTCATTTCATTTCAGCCATACCCAGCCCTTGGTTATTTTATTACATGGTATTATTTACATTTTCCCATGGCTTACTAGCACATTGTTACCAATTACTTTCGTTTACAATTAAACCTAATCATACACTAGTGGGGCCTTCGCCTTGAGCTCCACACTAGGGAAACACACATTACATACAATATTTACATTAACAACCAATATAGACTAAGGATCAGAATGAGGGATATTACATCCTCCCCCCCTTAGAATAACATCGTCCTTAGTGTTCCAACACTTAGGAATACCTATACAGTGTATACATGTCCAAAATTTCAAAAAATGTTGTAGGTCTGCACCTGCATCGCATTCCTTACTTGGAACCTATAGGACCAAGTCCTTTGGATCCCACAAGCTGTCCCTATTGGATGTGATCTTTCATCTTTGTGGGTGGAAATTTCTACACAACAATTCCTTTCTCTTATTTACTTTCCCATTGATCCACAAGTTTGGGAACTTTATGGCTTCTACCCTCTTGATGTTCATTTGTTGGGAAGTTGTGGCGGCAATGATTTCCTCCACATTTCCAACATTTGAGTGTCTGCTTTATCTTCTCTTGCTCAATTTCCTTTGAGTCTTCCCACCTAGAACGTTTCTTAATGGGATGATTGGATAAATGCTTCTTCATTGATCCACTTTCCTTTCCCTTACTAATTACTCCCATAATTCTTTGTACCTCCCTTTGCAGACGAATAGATTCCTGCAAAACCTTGTGGTTCATGTCATTCTGCTACTTTTGTAGCTTGAGCATCTCTCCAAGATTTTCTTGGGTCTTGGCAATTGTTTCGAGCATATTTTCGGCCAAATCCAACAGCCTCTGTTCTTCTTCCATGCTTAATGTGCACAACAACCCACACTTTGCTTGCTAACACCACTGGTCTTATAATAGCTGCAACCAATTCCTTTCAATTTCTCACCTGTGAAATTCATCATTGCAATTTCTGTTAGTCTAAGCATAATATAAACATTAATATCAGTCAATCACTTTCCAAATTGACATAGGAATTTCATGCTTTATCCAAACACTTCCACATGTTTCATGCTTCCCCAACATGCAAATGAACTCATTAGTGTTCATCATTTCATAGGGAATTAACTATTTCAACATTCACAATTTCTTTCAAGCAAAATAAACACAATCAGTTTTCAGCCATAGTATGCATTCAACAATTTTTCGTTTTTATAAATGCATCAATAAAAATAGCAAGAGAGAGCAATAAGAGTTTTCTCCTCTTAGTCTTGTTCCATTCTGGAACCACACCACCACTGTGGTTTTTATGATCCTAGCCTCTTTCACTTCAACGTGAATGCCTGACCTTCCCTTTCTTGGCTATGACACTTAGTGTTTATTGTCTATTCCAGAACTCTCAACCATGGAGTCGCTCCAAATATTTTTTCTACAACTCTTGGCTACTAGGACCCACACAGATCCACTAGCACCATCATTCATGACTGCTCATACTAAGCTCTTTAGTACAGTGACATTTCCTCATGCATCCTTAGGATGCCTTCATAGTCCTTGCTTCCAACAATACCTATACTCAAACATTAAATCAATTCACATGTTTAGTTTATTTTCATAGGGTTTATCTCTAAACAAAAGTTTAAGAAATCATAATCAAATCATATACACACATATATTCATATTAAATAAGTAAGAAGCTGCAAGATAACCAAATACTTATGTGTATTGGATGTCTTCACTTTATTCCACAGGCTCCTTATTTGCTTTACAAGCCTTGGATTTCCCATGGATACAATAATGAATGTTGGGCCAGCATGTAGGCTGCTTCACAGCCATTTGAATAGGCAATTCCAAGCCATTACGTCGACTAGGTTTATCAAACGTCCCATTTATCAATATGCTAAGCCAGTACTCCAACTAGTTTTATCAATTATTTAAGGAATTTTTGGCTGGCACACCGGCTACTCCACAACATTTAATGCCCAACCAGTGCATCAACTGGATTTATGAAGCATTTAAGGTTCCTTCAGGGTGCTTGCTTCCTACAATGACCAAGGTTTCCAACAATGAAATAATAGTGTATCAACTTCGCTGTTAGAAGGCTTATACCTGAAATATTCATTAGTCCAAACAAGAATAAATGAAATTGAATACTTATCTGTATTAGACATTTCCTCTCTGGTCCACAGGGTCCTGCTTTAATTTACAAGCCTTGGGATCGCCTATGGACTTGGTTGTTTGGACTACACACATGTTGCTCCACAACATCAAGTAGGTAATTCCCAACCAGTACACCTTCACGCTGACTGGATTTACCAAGCCAGCACAACCGTCTGGGTCATCATCCAATAGAATAAAATTGCACCACCGACCATTATAGGTCAAGGCTCTACTACTCGGCCTTAGGCATGCATCAACCTTTCACACGTGCCACAACCTTTCATGCACATAGAAACCCTTCACACACACCTCAACTCCTCACCCACACAAGGATGACATTCCTTCTCCTATGCAAATGAGTGGTTCTCTCTAGGAACTCTACAGGTGACTTTCTTGACTACAAGCTAGCATGGCCCCACAATACCCACTCACAACACATAAGGATGATACCCCTTTTCCACTACATAGCTCCTCGGGCATATCCATCCCTTCTAGTGTTCTTTAGTGTGAGCGTAGAGAGGTTACCAATTCCCATACAGTACTTGCAAGTACCCTTTCTTTACTTTGCTTATTTAATGTGCGTACCAATTGTATCTGTTTAAGATGACAACACAAGATGGATAAGCAAGTAAATTAGTATTGCTGCTCCAAAACCATAGCCATGTTTCATAAAATTCACTATCAAATATTAAAACACCAAGAATGTGTCCATTCCCTTAGGGTGTAGTCAATATTTACAACCCTAACATAACTCAGCACCAGAATGGTGTGCACCCCTCAATGATGTGAACTATGCATGTCCTAATCATACTTCAAGCAGTATGAATTAATATAATTAAATAAAAAATGCTTTGCATATTAGCTCAAGTGACTAGACATGTATACATCTCATCTAGGATTTACAGAACACTTATCCATTTTGTAGATGTATTTTCTCTTCACTTGTGAGGAATGGGGATCCCTTCTCTTAGTTGACAGTCCCTTGGTTTTCCATCCTATTTCCTTTCTATATTCCATAACCCACACATGTCTTCCTAGCATAATATTTACCATATGACTCGCATGTTTTACCACATGCAATTCAACTAAGACATTATCAGGATTCACAATTGCGTTTCACCCAAAACCCATTTCCCAAGCATGGGATCCTTCCCATGAAGTTTGGGATTTTGTAGGCCATCACACATGGTCTTCCTGCAATGTGTCTTCCTTTCACACTTATCAAATAGCCAAGCAATCATCAACATTTAACAGTCATATTCAAATATGGTTTCCATAATCAGTCAATGGCATTAATAATTAAATTCACACATGAATTTTACAGTTTTGTCTCCTACAAAATTGATTTGCTTATGAGGCCACCCTCATATTGTTTCCAACTCCTGTAGGTGGCATCACTCTTCCCATTATGGATTTATGTCTACTACCATACATGAACATCCACCTACCACATGTCCTCCTGACACAATTTTCGCAACCATATCATTTTTATGCAACTTTGTCCTTCTAACAGGGCACTTTGGTAGCCCTCACATCATGACTACCTTTGTACAATCGTTCTCCTACATTCACAACCACTCATGAAATGATATCAGAGTCACCACTAATTCATCATTTCATCTATTATGTAATTGCAATGTACATACATTGCAACCATGCATTCACACAATGCATCTCGACATGTGCACCCACAACCATGCATGCACATTTACAACATTTACACAAAATTTTCATGTGCATTCAATTCGTGCAACCATAGGTTTACAAATATTCTAATGCACACTTACTATTGCCAACACATATGGACCTTACTTTCTTAGTTATTAAAATCATAACCAATCTATGCAAATGGCATGATGTAATTTCATATGAATGCATTCTAACATTTAAACAGTGGCATTGTAGAAGGCCTGCTGCCCTTACTACTCCATACCTTACCATGCCATGGTAGTATGGCATTCACATCAAGTGCATTCAAACATACATGCATACCAGCTTATGATTATAAGGTATGGTTCAAGGGATTCTTACCCAATCCTTCAACACTTGTACGATCAGCACAAACAGATCATACCTTTCTTCACAAGGTTGTTGGTCATGTGCAACAACATCATCAACATCTCTAGTCATGCTTCTGATGTCTTTGGTCCCTCTATCCAATACCGATTATCAATCACATTAATTATCATTAGTGACTTATTGCATATGTAAAAATCACTATTTTACCAACATGCAATCTCACACCCATGCACAACACATTCACATGCACTATGCAGTGTCTAGTAATGTGCCCTCTAGCACATATTAATTTCATCTACATAATCTCTTGCATACTCAGCATCCTCATGCTATAATTTTATGTACATAAAACTCATAAATTATAGTTATATTAGTAAGACAAGAGTTTAAGGGTTCTTGCCTTTCAAATTCCTTAGCTAGCATGGGATTGCCTCTCCCATACCATAGTTGGTCTACTTGTAATGTCTTTCTAGCCTTCTGTAATTTATTTTGAACATTGCAATAGCTTCGTTGCACCAGGTTCATATGCGTGCAATTCATGCTTCAGCCCCAAAGAAGCCCTAGTGTTGTAAATGAAGCTCTTATATAACTTTGTCACGTCCCCAAATCACCTCGGTGTCCTTTAGAGGTGATGGGAGACCCTGATACTCTTTTTTTTTCTTCCAATGCTTCCATCACACAACTTTCCGCAATTATTCTCGGGTCCACAGTCCACATGGTATCTTTCCGAAATCTGCATTGCTCCTTTCCGTACTGCATTGCTCCTTTCTACAATATGCATTGCTATTTTCCGCAATCTACATTGCTCCTTTCCACAGTCGGCAACCCGCAATTGCGTCTTTCCGCAATCTGCAATCCACATTGCATCTTTCTGTAATCCACAATCCACATTGTGTCTTCCTGCAATCCACAATTTGCAATTGCGTCTTTCTGCAATCCGCAATCCGCAATCTGCATTGTGGAATTCGAAATTGCGGAAATATAAATTCAACCTTTAGGAAAACTTCCCCCTTCACAATCCACAATCCGCATTGCGGAAGTAAAAAATGTGGAAGTCCCAACTTCATCCTTCAAGAAAACTTCCCCTTCTGCAATCCGCAATCTGCATTGCGGAAGACGGAATTGCAGAAATCCAACTTCCAGCTTCCGGAAAACTTCCCGTTCAACAATCTGCAATTTGCATTGCGGAAGTTAGAAATGCAGAAGTCCAACTTCGTCCTTCTAGAAAACCTCCTTTTCCGCAATCCACAATCCGCATTGCAAAAGTCAGAATTGCGAAAGCACCTTCTATGCTCCTTTAGCTCACCAATGCAAATTTCTTAGAGGCATAACTTCCTCGTTGTAACATACCCTTTTTGCTGAAAATTTTTTTATGTTTGAAACATTATGTTAACTTTTATTGAAATTTTTTATATTGGACAAGTGTCCAAGGATGACTGTAATTGCATAATATTTTATTATTTAATAAATTAAATAGGAGACAAACACTTAAGGGGACTGTTGAAAGAGTGTTTACTGACCCACTAGGTGGAATGGAATCTGGGGTAGAAGTCAATGGACAAGTGACAGCATCATGATGCAACTAACTAGTTGTTGGTATGGGACAACTCCCTTGAAATGTGGTCATAGTGTCCTAGAAGGTGGGACTGGAGCTTGAGGCTCATTTATTCAAAACTGACCATTAAATACCTAGGCAGTCTATATAAGAGCCATCGAATTATGAATTGAGGTTCATCACTTTTCCTGATGAGGAAATTTACCTTGGGGTTTTGCTGTGCTTGCACCCAAGAGATTCGATGAGGGGATATGCTGAGTTTTTGATCATGGTGTAAGTCTTCCTTTTATACTATTGAGTGTAGAAGTTACATTGCTGAGAGCAGAAGGCATATTTTTAGTGCAGAAGTTATACTACTGAGTGCAGAAGTTATATTACTTAGTGCCCTGCTTCTACACAGATTCCATCTACTTAGCGGTTCAGTAAGCAAGCTCGGGGGTCCAAAGGTAGCAAGTAATTTGGATGCCTCTTCTGGAAAAGGTTGGGAGGAACAGGCCTCCTTGGGTGTTTCTCGGCCTTATCTTCATTTACAGGTTCTAATTGTCTTTTCTAATTCTAAGTAGTTAAAATTTCTATCTACAATTATTGATTTAATTTTTTCAAGGATATTATTAAAAAAATGCATTTATTTTAGTTTCTGACCTAATTAGGATTCCGTATAGTAAAGATTATGTAAGATGAATTGAATAAAATATTTCTCTGCATTATTCCCCATGCTAATGGTTCTGCATCGTACTCTAGTATAGAGAAGAGATTAAGGTAGATAAATTGATAGGCAGATTGCGAAATGAATGAGAAGATCAATACTGTTGTACTTTATTAGTTTTTCTTACCATTAATATTCTGTATTAAATAATATAATTTTATGTCTTTCTCTTATCATTCCTTTCACCAGTCAAATGTTGAAGGTTCACTGTATTTTTATTTCACAAATTTTTATTGAAATAACAGTTGTAAAATAATTACTTCCTAAGTACATAGTACTGTTATCCAATACTCCCAGCAAGTAAATATAATCGCATAAACAAACAAAACTCTTTCTATTTCAAACAATGTATAATTATTTAGCACTAATCTTTATGCGCAATATTCATTTATGTTATATTATTTATTTATTTAAACTACAGTTAATCCCATTCACATTCAGCATAGGATTAGAAACCCTACCTTGTGGCTTCATCATTTTCCATAGTTATCACAACTAATAAAACAAAGAACTATTATGTTATCAAAACATAGTTTCGTTTACAAATTTAAGATTTATGACAGGTTCATACCCTTCACTTATCAAACCCTAGAAATATCAACTTTTATCTTTCAGTTTAAGAGTTTAGTTAAGTTTCAAACAGAACAAGTAACTGGTCATGATTCGTTTCATAACTGAAAACAAAACATTGGATTTTGGCTCACGGCCATCACAAAAATCGACAGAAAAGAATAACAAAGAGAATCTTTCAACTCCTAGAGCTTAGGCACAAATACGATTATCATTTACATTCTTTAAGACAAATTTTTAAGAGCAGCTCGGCATCAACATGCGACTATATTATCCCATTCAATTGAAAACTATTAAATAGTAAACCATACGATTTGCTCTATTTAGATATCTACTTTCAGAAGCTAAACATTTGTTATCATAGCAGCAGAACATTTCTGAGAACCAGATATTAGGGTTTGACCATTTTTAACACAGGGCTAAACCCTTAGCCCTCGAACTTTTCTTAAAATACATTAGTGGCAAAATGATAAACCTCAAATGCATACAAACTGGAGTCCTACTCTTAAAACTCAAAACACAAACATGATAATGTAGGAAAGCAAAGTTCTTGTATTATCAAAGACACAGTAGATTGCAAACGATAAGCTTCGCCTTCTTTACACAAAATAGAGCAATGCTCACAGTATCATCCACACAAACATAGGTCAAATGAAAACACAAATCCTTTCATTTACTAAGAATAGTAGAAGGGTAAAACCCTCTCCTGAGCATTTTCTTTTACGTATTATACAATGGAAAACAAATACTACTAAAAACAACAACGAAAGGGTCGAGGATTTATCCTCCCCAAGCTACCAACAACTCACAGAGTTTCGACGAAGATCAATCCTTAGAGACAAAGAAAACATGAAGTCTTGGAAAAACACACATGAAGGCCCAATAGTCATCTAACCAGAGTAACAAGGTAACCACCAAGGCTTACCGGTCTTTTTGCAGTTCCCTGTTATTAAAACCTAAGCTGGGAATCCGGTCGATGAAGATACATGCCATTTGGGCACAGACGTGGTTAAAACAAGCTTTTGATAGAAGTCATTACAGATGAAATAACAATAACTGAAACCCTCAAATAGAATGGAAGACACAAGGTTCGAACCGAGTACATTACCTTTTTATTTGATTTCTGGAGTAGAATGCCAAAGACATTGCAAACTATACAAATCACTCCATCATCAAATGCGAAGAAGGGTGGACAACAACTCTGAAAACTATCACCTAACAGACAAGAAAAGCCAAGTATCGAACCAACTTCCACGAAGAATCTAACGCTCATTCCAGAACTTTGATTACAAGATGTCACTGTAAAACACCATGAGAGTCTCGTCTCTTAAGCTACCAACAGGTCACGGTTTTGAACCATGGGAACTCTACAAAAACCTACTAACGAAACCCTGAAGGCTCTCTGCATGTCGGCCTCTCCTTAAAGCCACTACACCGAACGCCAAGGAAAAAATAACTTCGTAGAACATAATGGAGGTTAGGGTTAGATCCCAAAGTCCAAACCTGTGCTAGATCAACGGTGGAGATCAGCGAAGGGTTTTCACGTAAACGCAGGAAACAACCATATTAAATGACACAATCATTACCATAGCCACCAAGGAAGACAGTTCAGTTAACATTCGAACGAAAACACTTACAGCTCGTCAGGATACTTGAACCATCTCCACACCATCACGTGCCTAGCACCACGACAATGTCCACGGAGACATTCCACTGTCTCAACAATTGGGAGTATTAAATGCAAAGGGAAACCAAAGTGCCTGCTAGCACGAAACCTTCATAGTGTTAATATCAACCAATTATTATAATGTTTTGATTCGTTGATAAAATGCCCAACTCATTTATGTAATAACACCTTGTTGTAAGTCAAGGTGGTGTTGGATTCATTGCTAGGAATCCATAATGTCAAATAGGGTCACGTAGATGCACACACAACACCATATAATGATTGATCATAGGACTATGTATAGGACTTGGAATATATATATTTCAATATAGTAGTTCAAAATTTAATAGAAATTTATATATAGTTCATAGGCTAGCATTGGACTATGATATGAATTGCAATAATTCCTAGGTTAGAATTTGATCAAATCTTGCATATAATTCTTAGCCTCTAGAGTTTATATAAAGGATTGCATATGGATATTGCATTTTATTTGCACTTAGCCATCACATATAGACATTGGTTATTCTCATAATTTGCATCAAATAGAAACTCACGATAACAATACATAGAGTTAAACTACGATATATGGATCCTACTCATTTGTTTGAACAATTTAATAAAAGGTTAGTACAAGCATTACGAATATTACAACTGACATACTTATGTTTTAAAAATTAGGCTAACTGAAGTTCTCACCAATAGCATTTTCGACATTATGTCTCTTAAATCATTAAGACTTTGCAAACACTGAAACTGGTTAGAAACCCTTCGGTCACATGTCGTAAACACTAAAGCTCTTACCTGTAATCTATGAAAAAGGACGATTCAAATGCTTTAGCATGAATGCTAAGTAAGACTCGGGGCATTCGTAGGAACCCTTCATCATCAAACATAAGAACAATAGTTAACACATAGAAACTTATATCATTGGAGCAGCAACAAAAGAATTGTGAAAGTACAGTTGAGTGAGTTTAACATCGAAATGAAGATAGTAACTATCTTGTCACAAACATTACACTTTTGGCCAACACAACTTTTAGTACAACAAGACGACATTTAAACATCTATTATATTTCCGCACAGCTAGACTACGCATTAAAAGCTATATCGAAAAATTTTAGTTTTTTATTAATTTTAGGATGTTACATGTGGTATCAGAGCGCGAGTTCAAACTCTAGGCCTGAAATAGGCTCACATGCGCAAACAGAAAATAAAAACTAGAAATTGTATGTTACTAACTTTTGTTTTAATTTTATTTTGTACAGAACAATTTGTTATTAATTTTTAGGTATGGACATACCAGAGGAATCAGTAGAGGACAGATCTCCTTGTAATGAGCATAATAACAATACTAATAATGAAGGAATATATGTTGAATTAAATAACCAATCTTCAGAACTTCTTCGTACTGTAAAAGATTTAAAATTTGAGATAAGAACTGTTAAGGAAGAAAATGAACACATTATGAAGTCACAGGAAGAGTTAAGTCAGATTCTATTGGAGAAATACCATAATGAGGAAAGAGGAAGGAAATCAAAAGTAAAATCTGATTCTGGTGCAATGTCTCACAAACATAAGAGTAAGAAAGTTAAAAATGGTAAAAATATTAGTTACTCTTCATCTGAATTTGATCAAAGTAATTATACTTCTGTTCATGACAGCAGTGATAGTGATAATTGTTCTAAGAAGAGGAAACATAAGCATCATGAACAAATTACTGTAGAGTTTAAAAAGATTAAGCCACCAACATTTAATGGCGAAAGTGAAAAGGGTGAGACAGTTGAAGCATGGTTGTCTGGAATGAAGAAGAAGTACTTTAATATTTATGATTACTCTTCTCAGTTAAAAGCCAAGATGGCTATTTACAATCTGATAGGAAAGGAAGATATATAGTGGAAAGATCTTAAAAGAATTAAGAGCATAAAGGAAAGAGATGTAACCTGGAATATGTTTGAAAATTTATTTAAGAAAAAGTTCTTATCATAACAGTACTATGAAGATAAGTCAAAAGAGTTTTATGATTTAAAATTGGGTACTATGAACATGAAGGAGTTGTGCAGCAAGTTCCTTAACTTGCTGAGGTATGTACCCTACATGGTCAAAGAGAAACCTAAGGTGCAAAGGTTTCTAAGTTTTCTACCTTTCAAAATAAAATACAGGATTGAGTATGATAACCCTTCCACTCTGGAAGAGGCTATGAGGAAAACAAATTTATGTTTTGATCAAAACAGAAAAAGAGAAGGAACAACTAGCTAGAAAAGTAATAAGTCTAATCATTTTGAGCATAAAAAGAAAAGTTTTCATCAGAATACTGGAAGTTTTAAGAGAAACGTTAACAGCATAAATTTTCCAATTAATAATAACTACAGAAATAATACACCACAAAATTTTACTGTTGCAAGAAATGTACCTAATAATAATAACAACACTAGGTATGTTGAATAGAAAGGACCTTTGAACTGTTTTGATTGCTGTGGACCACATAAGAAAGCAGATTGGCCACACAACAAAAGGATAGTCAACAATATTCATAGCATACAAGCGGAGCCAACAGTGGGTGATGTGGCAAGAGAAATGCCAAGGATTAATGCAGTGCTGGAAAATCGTCAAGCAGACCATCAAACGTCCATGGTCGAAATCAAACGTATGCTACAAAACCGATCTATTTCTATTTTGATAGATCCAGGTGCAAGTTTGAGTTACATTTCACCTGAATTAGTGAAAAATTGCAAGTTAAGAATAGAAAATTTTGAAAATTCTTGGTTAGCTCAGCTAGCAACAGGCACTAAAAGAAAGGTTACAGACTTTGTTAAAAATTGTGATGTATTTTTGAATCAGCTAAAAACCCAAGTTAATCTAAATCTTTTACCCTTAGGGTCATATGACTTGTTGATTGGCATGGATTGGCTTGAACAACATAGAGTAGTGCTTAATTGTTATGAGAAAACATTTACTTGTCTGAATAATGAAGGTAAAACTAAAACAGTAAAAGGAATTCATAGGAAGAGTTCAGTAAGACAAATTTCTGCATTACAAGTTAAGAGAGCTGCCAAAAAAGGCTATAAAATGTTTGTTGTTAATGTTATTAATGACGAATGTTCATCTAAAGAAGAAAAGTTAAAACTGGAGGATATTCCCATCCTTAGTGACTTCTCTGATGGATTCCCGAAAGAAATTCCAAGATTACCTCCGAAAAGGGAACTTGATTTCACCATTGAGTTAGTACCAGGTGCGGTACCAAACTCAAAGGCTCCCTAGAAGATGAATATTCTGGAGTTAAATGAGTTAAAATCTCAACTGAAGGAATTAATAGATAAAAACTACATAAGGCCAAGTGTGTCTCCTTGGGGAGCACCAGTAATTTTAATTAAAAAGAAAGACGGTACCATGCGACTCTGCATCGATTACCGTCAGCTTAATAAAATGATAATTAAGAATGGATATACCTTGCCCCACATAGATGATCTATTTGATCAAGTACGCAGATCAGGGATATTCACTAAAATTGATTTAAGGTCTAGATATCATCATGTTAGAATAAAAGACGAAGATATATTCAAAACTGCATTCAAAACGCGATATGGACACTACGAGTTCGTAGTTATGCCTTTTGGGCTAACCAACACACCAGCAGTGTTCATGTGTTTAATGAACACTGTTCTGCATAAATATTTGGATAAGTTTGTAGTTTTGTTCATTGACAATATTCTGATTTACTCAAAAACTAATGAAGAGCATGACGAACATTTAAGAATAATTCTGCAAGTTTTAAGAGAACATCAGCTTTACGCTAAGTTCAATAAATGTGATTTTTATAAAGATAAAATATAGTACTTAGGTCACATAATATCTAAAGACGAAATTTATGTCAACCCTGATAAAATAAAAGCAATTAATGAGTGGCCTGTCGCTAAAGATGTAACTGACGTTTGGTCATTTATGGGGATAATAGGTTACTACAGAAAGTTTATTGAAGGGTTCTCAGGAATTGCAATCCCATCACTTCTTTGCAGAAGAAAGGGAATAAATTTGTATGGGATCAAAAGTGTCAAGAAATCTTTAATAAGTTAAAAGAATTATTAACCGCTACACCAATTTTAAAAATTGTTGATCCTAACAAAGACTTCGTTGTATGCACTGATGTGTGCAACGATGGACTTGGTGGGGTCTTAACTCAAGAAGGTCATGCTATTGCTTTTGAGTCTAGAAAGTTAAAAATCCTTGAAAAGAATTATGGAACTTACGATCTTGAGTTGCCAGTCGTGATACATGCACTAAAAATGTGGCGCCATCACTTGATTGGAAGAAAATTCATACTAATGACAGATAATAAGGGTTTAAAGTATTTGTTGGATCAAACAAATCTTAACGCAAGGCAAGCTAGATGGCTAGCTTTCCTTAGTGAGTATGATTTCGAGATTCAACACATTAAGGAAAAATAAAATAAAGTTGTTGATGTATTAAGCAGGAATCCCAGATTAAGTTTTGTGGCAGAAATCAACACATTTAAGATAGATTTGGAAAATCAAATTGAAGAAGGAATTAAACAAGATGAAAATTATCAAAAAATTGCTTGCTAAAGTTGCTGAAAATTTAATAACAGATTACAGCATTAATAAAAAGGGCTTAATGACTTATAAAAACATAATTTATGTACCAAATGTGTCAAAGGTTAAGCTGTTAATTTTGGATGAAGTTCATAAGAGTCCTTATTCAGGACATCCAGGTTATCAGAAAATGATAACTATGTTAAGGAAGGATTATTTTTGGCCCAACATGAAGAATGAAGTGGCTGAATACATAGCTAGATGTTTTGAATGTCAAACCATTAAGGCTGAACATCAACATCCAGCTAGACTATTGCAGCCATTGCCAATGCCAGAATGGAAATGGAAGATTATAAGTATTGATTTTATTACAGGTTTTCCTAAAAACTAGAAACAGAATGAGTCCATAATGGTGGTTGTGGACAAGTTAAGTAAGGATGCTCATTTTATTCCTGTTAAAACCACTTTTAAAGCTTCTAACATTGCAGATGTATTTATGAACCAAATCTTTCGCTTGCACGGAATTCCAAAGGTAATTATTTCTGATTGGGACTCTAAGTTCATTGAAAATTTTTGGATAGCATTGTTTAAAGGTTTAAATACTAAACTAAATTTCAGCACTTCTTTCCACCCACAAACCGATTGTCAAACAGAAAGGGTAAACCAGATTTTAGAAGACATTCTAAGAATTTATGTCAAAGATAAGCCATCTAAGTGGGTGATTATTTACATTTAGCAGAATTTGCATACAATAATCATTATCAAGCATCTGCTAAGTTAATTCGATTTGAGATTTTGTATGGAAGAAAATGTTGCACTCCAATTTCTTCGCATAAACCTGTAGATAGATTAATGCTAGGACCAAATTTATTGAAAGAAATGGAGCTAACCGTCAAACAGGTTCAAGGTAACTTAAAAGTTGCCCAAGATCGGCAAAAAAATTATGCAGATTTGAAACACACTGAAAGAGAATTTCAGGTTCGAGACCATGTTTTTATAAAGGTAAAACCCAAGAAAAGTTCTTTGAATCTTGGGAGTTGTGCTAAAATAGCACCAAGGTAATGGGGACCATTCAAAATCCTATCAAGGATTGGAGTTGTTGCATATCAATTGGCTTTGCCATCTGATTTAAAAATCCATAATTTTTTTCACATTTCTGTTTTAAAGAAGTATGTGCACGATGCTACTCATGTGCTAAATTGGAATGACATACAGGTGGAGCCCGAAGGAGATTTTCAGGTGGAACCGGACTGTATTCTCGACAAGACGGAAATTATGCTTCGAAATCATACCATAGGGCAGGTAAAGGTGCAATGGAAGCACTTTAGCCCTGCTGAAGCTACCTGGGAACTGGAAAGTAAAGTGGGGGCAGCATATCTATTTCTGTTCCATGAAGGATCAACTGATGAATAAGCAACATCGAGGACAATGTTGAGCTTAAGTGGGTGTGTTTGTAACATACCCTTTTTGCTGAAAAACATTTTATGTTGGAAAAATTATGTCAACCTTTTATTGTAAAGTTTTATATTGGACGAGTGTCCAAGGATGACTGTAATTGCACAATATTTTATTATTTAATAAATTAAATAGGAGACAAACACCTAAGGGGACTGTTGAAAGAGTGTTTACTGACCCAATAGGTGGAATGGAATCTGGGGTAGAAGGCAATGGACAAGTGGTAGCATCATGATGCAACTAACTAGTTGTTGGTATGGGACAACTCCCTTGAAATGTTGTCATAGTGCTGTAGAAGGTGGGACTGGAACTTGAGGCTCATTTATTCGAAACTGACCACTAAAGACTTAGGCAGTCTATATAAGAGCCATCGAATTATGAACTGAGGTTCATCACTTTTCCTGACGAGGAAATTTACCTTGGGGTTTTGTTGTGCTTGCACCCAAGAGATTCGATGAGGGGATATGCTCCATTTTTTATCATGGTGGAAGTCTGCCTATTATACTATCGAGTGCAGAAGTTACATTGCTAAGTGCAAAGGCATATTTTGATTGAATAAGTTATACTACTGAGTGCAGAAGTTATATTACTGAGTGCCTTGCTTCTACACAGATTCCATCTACTTAGTGGTTCAGTAAGCAAGCTCGGGGGTCCAAAGGAAGCAAGTAATTTGGCTGCTTCTTCTAGAAAAAGTTGGGAAGAACAGGACTCCTTGGGTGTTTATCGACCCTATCTTCATTTACAGGTTCTACTTGTCATTTTTAATTCTAATTAGTTAAAATTTCTATCTGCAATTATTGATTTATTGTTTTCAAAGATATTATTAAGCAAATGCATTTATTTTAGTTTCTGACTTAATTAGGATTCTGTATAGTAATGATTATGTAAGATGAATTGAATAAAATATTTCTCTGCATTTTTCACCATGCTAATGGTTCTGCATCGTACTTTAGTACAGAGAAGAGATTAAGGTAGATAAATTGATAGGCAGATTGCCAAATGAATGAGAACATCAATACTGCTGTACTTCATTAGTTTTTCTTACCATTAATATTTTGTAATAAATAATATAGTTTTATGTCTTTCTCTTATCATTTCTTTCATTAGTCAAATGTTGAAGTTTCACTGTACTTTTATTTAACAATATTTTATTGAGCTAACAACTGTAAAATAATTTTTTCCTAAGTACATAGTACAGTTATCCGATACTGCTACCAAGTAAATATAACCGCATAAACAAACATAACTCTTTCTATTTCAAACAATGCATAATTATTTAGCACTAATCTTTATGCACAGTATTCATTTCTGTTATATTATTTATTTATTTAAACTACAGTTAATCCCATTCACATTCAGCATAGGATTAGAAACCCTAGCTTATGGCTTCATCATTTTCCATAGTTATCACAACTAAAAAAACAAAGAACTATTATGTTATCAAAATAGAGTTTCATTTACAAATTTAAGATTTATGATAGGTTCGTACCCTCCACTTATCAAACCCTAGAGATATCAACTTTTATCTTTCAGTTTAAGAGTTTAGTTAAGTTTCAAACAGAACAAGAAACTGGTTGTGATTCATTTCATAATTGAAAACAAAACATTGGATTTTGGCTCACGGCCATCACAAAAATCGACAGAAAAGAATAACAAAGAGAAGCTTTCAACTCCATAAGATTAGGCAGAAAAACAATTATCATTTACATTCTTTAAGACCAATTTTTAAGAGCATCTCGGCATCAACATGAGACTATATTATCACACTCAATTGAAAACTATTAAACAGTAAACCATACAATTTGTTTGATTTAGATATCTACTTTCAGAAGCTAAACATTTGTTATCATAACAGCAGATCATTATGAGAACCACACATTACGGTTTGACCATTTTTAACACAGGGCTAAACCCTCAGCCCTCGAACTTTTCTTAAAATACATTAGTGGCAAAACGATAAACATCAAATGCATACAAACTGGAGTCCTACTCTTACAACTCAAAACACCAACACAATAGTGTAGGAAAGCAAAGTTCTTGTTTTTATCAAAGACACATTAGGTTGCAAATGATAAGCTTCGCTTTCTTTACACAAAATAGAGCAATTCTCACAGTATCATCCACACAAACGCAAGTCGAATGGAAACACAAATCCTTTCATTTATTGAGAACAGTAGAAGGGTAAAACCCTCTCTTGAGTATTTTCTTTTACGGATTATACAATGGAAAACAAATACTACTGAAAAAATGATGAAAGGGTTGAGGATTTATCGTCCCCAAGCTACCAATAGCTCACAGACTTTTGATGAAGATCAATCCTCAAAGCCCAAGAAAACATGAAGTCTCGGCAAAACAGACATGAAGGACCAATAGTCATCTAACTGGAGTAACAAGGTAACCAACGAGGGTTACTGGTCTTTTTGCAATTCCCTGTTATCAAAACCTAAGCTGGGAAGCTGGTCGACGACGATACCTGCCATTTGAACACAGACGTGGTTAAAACAACCTTTTGACATAAGTCATTATAGATGAAATAACAATAACTGAATCCCTCAAATAGAATGGAAGACACAAGGTTCAAACTGAGTACATTACCTTTTTATTTGATTCTCAGAGTAGAATGCCAAAGACATTGCAAATTGTACCCATCACTCCATCATCAAATGTGAAGAAGGGTGGACAACAACTCTGAAAACTATCACCTAACAGACAAGAAAATCCAAGTATCGAACCAACTTCCACAAAGAATCTAACGCTCATTCTGGAACTTTGATTACAAGCTGTCACTGTAAAACACCATAAGAGTATCGGCTCTTAAGCTATCAACAGGTCACGGTTTCGAACCATGGGCTCTCCACAAAAACCTGCTAACGAAACCCTGAAGGCTCTCAGCCTGTCAGCCTCTCCTCAAAGCGACTACACAGAATGCCAAGGAAACAATAACTTCGTAGAACATAGTCGTGGTTAATGTTAGATCCCAAAGTCCAAACCTTTGGTAGATCAACGGTGCAGATCAACGAAGGGTTTTCACGTAAACCCAAGCAACAACCATATTAAATGACACTATCATTACCATAGCCACCAAGGAAGACAACTGAGTTAACATTCGGACCAAAACACTTAAAACTCTTCACGATGCTTGAAACATCACCACACCATCACGTGCCTAGCACCACGACGATGTCCACAGAGACATTCCACTATCTCGGTAGTTGGGAGTATTAAATGCAAAGGGAAACCAAAGTGCCTCCCAGCATGAAATCTTCATAGTGTTAATATCACCCAATTCTTATAATGTTTTGATTCGTTGATAAAATGCCCAACTCGATTATGTAATAACACCTTGTGGTAAGTCAAGGTGGTGTTAGATTCATTGCTAGGAATCAAAAATGTCAAATAGGGTCATGTAGATGCACACAAAACACCATATAATTATTGATCATAGGACTATGTATAGGACTTGGCATATATATATTTCAATATAGTAGAAAAATTAAATAGAAATTTGTATATGGTTCATAGGCTAGCATTGGACTATGATATGAATTGCAATAATTCCTAGGTTAGAATTTAATCAAATCTTGCATATAATTCTTAGGCTATAGAGTATATATAAAGGATTGCATATGGATATTTCACTTTATTTGCACTTAGCCATCACATATAGACATTGGTTATTCTCATAATTTGTGTCAAATAAAAACTCATGATAACAATACATAGAGTTAAACTACGATATATGGATCCTACTCATTTGTTTAAACAATTTAATAAAAGGTTAGTACAGGGATTACAAATATTACAACTCACATACTTCTATTTCACAAACTAGGCTTACTCAAGTTCTCACCAATGGCATTTTCGACATTATGTCTCTTAAATCATTAAGACTTTGGAGACACTAAAACTGGTTTGAAACTCTTCGGTCACATGTCGTAAACACTAAAGCTCTTACCTATAATCTGTGAAAAAGGATGATTCAAATGCTTTAGCACGAATGCTAAGTAAGCCTTGGGGCATCCATAGGACCCATTCATCATCAAACAAAAGAACAATAGTTAACACATATAAAATTATATCATTGGATTAGCAAAAAAAGAATTGTGAAAGTACGGTTGACAGAATTTAACATCGAAATGAGGATATTAACTATCTTGTCACAAACATTATACTTTTGGCCAACACAACTTTTAGTACAGGAAGATGACATTTAAACATTTATTATATTTCCGCATAGTTAGATTATGCATTAAAAGCTATATCAAAAATTTTTAAATTTTTGTAAATTTCGGGATGTTACACTCATCGCTTGTCCAAATGAGACAAGCTGGTATAGTTAGGAATCTCTTGGAGAGCTCTATCCAATGCTGTAACTTCCACTCCAAACCGAGGTCTTGAACCCTATCATTTCTCCAACTGAACATCATGTGCACAACTCCACTTTGAGTAACCTTAACCTTCTTCCTGCCATGGTTTTGCTCCACTTTTGCCAATTATTTTCTCCTTCATCTGGTCCATAGGGGTGTCTGTTCTCACTGATCACAGTCCTGACTGAAATAGACTGCACCTCTTAGCCTTGAACTTAGTCCTATTCATCAAGGGTAATATATGTAAGTACAACATAAGTATAAAAGAGAGTATACAAAATCATGTTGAATAACTCCTGTACGCAGGTCCATACATCCGTAAACACAACGGTACTGAAGCATTATCCACCCTTCAAAAGGGATTATACTTATTCTATTTCCTCTAAATAGATTGAGGGGTGAGATGTAGACATTTCGCCCTATTCCTCAAGCATGAATATATCTGAATACCAACATAATAAGAAGATGCAAGGTGTAGGATTAAAGCAAGGACATGCCCAACAACATAAGACATAATACTTGGGTATTCTACCCTATTAACCATTTGAACCAAATCATACATTTCACATAAATAAGACACACACATATAGCATGCATCACGCATTCATCATGGCACAACAATAACTTCAAACAAAGGTTCAGATACAAAGCATAAGTATACATCCCTACTCATACAAAGCTTCTTATTGCTCCATATAAATTCATTCAATCAATAACTGATATGTAATAAAGATCCACATAAACCCATGAAACATCCTTATTCAAAACACCACAAGGGCACTTATCTTTTAATTGAAAACCACCAAGCGACCGGCTTATGGACTGTAACGTTCCATCCCAACAATAGATCTCTACCTAGCCTCTATTATTTCAGCAATCATAGATCACCCTCGATTCGGGGCTATGTATCCACTAAGGAGCATCACTCAGGCTAACTCATAGCATTAATTTACAGTCAGTCAAGGCATTCAGTGCACAACTAACTCTATCAAGCAAATGGGAAAGGTAGTTGAGGGTTTTACAATCAATAAACTCCTCCACAGAGTTGTGGGTTTGTCCCAATGATTTCAGACGGCACAAGCACCCCCACCACCTTCACTCTAAACCTAGGTAAGGTCCTTGTCACTGCTGCACAGTCCCTAAGGAGCCCCTTCCCCTAGCACTGACTTGGGAAAGTGTGGCTAGACCTCACTACTAAAGCAAGGTCCATAATCCCTCTCAGGCTTCATCATTCCATCTAAAACCATTGGCTCCTTCCCTCTTAGGCTTTATTATCCACTTTATCTGACCAAACAACTCTATTCTGCAGCTGGGTTCTCAATTGCCAACACATGGTTTCTTCCTTATGGTTTATGCACATCCTATGTTTGGCTCTATTAGAATTGTGTTAGGTTATGACTGAGGCTTCCCCCCTCTCAACTATGGTCTTGGAATGGGGAGTGCAAACTGCCAGTAGTTGGATTCACGTGCGTGTCAAGGCAGCAACACTACATACCCTTCCATAAGTCCCTTTTGGGGCTTTTCCATACTTCACGACCCCCTGCACAGCGTCCTTCACCCACTTCCTTATAGTAGCATTCAAGGATGTCTAGGACAGGTCATAGGGGTTTTCTAGGTGACAAATGGAAACCTAGGGTTCCATCCCACACCCCCTCACCACCCTAGTGGATACATAACTTCCCCTCATTTCGTTGCAACCATAGCGAGCCCTCGGTTATTTTAATACATGGTATTATTTAGATTTTACCATGGCTTACTAGCACATGGTTACCAATTACTTGCCTCTGCAATTAAACCTAATCATCCACTAGTGGGGGCTTGGCCTTCAGCTCCACACTAGGGGAACACACATTGCATACAATATTTAAATTAACAACCAATATAGACTAAGGGTCAGAATGAACGATATTACACCCTCTGTCGAAATCATTCTATGCGGTACCTTGTTTGGAAAACTCGATCCTGGAATCAAGTCGATCTGATGCGATATGCTTCTTGTCGGTGGAAATCCCCTCGGTAACTCATCGACCATTATGCTCTTAAAATCGTCGAGCATTTCATTGACTTCGACCAGAACTCTCTCCGCGATCGGCCTTTCGACACATAGTCCTTTCGGAATGATGGAAAAACATCCCAATTTTTGCTCTTCCTCTACTAGGAATTCTTTCGCTGAGCACATCAGCACTCGCTTCTCACAATAGTTTCTTTTGACATGCTTGCAGTTGACACGATCCACCTACTTTGGCTACAACATCATCCATGTGCCATTTTTCCACACTGTGACTATGTTGGCTCGAACAACACAGATAATATTCCGATCATATTGCCATGGCCTCCCTAACAACAAATGATAAGCGTCCATTGGGATTACGCCACACAGTACACTGTCTTCAAGTTTCCCAACTTTTAAGTTGATCATGCATTGTCTGGTTACCTTTACATGATGTCCTTTCGATAACCAGGATATTTTGAATGGATTTGGGTGTTGTTGACATCTCAAACCCAACCTGTCAATGCCCTTCGTTGCCACCAAATTCTCTGTACTGCCACCATCGAAAATGGTCTTGCAGTAACTGTCGGCGATCAACACTTTGGTCTGAAAGACGGCCTTTCGTTGTGGTTGCTCCTTCTCTTCGCGTTGGTTGTCCCGGTACAATGTTCTCCTGGCCATCATGTTTTGACCTTTTCCTCTACCATCTTCACCACTGTCGGATGTCGAATCCATCTTCTCATCACCCAGTCATCTTGTCGACGTCTGGGTTTCAACTCCTCTACATCGTCTATATTCTCCAGGCATTCATAACCTTTCTATTCCACTCTATGACACTTATAATAGACTATAGCTGGTCTATCAGCTCTCTTTTTTTCTACTGGCCCATTTCGACGAAACGCACACCGACTGCAGGTCTCTCGACCTTCACTTTAGTTTCTCTATTCTTTCTCTCTGGTCATTGTTAATTCTACATGGCAGTTGTATTTGACGGCTTCTCTCCTAGTTCCGCTACCTTGTCCCTTCGCAGAAATAGTCTTAACACCTCGACCAATCATCCTTCCTCTGGTCGACGCGGTTCTTCTAGACATTTTTTCTTCTTCCTTCAGAGCTAACTAGTAGGCTTCCCCAACCACTCTGAACCTCGACAGGCTCAACTCATCCTGTATAACATATTTCAAGCCATTCAGATATCTGGCAACTGCTTCTTCTTTTGCATCGGTTTGACCGGATCTAATCAACAGTCTGTAGAACTCATCCGTGTATTCCTTCATGGTCATTTCTTTCTTTCAAAAGTTTTGTAACTTCTTGAACAAGGAAATCACATAGTCCCTAGGTGGAAAATTCCCTTTCAGCTTGGCAATCATTCTGTGCCAAGACTTTATTTTCTCCTTACCTTTCTTGACTCTGTCAGCCTGTACAGTTTCCCACCACAATGATGCATGACCTTTCAACCTCAGACATGAATTTTTAACCCTTTTAGGATCTTCTATATGCTCTATCTCGAAGTATTTCTCCATCTCTCTTAACCAGTCTATCAAGTCTTCTAGATCTAGACTTGCTGAGTAGATACGTACATCCATGTTTGTCTAACCCCTCACCTTTGTCAGTAGCTTGATGAGTTTATCTTTTGGTTCTTCTTCCATTGCTTCCCGAGCTTCCACTTCCTCGAATTCTTCGTCACTATGGTCAAGTGCATTGGGAATGCATCCATGTCTCTGTCTTTCTTTGATCACTGTGACCTCATTGTTCAAACTTCTCATTGTTCTCATGCACTTGTCGAACATTTTGCGATCAACTATAACTGTTCCACCTCTTGCTCTTCGTCCTACACCACAGAAATTTACACCTCTTTGTGCCATTCTTTCAACCGCAGTTGAAATATCCTCTCATCCAATAGCAAACAGACTTTGACCCCTAACGCACAACTCTACCCAACCACAGCTGCAGCTGTTCACACACTCACAGGCTCTTCTTGTTCTCAGGATTCTGTTGCTCTGATACCACCTAACACAAGGGTGGTTCGGTTGGACCTTCTTGCTTAACTATAACACATAGTCAATCACACAAATGCTCACATAGACTAGACTTGAACTCGAATGCTAAGATGTTGGCTTCTATTACTTGAACTGATCACAATGTTACATACAAAGCAGTAAACAAGTCGGCCTTAGCCTGTTACAATATACAGAAGTAAATATTGGTTTCACTATGTGTGTTTCTCCCTATGCATGATCCTCTCCTTCTTTCGATCCCCCGTTGAACAAAAGAATGATTGATTGAGTGATCCCTCTCTCTATGCCTTGGCACCAATCTTGTACTATGCTCTACTACTATTCTCGAGGTCCACTCTGAGTGGCTTCCCCGAGATGTTGTTCTCTATCCGCCGCTTGACTTCTAACCCGACAGATCCTACAGTTATCAGCACCCCCTAATTGTCCTGCACAACCTCTTCCCGTGGAGACACCTGGCCTGGTCTCAACCTCCTTCTTGATTTCCATTAACTTCCTCAACAACCCTCAACGATTGTAATTATGTTGCCTTTGAATTATGCACCTCTCTGACTTTGCTATGGTTGTTGGTCTTATCATTGTCATGTTTGACATGTCAACCATTCTGTGTTTTGTCAGTTCTTGACATAACTTGTCAGCTTCACTTAGTCTCTACAGCTTCCAGTCTGCCCGATCCCCATCAATTGGATTTTTCTGCTTTCGTCTGTGTCAATGTTCGACAACTTGTCGAATTCTGACTCCTTCGACTTCTGCTCCTGTCGATGTCGACCTTTACTCCTGCTCGACTACATGGTTTTGACTGCCAGTGGTCGTCGGAAATTTCCTTGGTCGACCCTCTTTTGTTGATTAACTTCGACTGTTTCACCTAGGTCTTGATGCCCCTCCATCATAAGGATAGTTGTAACAAACAATAGAATAACAAATAATATGGTCTCAAAATAGCATCACATTTCAAATTTAAGTTGATCAATTAGTTTAACTATAATTGGCAATGCACACATAATATGACTTAAATGCATTATATAAAATATAACATTCAGACTATAATAGAATACAATCAAATACTACATGGCATTTAATAAAGGAGGAAGCATAGAGAATTTATTGGTTAAGATTATGGATAACTAGAAATATAAAGCTCAAAGCTCAAGTGATATGGATACTTGCAACACAATAAAGCTTAAGCGATATGGATAATTGCAACACAATAAAGCTGAAGCGATATGGATACTTGCAACACAACACAATTCATACAATAATGTACATGAAATTATATGTCGTATTTTTAAGATCTCATACACATTTAATGGAAAACAATACACTGCATTAATTTTAGTGATGTTTAGTGAAAAATTATCTAACTAGTAGTTGCAATGATTTCAACAATGACACAACACAAACCAATATGATGCATTGCTTTTTGTAATAATATTGTCATAAATGATTTAGAGTAGAATTAAATAATTGAAATGACTTCAACAATGACATATTTTGGGGAGGATGTAGTGAAAAATGGCATGTTATATGGGGCACCCAACTTTCCCCATTTGTAGCAAGGATAATTTTCTAGTGAGACATAATCGCACCAATTCTATACATTTTTTTGAGAATCCAATGATTTGAGTTTTCTTAAAATAGGACAAAACGTGCAAAAGAAAGGTTCCGTGGAAATTTTATCCACAACGGGGTGGAACTCTTACCTATATCATAGTTCCGACTTGATTTTTCACGAAATAATGGAAAACGATATGAGTGACCATTATCCTATGATCTGAGAAATGATTTAGAAAAAATAAATTAGTTACATTAATTTCAACAAATGACATAATTCACAGCAAAGCAATAGGGTCCATGGCATAACACAAAGGAATATAGTGCATTCATTTCAATTAATCAAAAGCTATGAAAGGACTTCCTGTTTCAAATATACACCCCTGAGGGATGCTGTTTTGAATACACTGGTGATTATTCATGAGGGTCCGGTTGGCTTTTTCGATGGTGTTGCCCAGGGGGCGATGCGGAGTTGGTTGTTACATTAAGATGGATAAGGTTTAGAGGACAAAGTTATATTTTGGCTTATACATTGGGAATCATTTCTATGGATATATTTGGTGATTCTAGGGTGGTTATTGATTGGATCTCATGGAATCATAAACTTCAGGTCCCGGCCCTCACTGCATGAAAGTAAAAAATTTCGACATTTATCCTCTGCTTCAATGACATATCTTTTTGCCATGTGAATAGAGTCTACAATCAAAAAGCTGATCTATTATCAAAGCTGGGTCTTACTATGGAAGCGGGCAATGCTACTTTGAGACATTTTAACGATAGCCCAGATGTTGGAAGAGAAGACCTATATCATTTACTGATTATGGCTCCTTATTTTTTGGTTTTTGGTTTTATCCATAGTTAGAATTTTGAGACAGCATGGTGATATTTTAGTCCTCCTAATAGATTCTGGAGTATAATGTATACCTGTATTGATGCATTTTGTATTAAGTGAACATAATCACGATGGATTATGAATACTGCTGGCAGTATTTTAGTGAACTAGTAATATTGTAATCGTCTATTAATTGAAAAAAAAGCTTTACAGACCTGCGCGCTGGGTTGTTTTCCTCGCCAGTGCCGGTAAAAAACAGAAAGTATGCATAAATGAATGCTATTAGCAAGCGTAAATTTCGCAGCATCTAACCCTCATGTCCATCCCAGTTTACTTTCTTAGATATATAATAATAAGAGTTTAAATGAGTTAAAAGTTAAAATATGGCGGATTGTATTTGGGTTGGGTTGGGTTAACATGGTTATATATAATAAAAAAGTTTAAAAAACAGAAAGTATGCATAAACGAATGCTATTAGCAAGCGCAAATTTCGCAGCATCTAACCCTCCTGTCCATCCCAGTTTGCTTGGTTAGATATATAATAATAAGAGTTTAAATATGAGTTAAAAATTTAAGGTTTAGAGGTATTCGTTTTTTTTGTTTTTTAATATTATATTGTATTATAATAAGCGAAATCAAAATCATATTATTGAAATACGTATATTATATTTATTTGAGATAACATTGTTTATTAAATTCATAAAACTAAATAAAAATAAAATAATACATTTATGGTTAACTAAATAATAATTATTTGTAAATATTTATTTATTTCTAAAAATAACATTATAATGAATAAATATAATTTTATTTGGGATATATGTTTACTATAAAGACATTTGGGATATATTCTCTTTGATGTATTCTCGTTAATAAAATTTAAATTGTATAGTCATTATAAAGACAGTTGGGATATATGTTAACTATAATTTTACAAATTACAAAAACAATTGTCCAAAAATACTATAAGAAAGAGAGCTCCCTACATACTATAAAAAATAGAATTTCCCAACAATACTATAATAAATGTCTGAAAATTTCAATAAAACTTGCACAAAAAATCCAACAATACTAAAATTTGTAGAAGAGCTTCCCAACGTTATTATAACAAACATTATTTCCCAACAACACTATAAGAACTACCCAACAACACTATAATAACTTTAAATAAGAGTTGTAGTAAAGTTTCCCAACAATATTATAACAAACATAACATTAAAAAAAATGAACTTCGACAGAGAAAAGGAGGGGCTTTTCAAGAATTTATTAGAGAGGAAGAATTAACTCCCTCCCCAACATCCTGGACAACCAAGTGAGCCTTCTTTGAGTTGCGATTGCTCATAATTTGCATTTAGTCCATTTGTATTTTCTTTTATTCAACCTTTGGTACTTGAATATGAGCTATCGTTTTAGCTTATTCTACTTAAAAGAATTGCAATCCATGTTGTGGTTTCTTTATCAAAAGCAATTGGGATGTATATTCCCATTAAATCAATCCCAAGTATGCAGATTTGTGAATTAGTGAAAGGGCTGAAAAGAAACCAACCCCAATTCTAAGACAAAACTTAATTAGGATGAATGTAAATTGATTCAATAATTAAGCATTTGACTTTGCATAATTTCAAATGTGTGTGCCATAATAATCTAAAAGATGGTTTTTTGGAATGTGTTTTTAGATTTGTTATTAGTCACAATGCTGAGATTCTCGACTGATAATATTGTCAATGATATGTTGTTTTCCAGATTGATATATAATTGTCACACTTCATTTCCTTCATCTTCTTCAGGTGGGAAAAAAGGAGAAAATTTAAATATGATGCAAGGAAGGTAGGACACCATTCAAAATTGATTTCACAAAGTTAAACAATTTTATTATCTACAACTTATTCCATTGGAAATAACAACATTTTATTATAACAACGGTCATGTTCTTGGATATTTCATTCCAATTATTTCTCACCACTTTATAGTGCAATAGTGTTCCCTTTTTTGTTACAAAGTGGCTCAATGTTACTTGATCTATCTTTTTCGGGCTTCAATGTACTAAAATCAAAGGCGACATGACCAAATTTTCACATTTACAGCTCCATTGTTTTCCCTTTTCAACAAACCAACATCTACAAAATAAGAACAAATTGTTTTCCCTTTTCACCAAACTAACATTTACAAAATAAGAAGAAATTCTAGGTAGGACTGATGCCGAGTCAATGAGATACACCGCTTCCTTCCTATCGAATGCCTTTGTGATTTGTGCAAATACTGATACTGGGGGTGCTGCCTCCAGTCGGTAATTGGTTATGGATCTCTAATTGCCTGTGTATTTGGATCTTAATAGAAACCAAGTAGTAGAGGCCCTGCTTGGAAGTAAGCTATGGGCTTATCCTGTGATCCACACAATCTAGGATTTACTGTTGTCTGTCTAGTTCATGGGCGGGTCATTTAGTAGCTTATTTTGCGCTATTCCTGTTTTGAATAATGCATCAACTAGGTAAGCATTTAAATCTCAAATTGGTGGGATGTTTCTACCTTTACATATTTTAGCCCATAGCTTAAGAGCTTGGCTTTGAACAAGATAGAATACGTGAGAAATGGGGATGCCACTATTACTTTGTTAAGACTTGTAATTTCAATGGTCTTAAGTTGGTTAGTTAGTTGAGTCAATCGTCCTAAGTTAGTTGAGTTAGGTCATTTGTTGACCCATGGTTTACATTGGCCCATACTATTAGCCAATGGTTTTTGGTCTTATGAGAAGCTATATATATGTGTGCTTAATAATGAGAAAGCAATTAATATGCTCGTTTCTGTTTCTGCTCTATTCTGTGTCTCTACAAACTTTATCATGGTATCAGAGCGTATGGCCTAATCCAAACCTTTTGTTGTTGGGTAAGCCTTTTGACATACTGGAAAGCACACATGTGTAGAGCACACACATGGGTAAGCCTTTTCAAAAGTTGGAGAGCACACACATGCGGCTGGAAGTTGCAACATGGATGGAGATGGAATACTCAGGCCACAATTTTTTTTTTTTTTTGTTTAATTATTTTTTTGGGCGAAGAAAAATAAATAAATAAATAAATAAAAAATTTTGGCCATGAAGGGAGGCTGTCGCACCTTTCTTGAAGGAAAAGTGCAACAGTGTTGCACCTTGGCCGAGGACAACTAGCGACAACCGTCACAATCTTGCTTGAAGGGAAAGTGCGACGACAGCCTTGGACTTATAGCATTTTGTCCGTCGCACCCCATCAACTCACTGTTAGTTAGTAAAGTGCGATGATCAGTTTAACGGCTGTCATAATCCATGGAAAGCCTGAACATGAAGCCGATCTCAGATCCAATGTTGAACGGCCAGATCTCAGAGTAAATCTAGCTTTTAGAGAGAATTATTGCTGATGTTGAGCAAAAATATTGGACAACGTTCCAGCTTTGATTGAAGCAGATCGAGTCTTGCATCCAAAAAAAAACCTGTGTAAAAAAGGGTGTAGAAGAGACTAGTAGAGAGCATGTAAGGTTTTTCGGGTTAATCAAATAGAGCTATTAGCTCCTGTTGCCTCCATGTTTTCTATGTTTGATTTATATTTGTAGTTATTTGGGAAAATCATTTATTTTGTGTTGATTCTTGCTCCCTCTTAACCAACACATATTAAAATAATCACGACAATACAAAATCACTTGTTGATATTGAATCTTAAATGGTAAGTGTTTGCTGCAACAATGTGTTATGGTTCTAGGAGAGTTGATTACATTATAAAAGGCATTTGTTTTCATCATAATATGTATTGAAGGGAAAGAGAGTATAGTATGGATTGAGAGTAAACATCGAAGTGGTAGGATTCCTTGAACAAATATGGGTTCGTATTCCCTTTTATTAATGCCCGCAACAAATTCCATTTCAATATTTCGCGTTGATACAAAGTTTTCCATTTTATTAGAAGAAAAAAACATTTAAAAAACTAATTCTTTAAACACTGGAATATTTGGATCTCTCTTGTGGAAAAAAACATTTAAAAAAATAATTGTTTAAAGATTAAAATATTTGGATATCTTTTGTGGTTCAGTTTGGGATTATAGATATAAGGTGTGAAGATTGCACAATGGAGTGGAAGATAAATATTTGAAGGAATGAATTCATTTTTTAAATTAAAAATGAATTTTGAATAATGAAAAGTTATACTCTTATCAAAAATTAAATTTTCAAATTCAATCAATAATGATTATTGGAAAAATCAAAACAATATTATTATATTTAAACTCTAATTTGTTTTTATTTAAACCCATGTTTGAAAATTGTAATGAAACATATGCAAATAAGCATGCTCATTCTCACTCATTCCAATGTAAACCATCATCTAGAATCCATTAAATCCAGAAAAATTGTTTGACATATTATAAAAGGCTCATGAAAAATAGTTGACATATTCCAAGAGGCTAACGAGATTATGTGCTTTTATAGAGAACAAAGCATGTTTTCAAATTGTACTTTCTGTTAAAAGACATAAGAGGAGTAAAGCTCTTTATCTCCTCCAATGACTCGCAAGGGAGTTTTAGATAGGGAGTAACACAAATTCCACACATCACATGTAATGCTTTACGAAATGAACTTAGAAATATGTCAATCAAATCATCTATATATTTTACATATGGATGGGAAGCATCACAATAATTAAAATTTTAGATATCGTTATTGAAATATGAAAATAAATGTTCATTTAAATATAACGCTTTTAATTTAAATATAACTCTTTTAAGAATGAAGTCCAGTTAAAGAACATTTACTGGACATATGATACCTAAAGAATGTATCAAAGCCATGTCAAAGAATGTATCAAAGCCATGTCAAGGAACACTTCTTGGACATATGGATATCTAAAGAATGTTCCAAAGTCTCTTTGACTATAAACAACAGTCAGCCATTGAAGTTCATTGACTGTTGCTACTTCAGTGACCTTCACATAGTCAATGCAGTCAAGGATGTCATTGATATCAGAATCATTTCTTTCCAATCCTACCCATTCCACGTTACAACAAATTCATGTCAAGTTCCATTAAACATTTCAAAACATTACCATATATTCGATGCAAACTTGTTATAGGACAAAATCATCACCTATCTCTTCACACTCACTATGAGACAAATCCATCGCTCGAATGATGAACATCAAGAGGAGGACCGCTTCAAGATCCTCATTCTTCTGAGAGTTTTGAATGTTTGATGTGAAGAGCACCATTTCAGCTTTATATAAAATATGAGTTGTTTCTATTGTGTTCATGAAAATGGTGTGCTCAACGACATCAAACGCATGACCTTACCAGTAAAATTATGGGCCATGAAGATGGGATGAGTGTCCGACATGACGTGACAATCATGATTTTTGTATCGACCATTGTTTGAAGTATTTTATTATTGCTACTTTTGATGGAGAAAACGTATGTATCACAAATGGAAGAAAGGTGATATATGTAAGTGAGTATTTATCCAAATTCTCTATCTCCTAATAGTGTAAAAAAATGATATTAAAAATATTTTTAAAAAATAATAAAAAATAGAAATAAAAAAATAAAAATAGAAAAGTTATCCATACTAAACAAATTAATAAAAAAAATATTGATTCTGAATAGGTAAAATGACTTTAAAAGTATTGAAATTGATCGAGCTTTCATCTATGTGCATGTTGTAGATGCAAAAATATGAAATGGAATTTTATATACATTTAAAAAGAATAATTAAAAAACTGCACAACTGTCCAACATATGATCGAAGAATGCTAAGAGTAGGAGACTTGTAGGATATGATGGGTGTAGGTTCTGTAACTTGTTTATTTTGGACCTAAATACACTCTGGAAAAGGGACCTTATGTAAAATGGCTTGGAGTTTAACACGAAGGATAGACCTTTCCATCCAATTAAGGGTTGCCGCGTAAAAGGAAGAGAAGCACAAAGGTCTTTAGACTTTGAAAATCTCACGCAAGGGTGTGTGACGGTGTACAAAAATCGAAAGTGATGTTTCAATAAATTATTTAACATTAATTGAATCCAGAGTCCACTTACCGTTTGAACTTATTAGACATATGTCTGTCACTAAACTATTGAAAACCTTATTTCTCCGTCTTCGATGATAAAACATTAAATAAAAAGTAATAAAAATTTATGAAAATTAAATTAATAGATTTTTATAAAAAAGGGTTTTGTATAGAGTTTTACACAAAAGAAAATGGTTTTAGACTTTGTAGGATCTGTGGAGCAAAGTGTTATGTGTTTCTAAATGAAATTGGACATGTTATCATTTACGTGAAGTCTCATTCTACCGTCTCTGTTTGTTTACATTTTAGGTGTTTTAAGAAGATTATATCATGTTCGAGGTTGGAACAAGATTTTTTAAAATATTTACTGAGACAATAATTTTTTTTTGGCTTCTATCCTGTATTTGAAAAGGATTTGATGACATTGATATACTATCTACAATAAGTTATTGGAAGATCAAATGACTAGCGTTATATGCATATATGTAACCTTTTTGCCAAGTTGTGATGGCAAATAGCCTATCCGGATGTAGTCTTTTGGAGCTTTTTGTTCCTTCTTCACAATATTGGACAACAATTCCAAGGGTTAGGGCCTTCTAATATCTAATTCTTTTGAGCAACGCTAAGATTTACTTTTGTACCAGTTTGATTTCTGAAATACAAAGTTCATATTAAATTAATGAAAGAGTTCAAATGAGATCAATATTGATGGGAATATTTTGAACTCTCCTACGATGGCTTGAAGGAGTTGTGTACTTTCTGTTTATATATATAAATACAATTTCATGTTTGTATTAAAAATAAAAATTTTAATTTTAATTAAAAATAATTTTTATATTTTTAAACTTTAACATTTTACTTAAAAAATACATAGATTTTTTAAGTTTACCATCAATCTTTTTACCTATTTATTATGCATTTCAAATATAAAACATAGATTTTTGAATTTTACCATCAATCTTGTTACGTATTTATTATGCATTTCAAATTATAACCTAAGGAGGACATGTATTTATTTATTAATAAACAACATTAAAACAATACCATTGTAATTCACGTCAATCAAATATGTAACCGTTGTGACATAATCAAACCATGAGTAAAAGTATGAGTAGTATAATGTTTAGTATGTTTTTTGGCTGAAATTAAATTTTAGATATAAAATAAATTTTTAGTAATTTTAATTTTAGTCAATTTGAATAAATTTATTGATATTTAATAATTTAGTTTTTATAAATAAATAATTTGATTATTTCTAAATTAGTAGACATGGAAACGCTTAACTTAATTAAACTTTGCCTCTCCTCCTCTTTTTTCTTCTTTAAAGGTAAGTTCTATGAGCAAACGAAATGAACGGCCATGGGATCTTGCCGAGCTCCATTGTAGTTGCAAACATTTTCATGGAACATTTCGATTTCCTAGCCCTCGAATCTTATCCTCTTAAACAAAAATGTTTGTATCGACTCATGGATGACGTGGATGACAGGTTTGTCATTTGGCCCCACGGATGTGCCTCTCTGAAAAATTGTTTAACTCATCTTAACAATATTTCCCCTCATATTCAGTTAATTATGGAAGTCGAGCAAAACAATTCTCTTCCTTTTCTTGACGTTCTTGTTACTTGACAAGAGGGTGGTTCTCTTTCTCATCGTGTTTACCAAAAAAATTCTCATACAAATAGGTACCTCCATGCACAGTCCCATCACCATCCATCTCAAAAATATGTGTTCCTTAAAACACTAATCACCAAAGTTGTTTGCATCTCTATTCCTCAACTTATTTCTCTCGAAATATATCACCTTACGAAATTCCTCATGGCCAATGGATACCCTAGGCATCTCAGCAATAAAACATTTCAACAAGTTCTTCATCCTATACCACGGCATTCCAAAGGCTCCCCCCTTTCCAATCTTCTATTTTCCTCCCTTTCATCCAAGGGATCACTGATCACATTTCCAAGATCCTTATTAAAAGGAACATTAGAACTATCTTCAAACCCCACAAGACACTTAAACAATTATTCAAAATTGTTAAAGATAAATCTGATCCCTTTCTATGCCAAGGTATCTACCAAATTGTGTGGTCTTGTGGAAAATCTTACATCGGTCAAACTGGAAGGTCATTCCAAGCTCATCTCAAAGAGCACATTGCTGACACTAATAACATTCGCCTTAAAAATTCGGCTATAACTGAACATTCATTTTAGCACAAAACATCAAATTTTCTTTGATCAAACAAAACTTTTGTCCTCTACTGCTCATTACTCCTCCCGGATAATCAGAGAATTCTTAGAGATTGAGAAACACCCCCCTGAACCTTAACCGTGAAGATGGATACAAGTTAAGCTAATTGTGGCAACCTTTAATCCATCGTCTCCGCAACTAATTCAAATATTTTCTATGTTCAAGTTCTATATTTTCTCTTTCTAACCTTACCTTGATTCCTCCTCCCTTATCTTTTTCCCATCTACCAATATTCTCTCGCATTCCCACCCCCCCACTCCTCTCATTTGTTCTATTTCTATTTCTACTTAATCTAATTTAGGCGTCATTATCATTTTTATTTCATTTATTGTGTGAATTCATTTCCTTCTCATCTTTCTACCCCATGCACGAATTTTCTCTTTAGCTCATTTGATTATGACTAATTTTAGGATAATATCTCACCCCCTTTTTACTTAAAGATTATCTTTTTATTCCTTTACTCTCTCTTTTTTTCAATTCTTCACGAACTAACAATTTTCTTTCCTTTTATTTATTTTCACTTTAAAATTCTAAGTATTTTATTACATGTTTATTCATTTTTTTATTTACTTTTATCGTTATAATAATTTCTAATGTCCTAAACCGGTTATTCAAACCCCCTTTAATTTCAAATTTTTTTCCAACCCCGCTTTAATTTTATTAATTATTTAATAGTTCCTCTTCTTGTGAATCTATTTTTTTTTTTAATTCTAAGTATTCTATTATTTATTCATTCATTTGCTTTTATTTTTATAATAATTTTTAATTTTCTAAACCTTTAATTCAAACATCCCCTTAATTTCAATCATTTTTCCAAACCTCCTTTTAATTTTATTAATTATTTGATTTATTATAATTCACTAATTTAACCATTATTATTTCCTCTTCTTTAAAATCTTCCATTTTAAACTACATAAACCAACTTCTAATTTCATTTACCTTTATTACCTCCTCTGTTTCATAACAAACCCCCTTTCTCAACCTAATAAAACCAACTTTTAACCACTTTCTCTCATTATTGTTTTTGTTATCATTTAATATTATTTTGTTTCCTTTAAATCTAAATTTCTTTTCCATTTTTCCATGTTTCTCCTAACGGCTACTTTTCCCTCCAACACTATATATTTTCACCATTCTTATCCATTTACTCAGAGCTTCAACACGATCCTGAAGATGGTGGGGTGTCCACTCTAAACGCGTCGGTCATACAGTGAAATCTAGAACATCAAGCACAATGATGATACACTATAAAAATTTGCATACTAAGTTACAAAAGTTTTTAGTTTTTTTCGTTATTTTCATAGAAGTATATTTAATATATTAACATGTCTAAAGTGCAACTAAAGTTTTAGTTTATTTAGTCTATTTATTTATATTGATTTATGTAGGAATTTCTTTTAAACTAATTGGTCCCATACCATGAAAATCAAGATTAAAACAATTGATAAGATATTAAAAAAAAACGTTTCCTAACATTCATGCATAGAAAACTAGACAAGTTTCCTCCTTTTCATTCATTTCCTTGTGTTTTTTTTCTTATTCCCTTCCAATACCAGTTTATTTCTTTTTTGAGATGAGTTCATATGGAGAACCTGTGTGTGGTTTTTGTACTCTACGTACATTTCGGACTGCTCAGTTGAGTCCATCATCAGGAGAATGTTTGGCTCATTATTGAATATGTGCTTAATGTCCTTTATTAATATTAGTTTTTAATTTTTTCTATTAATTTGTAATTTGTTATTGAGACTAATGTCGGCTGACTTGTTTGTTGTTGTTTTTAATTTTTGATATAATTTTTTTTTTTTAATTTATTTATTGAGGCTTAATGTTGGCCGACTTCTTCTTGTTGTTTTTTTAGAAGGTTTAGAATTGGTTTCCAAGATTTGCTGAGAATTAATCCATCATCCCTATTAAAATTTTTTGGCCGTTTTTCGATTTCCAAAGCTTCACGGATTCGTCTCTTATTGTAATGTTCCTCCACAGCTATGACTTTAGCCTTCTCTATGCAAATGTGGTGATTAGTTTTTTTGGAGTGTTCAGCTACTGCTGAATTTTTTGTTCTTTCATGTTTTATGTCTGCACAATGTTCTTTAACCTTGTTTTTATTGATCTTCCCGTCTCTCCAATGTACTCATCCTCACATGAACAAGGAAATGAATATACTCCTTTTTTGAGCACGAGATCAACTGGATCTTTTGCTTTGTCCAACATGTTTCTTAAACAGTTGGGAGGGGAGAAAGTAGTTTCGATGTGTTTCTTTCTTAATAGTCTGGCTATTTTGTCTGTGGTACCTTGGATATATGGGAGGACCACCTTTTCTATGTTCTCAGTTTGTTTCTTTTTGTTACCATCTCTTATTAAGAGGTTTTTTTCCTTTTTGAATGCTCTGTTGATATCTTGTGATTTGTAACCATTTCCTTGAAGGACTTTAGCAAGATGTTTCAATTCTTCATCAAGATGTTCTTTGTCAGAAATTCTTATGGCCCTGATGGCAAGGGTGTTCAAGATTCCTAATTTTTGTGAGGGATGGTGATGGGATGTTGCATGTAAATATCTATCAGTATGCGTCTTTTTTCTGTATACTTGATGTGCCAATGATCCATCCTCATTTTTTGTAATAAGAACGCCGAGGAAAGGAAGGCAATTGTTTTCTTGGACCTCCATTGTGAATTTTATGTGTTCGGACTGGTTATTAAGATGTGTAAGGAATTTGTTTAGGTTCTCTCTCCCATGTGTCCAAATGAGGTTTGTATCATCTACAAATCTTTTCCATTCACGGGGCTTTAGGGGAAATGACTCAATGGCTCTTTTTTCAAAATGTTCTATGTAGATGTTGGCCACTGTTGGAGATAGTGGGGATCCCATCGCCACCCCATTGATTTGCTCATAGATTTCACCACGGAAGGTGAAATAAGTGGATTTTAAGCAAATTCGGACCAGATTAGCAATCTCATCATTGGTGATTTCTTGTATTACTTTGATTGCATCATCTACCAGGACTTTAGTGTACAGAGAGACTACATCAAAGCTTATGAGTAGATCATTTTCTTCTACGTGCAAATCTTTTATTCCTTTGACAAAGTGGGTAGAATCTTTAACGTAGGATGATGTGTTGCCTACTAATGGTTTTAGGGTTTTTGACAGGAATTTTGCTAATTGATAAGTGGGTGAGCCAATTGTGTTAACTATTGGTCGTAAGGGTGCTCCTTCCTTATGAATTTTTGGTGCACCGTAAATTCTTGGGATAATCGTGCTTCTTGGTATTAGTTTCTTTTTGGTTACTTCATCCAGGCTAGATTCAGAGATGGCCTTCTTAACTTCTTTAATGACTTTGTTGCTCGGGTCTCTTGATAGTTTTCTGTAGGCTTCGCTTGTTGTTAGGTGCTCTTGCATTTTGGAGATGTAAGATTATGTATCTAAGATGACCGTGGAGTTTCCCTTGTATGCTTTTAACACTATTATGTCCTTATTTTCCTTAAGTTCACGTATTTTTGTCGCTTCGTTCCTGCTGATGTTGCTTTTCGGTGGTGTTTCCTTCCTCAGGATTACAGCGCAGTCTTGTCTCAGTTCTTCTGCTGTTTCTTGTGGTAGAGACATCACAGCTTCTTCAACGGTGCATATAATCTCTTCGGTTGGGACTCTCTTCGGTGCTATCAAAAAATTAAGACCTTTTCCTAAAACCTTTAACGCGTCTTCGTTCAATGTTTGTTTGGACAGATTCAAAACACTTCGATTGTTATTATTTAGGGTTTCCTTTTCTCTGCGCATGTGTTGTTTTTCCAGGGCTATGAACTTCTTCACATGACAGCGTTTTATTTTTTCTGTAAATCTCTCAACCCTGAATGATAAACTTGCACATAGACGGTTCCATATATCTTGCTGTATGGTTGCTGCGAGTTTTAGATGGAGGGCTAGGCAGTCCCTGGACAGGAAATTCAGACGCGTCCTTGCACGTTTAATTTCACATTTTAATAGTTACAGACTTGCGCAGGTGAACAGATCTTCGTTGCCTTTTCTTAGATGGTGGTCGATTCTAGCGAATTTTGGAACCAGTTCTTTTAGTCTGCATCTTTTCAGAAACCTTAGTTTGGATGTTTCATGGACAATGCACAATCTTTTGCGTTCAGAGAGCCTCACTGTCTCAATAACAAATTAGAAATTAATAGCAAAAATTAAAAACTAATATTAATAAAGGACATTAAGCACATATTCAATAATGAGCCAAACATTCTCCTGATGATGGACTCAACTGAGCAGTCTGAAACGTACGTAGAGTACAAAAACCACACACAGGTTCTCCATATGAACTCATCTCAAACATCTTCCTGTGAAAACTTGAACAACAGTATTATTTCTTTTTTTTCGATTCCCTTCTACAATTGGAAATAGAGAGTTTCCATCTTTTTCTTATTATGTAGTAAAACTCATGCCACACATCTTTAATAGTAGTTGCATTGGCACATACATACATCGTAAGTACCAAACAAGGTTTAGCAATTTTATAAAACAATATTGGTTTTATTATTTTTTTTTAGTGCCCAACTATTGTGTGTCTTATTTTATTATTAATCCTTACCAAACTTAATTATGATATTTATAAAACTATGTAATATCTAACTTTTGAATGTTTTTTTAATTTTAAATAAAGTTTTTCTCGTATGTGGTTGATGCTATATTAAAATTGACCTTTTAAAAAAAATCAAAAAATGACCAAGTAAATATGGAGATAGGTGGATATTTTTATGGTTTGAGATGTATTCATATGTAAAAAAAAATTATGCTTTCCCTGCCTTGTATTGGCATGTTTTTTCTGCATCATGAAGGACGATAATATTGTGAAGCAATGCACCTCCATCACCAAATGCTTCAAGAAAATTCTTTCTACGAATGAGTAGAGGAAGGTGTTGGTGATGTCTGATCTTTGTAATATAGAAATTGTAGAGCCCAATGATCCATAATTCCCAAATTTGGGCATCATGGAGTGTAAGGAATGTCTAATCATGAAGGGACTAGAGTGTGTATATTCCTTACTATGCTTCCCATATAATTGGATCTTACTCAATGAATGTAGACAAATTCATAGAGATGGTAGTGGAAGTAGCATTGATGCAGAGAGCACTTTGCCAGGTAATATTTTCCTCTTTAAGAAGTTAGATGTTGTAACATACCCCTTTTTGCTGAAAAACATTTTATATTGGAAACATTATCTTAATTTTTATTGTAAAGTTTTATATTGGACAAGTGTCCAAGGATGACTGTAATTTGCACAATATTTTATTATTAAATAAATTAAATAGGAGACAAACACCTAAGGGGACTGTTGAAAGAGTGTTTACTAACCCACTAGGTGGAATAGAATCTGGGGTAGAAGGCAATGGACAAATGGCGACTTCATGAGGCAAGTAACTAGTTGTTGGTATGGGACAACTCCCTTAAATTGTGGTCTTAGTGCCCTGAAAGATGGCATTGGAGCTTGAGGCTCATTTATTGAAAACTAACCACTAAAGACCTAGGTAATCTTTGAAAGAGACATCGAATTTTGGACTGAGGTTCATCACTTTTCTTGAAGAGGAAATTTATCTTGGGGTTTTGCTGCTTGCACCCAAGAGATTTGATGAGGGGATATGCTAGTTTTTTATCATGGTGTAAGTCTGCATATTATACTGCTGAGTACAGAGTTATACTGCTTAGTGCAGAGTCCTAAAATCTGAGGAGCATGTCTTAATAGTTTGTTGCGTGTACAATTTCTAAGTGCCTTGCTTCTACACAAAGTCCATCTACCTGGTGGTTTAGTAAATAGGCTCGAGGGTCCAAAGGAGGCAAGTATTTTTGCTGCTTCTTATGGAGAAGGTTGGGAGGAACATGCCTCCTTGGGTGTTTGTCCACGCTATCATCTGTTACAGGTTCTAGTTGTCTTTTCTGTTTCTAAGTAGTTAAATTATTTTCTGCAATTGTTGATTTAGTATTCATAAGTTATCATAACACAAAAGTATTTGTTTTGAATTATGATGTAGTAATGATTTTTGTGTAATGATGATTAAGTAAATGAAATGATTGAATAAATAACTTCTCTGTATCTTTCCCCATACTATTTTCTGTATAGTACTCTAGTGCAGAGAAGGAGAATTAAGATAGCTGAATGATAGGCAGGTTGCCAAATGAATGAATAGACTAACGCTGATGTATTTCTTAAACTTCTTTATCAGTTACATTTTGTAATACAAATTATATGTTTAGACTAAGGAATTATAAACAACATTTCATAAAATAGGGATTATATTATTTTCTATTACATATTAATATAAGTAAACATTTCATCTCTGCGCAAAACCTAGGGTTTTCACCTTAAGTCGTTTATTTCCTTCAGGACACTTATGCTATGCATTCTCTTATTTTCTCTTTCAAAACAATATAGTATTATACTTTCATTTTATTTCTTCTATCAACATTCATGAAATTATACAGCTGCAAAAATAAACTTAACAGTATTTACAATATTCTATTATATCTCTATTTTCGTATAAATAGAATAGTGTAGGGTTTAATCCTTTTTCATGTTCCTAAAACTGTTGCAAATATTAAAATGTAGTTACAATCTCTTCTATTTTCTGCATATCTATTTTAAAGCTTCTAATAAGACTGTTATCTACATTATGTCCCATATATCTTCATTTTTTTTGTCAAAACATTTACCATCGTTCATGCTTGCAAACAAATACTAGCACTCAAACATCAATCTGAATATTTAAACACCTACATTATCATTGCCTTAGACACTTAAAACATAGAACAACTTTGCATTATACAAGTACACTTTCTTTGATGAAACCCTAGTTCTTGGGTTATAACATTTTAAAAGGCCATTCAAACTCATTGGACCGAATGGATTATCTAAGCCCGAGTTTGACCTTTTAGAAGGATTTTATTTCACATAACAGTTAAGGGTTCGTAACCCTTATAACTCTGTACATTATAACTTATCAACACCAGTAAAACAAAACCCTTGTAAACTTAGATTTTAAAACAATACAAGGTTTATACATTACTTCGGTGAAAACGACTGTCATCGATACTATTCACCTTTACAAGTCAACTAAGTTTACATTTCGAAGAAACAAGGTGTATAGCTTTCATCATCTTAAAAACATGCCAACATCTTATTCATATGCCAACTGACGTCTCAGAGTTGCAAACAATCCCTTACATCGAAACGATGAAAAGTTGGGGTTTCGAACAAGCAAAACAAGGTATCTACCTTAGACTCTCGGCCATCTTTATCCAAACATTTCAAAATGGAAACATCAAATTTAGTACAAGTTCCATAAAGCTCAGCTCACGAAGATCGAAGTTTTAGAACAGCTACTATTCTTATTCACATTTCGGAACTATAGCATAACAATCCTTCACATTACATATAATTAACATTTAAATTATAGTATCAACACAAGATAAAAAAACGAATAGAAATCCTTTTTTTACAAGCACCGAATAGGAAGATATGTAACAGTAAGATTTCTTTTATTTTTCCTATCAAAACAACAGAGTGATAAAACCCTCATTACATTTGTATCAACAAGACACATAAAAGTGTTGTAGCTAACAACAAGGTAGGTCGAGGAGCCATCCTCCCTGCACCGTCATTTGGCGTATAAAACTTCACAATGACGGTTACCACCCACAACCAAACATTAACATTTGAAGTCTCGGCTAGAAACCAAAGGGGGAAACAATAGTCACCAAGCTAAGGTCAACTAGGAGAACCACCAAAGCTTACCAGTTGCAACGTAGCTACCATTACCCAAGCTCAAACATGGAAGCCAAGAGCCGAGGAAACTTGCCACACAATCATATTATGGTTAAAAGGAGTACCATAATAGGAAGTTTCATTAAAACAAATAGCAAAACTAAAAAACCTTAGTACACTAACAAAAGGAGAGGATGTTCGAAAACCTGCACATCACCTTGTAAAGAGAACCAATTGCTGAAGCTGAGTATGATCGTGCTCGAAGAGAATCAGAACCAAACCTTCTTAGTAAACTCGACGTAAGGAAAAGACAACCATAAGAACTCTCTGTGACAAAAACTTACAAATTGAAGGTCGGGGTATCGAACCCTGTGAAGGGCTCTCCTAAAACAACACAGTGAAACCCTATAACCTCGCGGGCCTCTCAGCCTCTCCACTAGGCCCAGTAACACAAAATAAATGCCAAAGAACAACCTTGATGAGGACATAGTGGGAAGGGCTATGGTTTAAGACCCAAACCCGAGGTGATACTAAATCAACAGTAGAGATTAGGCCAACAGTGCACAACACTCTTCAAAGCACCAACTGCATTAAAACCACATTCATTACAACCTCCACTGTGGAAGACCAACTCAGCTGATCGACAGGTCCAACAGTGCACAACTCGATGAGGTGGTATTACAGTTATGAAGTCTTCACATGACTTCTATCGACGACAACTGCCACCAAGGAATCCACTAAGTAAGTAGATAGGAGAGTTAATGTTGTGCCTAGATGCGAGTTCCTGCCAGCATTTAAATCACTTTTGCATCATTACCATATTCGTATTGGAATCTGACACCAAAGTTACAACTGCAAACATATAACCTTATAAGTCTATAGTTACAATCCTTTCGTAACATAGCATTCAAACCATAAAAACTTAGGTTTAAATCATCATAAGTTCTTAAGTGCATATAGACTATTATAGTCACCATTGCTTATAGTTACATTTAAATAGAAATGCATGGTTTTGTATGTATTTCACACTTAATAGGAGATGCAAGGTATTGCATATATATTTCACATATTATATGAATATTATGATATTGCATTTAGTCTATATATAATAGGAATGCATGATTTTGGGTACATAGTTACATTCTAGGAATTATATTGTAAAATGACATTTAGTTCATACTATAGGTTATGCATATGAATTTGCATATAGTTCTTGCACAATAGAAATGCACAATAGTTGAATATAGTCGATATATCAAAGGATTTGTATGATATTTACATACAGTTTGCATATAATAGAAATAGCATGGATAAAGTTTGCAAAACATAAGATAGAGCATGAAGTACATAGCTCACAAATATGTAAGACTTAGTCAAGTCACCATAATTATATGAACCTATTTATGTAATGTACAAAGTATGAAATCAATAGTATGGGAAATGAGAATAAGTATAGCAGACATGCATTTTAATACCTGAACTAAATTATAACTGAAGAGATCTCACCCGGATACATTTCAATATTATTCTCTAAGACTATTAAGACATTTGGAGATTACTAAAAATAGTTATGAACTCCTCTATCACACTTCGTAAACATTAACGCTCTTACTTGTAATCTGTGAAATGAACGATTCAAATGCTTTAGCATGAATGCTAAGTAAGCCTCAGGGTACCCTTAGGACCCCTTTCATCATCAACAAAAGAACAACAGTTAGCACTTTCTATCGATTCATCATTGACATAAGTAATATAAAAATATAGCTGAGATGAGAAGAACATTCAATAGCATCGTAATGTAGATATTAATTATCATGTCGCAAACAATAAATGTATGATCATTACAAACATTTAGTACAACAAGACGACATAGAAGCATTTATGATAATTCTGCACAGTTAATATATGCATTAAAAGTTACGTTGAAAATTTTTAAATTTTTGTGAAATTTTGGGATGTTACATGTGGTATCAGAGTGTGAGTTCAAAGAGTCTAGGCCTGAAATAGGCTCACGCGTGCAAAATAGAAAAAAAAACTGAAAAATTAGTTACTGATTTTATTTAAATTTTGTTTATGTACAGAACAGTTTGACGTTTAAATTGTAGGTATGGATATACTAGAGGAATCAACAGAGGACAAGTCTCCTTGTAATGAGAATAATAATAATAATAATCATGAAGGAATATATGTCGAATTAAATAATCAATCTTCTGAACTACTACGTACTGTAAAAGATTTAAAATCTGAAATAAGGACTGTTAAAGAAGAGAATGAATGAATTATGAAGGCTCGGGATGAGTTAAATCAGATTTTAATGGAAAAATACCATAACGAGGAAAGAGGAAGGAAATAAGAAGTAAATTTGGATTCTGGTACAATGTCTCACAAACATAAGAGTAAGAAAGCAAAGGATGATAAAAATAATAATTACTCTTCGTCTGAATCTGATCAAAGTAATTATAATTCTATTCATGATAGCAATGACAGTGATTGTTGTTCTAATAAGAGGAAGCATAAGCATCATGAACAAATTACATGAGAGGTTAAAAAGATTAAGCCACCAACCTTTAATGGCAAAATTGAAAAGGGCGAGACATCTGAAGCATGGCTGTGTGGAATGAAGAAATACTTTCATATTTACGATTACTCTTCTTAGTTAAAAGCCAAGATGGCTATTTACAATCTGACCGGGAAGGAAGATATTTGGTGCAGGATCTTAAAAGAATTTAGAACATAAAATAAAGAAACATAACCTGGAGTATGTTTAAAAATTTATTTAAGAAAAAGTGTATGTCGGAACAGTACTATGAAGATAATTCCAAGGAATTTTATGATTTAAAGCTGGGTACTGTGAGTATGAAGGAGTTGTGCAACAAGTTCCTTAGCTTGCTAAGGTATGTACTTTACATGGTCGAAGAGAAGCCTAAGGTACAAAGGTTTTCAAGTTGTCTACCTTTCAACATAAAAGACAGGATTAAGTATGATAACCCTTCCACTTTGGAAGAGGCTATGAGAAAAGCTAATTTTTGTTTTGACCAAAGACAGAAAAAGAGAAGGAATATCTTGCTGGAAGAGTAATAAGTCTAATCATTTTGAGCATAAAAAGAAAAGATTTAATCATAATTCTGGAAATTTTAAGAAAATCTTTAATAACATGAATTTTCCAAGTAATAATAATTACAGAAGTAATGCACCACAGAAATTTATTGATGCAAGGAATGTGCCTAATAATAATAACAACAATAGGTATGCTGATCAGAAAGCACCTCTGAAGTGTTATGATTGCGGTGGACCCCATACTAGAGCTCAATGCCCATGCAACAAAAAGACAGTCAACAACATTCACACCATACAAGTAGAGCCTACAATTGGAGATGTAGCAAGAGAATTGCCCAGAATAAATGCAGCGCTGGAAAATCGTCAAGCAGATCATCAAATGTCTATGGTCGAAATCGAAGGTATGATACACAACAAATCTATTTCCATTCTAATAGATCCAGGTGCAAGTTTGAGTTATATTTCACCTGAATTAGTAAGAATTTGCTAGTTAAAGGTAGAGAAATTTGATAATTCATGGTTAGTTCAGCTACCAACAGGCATTAAAAGAAAGGTTACAGACTTTGTTAAAAATTGTGATGTATTTATGAGTTAGCTGAAAACGCAAGTTAATCTGAATGTTTTACCATTAGGGTCATATGACTTGTTGATTGGCATGGACTGGCTTGAACAACATAGAGTAGTACTTAATTGTTATGAGAAATCTATTGCTTGTTTAAATAATGAAGGTAAAACTAAAACAGTAAAAGGAATTCATAGGAAGATTTTTGTAAGACAAATTTATGCTTTGCAAGTAAAGAGAGCTGCAAGAAAGGGCTGTAAAATGTTTGATGTTAATGTTATTAATGATGAATGTTCATCTAAAGAAGATAAGTTAAAACTAGAGGATATACCCATCCATAGGGACTTTTCTGATGTATTCCTGGAAGAGATTCCAAGACTACCTCCGAAAAGGGAACCTGATTTCACCATTGAGTTAGTACCGGGTGCGGTACCAAACTCAAAGGCTCCCTATAGAATGAATATTCTGGAGTTAAATGAACTAAAATCTAAACTGAAGGAATTAATAGATAAAAACTACATAAGGCCAAGTGTGTCTCCTTGGGGAGTGCCAATTATTTTTGTTAAAAAGAAGGACGGATCCATGCAACTGTGCATAGATTACCGTCAACTTAATAAAATGACAATTAAAAACCGATATCCCTTGCCCCACATTGACGATCTATTTGATCAAGTACGCGGAGCAGAGATATTCACTAAAATTGTTTTAAGGTCTGGATATCATCAAGTTAGAATAAAAGACGAAGACATATTCAAAACTGCTTTCAGAACGCGATATGGGTACTACGAATTCGTAGTTATGCGTTTTGGTCTAACTAACGCACCGACAATGTTCATGTGTTTAATGAACAACGTTCCGCATAAGTACTTGGATAAGTTTGTATTTGTGTTCATTGATGATATTCTAATTTACTCAAAAAGTAGAGAAGAGCATGACGAACATTTAAGAATAATTCTGCAAGTGTTAAGAGAACATCAGCTTTATGCTAAGTTCATCAAGTGTGACTTTTATAAGGATAAAATAGAGTACCTAGGCCACATAATATCTAAAGACAAAATTTTTGTCGACCCTGATCAGATAAAAGAAATTAACGAGTGGCCTGTTCCTAAAGATGTAGCTGACGTTTGGTCATTTATGGGGATAACAGGTTACTACAGAAAGTTTATTGAAGGGTTCTCACGAATTGCAAATCCCATCACTTCCTTGCAGAAGAAGGGGAAGAAATTCGTATGGGATCAAAAATGCCAAGAAAGTTTTAATAAGTTAAAAGAATTATTAACTACCACACCCATTGTAAAAATCGTTGATCTTAACAAGGACTTCGTTGTATGCATTGATGTGTGCAATGATGGACTAGGTGGGGTCTTAACTCAAGAAGGTCATGCTATTGCTTTTGAGTCTAGAAAGTTAAAAATCCATGAAAAGAATTACGCAACTTATGATCTTGAGTTGGGAGCCATGATACATGCACTAAAGGTCATGCTATTTCTATTGCTTTGTACTAAGGACAGATAATAAGAGCTTAAAATACTTGTTGGATCAAACAAACCTTAATGCAAGGAAATCTAGATGGCTAGCAACTTTCCTTAGCGATTATGATTTCGAAATTTAACACATTAAGGGTAAAGAAAACAAATTTGTTGATGCCTTGAGCAGAAATTCCAAATTAAGTTTTGTGGCAGCAATCAGTATGTTTAAGATAGATCTGGAAAATCAAATTGAAGAAGGAATTAAGCCATGAATCCAAGTGAACTTTGGCATAGAAGACTTGCTCATATGCACTATAGGGCACTTCCAATTGCAAGCAATGCTGTAGAGGGTCTTCCTGAAATCAAGACCAAACATGAAGGTGTTTGCAAAGGATTTGCAAAAGGTAAGAACATTAAGAAGGATTTCTCAAGCAATGAAAGCAAGGCAAAAGACATCCTAGAAATCATCCACTCAGATGTATGTGGTCCTATGTCATCCAGTTCTTTGAGAGGGTATGTTTACTATGTCTCATTTATTGATGACTTCTCCACGAAGACTTGGGTATACTTCTTGAAGAATAAAGATGAGGTGTTTGATAAGTTCAAGGAATTCAAAACCTTGATGGAGAATCAAACTGACAAGAAGATCAAAACATTCAGATCTGACAATGGTGGAGAATTCACCTCATGTGACTTCAAGAAGCTTTGTGATTCAGGGATTAAGAGGGAGTTGATTGCTCCTTATAATCCTCAGCAGAATGGAGTTGCAGAAAGGAAGAACCAAACAATCATGGAAGCAGCAAGGGCAATGCTGCATGACCAAGATCTACCTATGCATCTATGGGTAGAAGCAACTAGAACAGTTGTATATGTGCAGAACAGAACACTCCACAAGATATTGGACAACAAGACACCAGAAGAGGTATTTTCTGGTAAGAAACCTGAAGTCAGCCATCTCAGAATATTTGGTTGTCCAGTATATACTCATGTCCCAAAGGAAAAGAGCACTAAACTAGATCCTTCAGGAAAGAAGGGTAGCTTTGTGGGTTACAATGAAAGCTCGAAGGCTTACAGAATATATATTTTCTGGGTTCAAGAAGATTGATGTCAGCAAGGATGAATATAAGTTCAAGGATAGGTAATCCAAAAAGAAAATATCAAGAGGGAGCACACTCCAGCAACTCCTGCAAGGATGCATATTTTCAGAGGGAGTTGACCATCTTCCTACATTTCACAACAGAAAGGTGTAGAAGAAGCTACTTCAGCAGCTCCTGCCAGGAAGCAAAGACTCAGAGGGAGTCCACCCAACAAACAAACAAAGATAAGTATTTCAGTTATCATTTCTTGCCTATTTTGTTTGTTTAAATAATATAATGCTTATGTTCCTAGACTTAGGAGATGTATTGTGCATATTAGAATGATTGCATTAATGAAAAATATACTACTAATATGCATGTGATGGGTAAGTGGCCTATGGCACTGTACAGCATTCCAGTGCTAGTTATCTAGAATGAAACCTCTTTGCTGACATGTTGGGAGTAGTGCAAACTCTTAACAATGTTCTAGTAGAGACTGGAAGGCATCTAGAAAGTTGTGGAACATGGATAAATGTTGTATTGAAGCATTGGCTAAGATAACTGCATGACTGCATGACATATTTCTTTATGTGTAAAGAATTTGTTCTAAAAATTATGAGATCTTTCTAATCATGCAATTTAACTTGTTTTGTAGGAAAGACCATATATCTTCACCTACAAAATGACTACAACATTTGTTCCAACAACAAAGATATCTATTGAATATATTGAAGTTCCCAGGATCTGGGATGAAGAAATGGAATGCCATGATCCGTCGATCATGAAGAAGATGTTTGGGATGCAGTCCCAAGACCTGACAGGGAGTCACATGTGTTCAGATTGAAGAAATACTTGTATGGCTTATGGCAAGCTCCCAGAACTTGGTATGATACAAAGAGGAAGCTTGTTGCCGAACTTGATATGAAGAAATTTGGGAATGATGCATTATTTCCTAGGTATGGAGGTGTGGCAGAGTGCAGGTGGGATCTTCCTTGGTCAAGGGAAGTACACAGTAGATATCCTGAAGAGATTCGGGATGATGGATTGCAAGGCCATAGCCACACCTATGGCATCGAATCTGAAGCTTCTATGTGATGCTTCATCTAAGCTGGTTGATGTCTCTATGCATCAGCAGATGATTGGGTCCTTGATGTACTTGACAAACACGAGACCAGATATTTGCTTTGCGGTGAACACATTGATTCAGTTCCTGACAAATCCGAGGAGTGTTCATCTGGTTGTTGTAAATCATGTTCTGAGGTACCTGAAGGGTATAGTGGATTATGGGCTCAAGTATGAAGCGAATCAGAAGTTTAACTTGCAAGGTTATGTTGATTCAAATTGGGTTGGCAGTGCTGCAGATATGAAGAGCACATCTGGGTGCTGCTTCAGTATGGGATTAGGTGTGATCTCTTGGTTTAGCAGGAAGCAATCCTGCGTAGCACTGAGTACAGCTGAGGCAGAGTATGTTGCAGCCTGTTCAGCTAGTTGTGATGTTGTATGGCTACGGAAGCTATTGTATGAGTTATTTGATCTCCCATTCGATGCTACTGGTATCTTATGTGATAGCCAGAGTTGTGTGAAGCTGTCCGAGAACCCAGTGTTTCATGACAGGTCGAAACACATAGAGATCAAATATCACTATATCAGGGATATGGTGTAGAGAGGAGCTGTGAAGCTCCTATACATTACAACGGACGAGCATATTGCAAATGTGCTGACGAAGCCACTAGCCAGGGTGAAGTTCGAGTACTTCAGGGAGAGGCTTGGTGTTCTTCGGATTGATGACACTTCGAGGAAGAAGTGATGGACACATTTGCTGAAGCCATTCCAAGCATGTTGGAAGGAGTATCCTTCACATGGCTGTGGATGTAAGTGCTAGATGATGAGCATTAGGATGATGTTCTGGTTTTTGCTTTGTATGATCAGTTGGATAATTTATATGTATATGTATGTATGCATCATGTTGGATGCTGGATATGATCAGTTGGATCATTTATATGTATGTACGCATCATGTTGGATGTTGGATATGATCGGTTGGATCATGTGTATGTATTTTGTATATGCATCATGTTGGATGCTTGGACCATGTTTATGTATATGTATCAGGCGGATACATTGTATGATCAAGTAGATCATGTATGGTGATATGTATCATGTATTTGTATTTGTATTAGGTGGATACATTGTATGATCTGGTGGATCATGTATGATGATATGTATCAGGTAGATACTTGGTATGCATCAGGTAGATGCATTGTATGATCAGGATGATCATGGATGATGAGCTTCAGGATGTTGCTCCAGATGACATGCAGTAGGATGTTGCAGTGATGATGACCAGGATGATCATGTGTACATCAGGATTATGTATGGTGAGTATCAGGTTGATACTCTGTGGCCATGGAACAGGTTGTGCAGATAAGCATGTAATTTATTCCCTGGGAGATTTGCAGATAGTCTTTCGAGGTTTTGCCTATGGCATGTAATTTGTACCCTAGGATATCTGGAAGATGCTCTTTCGAGGTTCTGCTTGGGAGAACATATAATTTGTGCCCTAGGAGATCTGCAGATAGTCTTTCGAGGTTTTTCCTATGGCATGTAATCTGTGCCCTGGGATATCTCACAGATTCTCTTTCGAGGTTTTGTCCTATGGCATGTAATTTGTGCCCTGGGAGATCCGATAGGTTGGGCCATGTGCTCGTAATCAGTCATGGGATGCTCTTTCGAGGTTTTTCCATGACCACATGTAATTTGTGCCCTGGGAGATCCGGTAGGTTGAGCATTGTGCTCGTAATCAGTCCTGGGATGCTCTTTCGAGGTTTTGTGGTGACCACATGTAATTTGTGCCCTAGGAGATCCGATAGGTTGAGCCTTGTGCTCGTAATCAGTCCTGGGATTCTCTTTTGAGGTTTTGTGGTGGGGTCACATGTAATAAGTCTTGGAGATCTAGATAGGATGAAAAATGCCTCAGATGCTCTTTAGGGTTCTTGCTAGTCAAGAGACTCTTTTAAGGTTTTGTGACACATGTAATAAGTCCTAAGATTTCCACAGTATGGCCAGTGATGATGAATACCTGCAGGTGGTGGGCCTACATCCAGTATGAAAAAGGACTAGCTTTGTAGAACTTCCTATGATGAGTAGAGTCCGAGATTGGTTGAGATAGCAGCAGCAGTGACGATGATGATGACGATGATCCCGAGAAGAAGACTTGTCTAGCAGATTTGTGTCGAGAAATACCTTCCTAGTTAAGAGGGAGTGTTGATGTATATGTAACTTCAGAATGTATTTCATCTATGTATTTCATATATATTTATTGTACCCTTATTAGAGATGTGTTATTCCTCTATAAGGAAGTGTCGTCATGTGAATTGATAAGTGTCGCAAGTGTGTGTACTTGCCGATGGGTTATTAGACCACCATGTGTGGGGTTGGCCCTGAAATATATATTATATTGTGGATGTACCTAGCTAGACAAGTCAGCCCCATAAGGTCACTAGGAAAACAAGTTAGTATAAATAGAGATTAGGAGATCTCTATTTAGATCATTCAGAAAGTCACATCTCTCTCACTCAGAAAGTGGCGCACTAGTGAGGAGGAGGATCATCTGCTACTAGGAGACTATCTCAAGTGTATTGTGGTTGTACTTTGGTTGAGCCATTGCTCTCTCTATCTCTGAGGAAGTTGTAGGGTTTTCCCCATGAAAAATCTGTGTCTCTTGTCTCTCATGCTTTTGATTCTTATGATGCTTGTCATGCTTATTGTGATTGTTATGCATTGATATATTGTATATGTTATTCTCTCAGTGAGGATCCTAGAGTATTGTGAATTAATGCTCAAAATTTAACACTCATAACTACCAAAACATCAATCAAGACCATTTTTCCTCCTAATGAAATAGGAAACCGAGGAACAACCCCCATAGGTTGGTTGATTCCTCTGTTAAAAGATAAGAGATTCTAACTAATCGGAACAAGCAACAGGGAACCCATAGTCTTCCAAGCAATTGAGGAAAAAATTCTAACTGCGACACCTTCATCAAATATAATATGAGGTACGTCTATATGACCAACCTGCACAATGATTTCGAAAGGAAGATAGGAAGGAAGGCAAGGTGCAGAGAGTCTATTCCAATCGAAAAAAAATCGATTGATTCGGAACCAAAGGTGTAATACTATAAGTCTCATTACTTGCAAGGGGTCCTGTAATAGAAGGAATAATTCCCTCCTGCATGGCATAATCTATAATAAAAAGAAGAACCTCAATGGTATTAGATTCGCTCTCTAATGGGAGAGTGGGATCGACCGAGGGTAAAACTAGATCGACTGCTTGGGTTTCACTCTTAGAGGGAAGAGTGGGATCGATGGCGGATGCAACTAGATCGATTGTTTGGGTTCCACTCTTCAAGGTAAGAGTGGGATTGACCAAGAATGAAACCAAGTTGACTACTTGGGTTTCACTCTTCAAGGGAAGAGTGGGATAAACTGAGGATGAAACTAGATTGACCGCTTGATCAACCGATGACAAGTCAAGAGAAAATTTACTATAACTCGTTTGAGGCTATGATAGAGACACAAAAATACCCTCCAATAATCAGGAAGCTTCATCCATGCAAGTACAAAGGTAAGTACAGTGCATGTCCCTACATAATAAGTAGATATTCTTCAATTTACTTTCCTAACTCTTAACTAAAGAGTCCTTGGCTAAGAAGGTATCATCAGTATGATGTCCAGATATTGATGATACGGTCTATTAATAATATTGTGACCATACTTATAAGACATTGGGAATACCAGGGAAATCCTTAATAAAATTACCCCCCCCCCCGGAAAGCCTGCAAGGGAACTTATGTTTACGCAAATTCGAAATAGGTACATCAATACTCCCAGCATGATGATCAGTGGATGGTGGGTTTCCAACATGATGGTCAAAGGTTGGAGCTTTGACCTTATGCTTAGTGTTCTTCTTCTTAGCCTTCCTATTCTACTTCTTCTTATCCACATGTTTACTAACGTCATAGTTTTTAGTTGGCGAAGAGGAAGAAAGGGAATCAGACTCAAGATTTGATGAAGAAGGAGAAAGATCAACGTGATTATGATGCTCTTGTGAGGAAGGACTGTGATATGAAACAATCAATGCACTTGGGATAACAGGATTGGAGAATAACCATACTGGTAATCCTATAGTCAATCCAAGAAGGCTCAATGTGGCCATGAAGAGAGGACCAACACCTCCATCTGGAGGAAAAACAAAAGACATACCTTGAAAAGGGGTCTCTTGGTTGGTAGTCCCGGAATATTTTTCCATATCTAAACTCTCTTAGAACCTATAAATTAACACAGAAATAAAAAACTACTCAAATATAAAAGCAACAAGCAGCCAGTTGAAGGGCAAGATAAACAAGTCGGATTCTCATAAGATTGCCAAATATTCGCAGCTCGTGATATACTATAGGGTCCAACAGTTATACTTGGTCAAGTATTTTATAGCACTGACCAGGAAGGATTTGGACCATACCCATGACTGTATAACCCGACTACCTATCAGTATGTGCATAGTAATCTCCCCGAGTGTTTTTCTCGGTGTATTGCAACAATAAGACGACCAATAGGCTTACTCAGATGGTTCCATGATCCTAAATAGGTCTCCCGATATACATAAGGTATGTGGGAGCTCCAATCTATAGTAGTGGTGTATAATGCACAACTGTTAAAAAGGGGCCTTCCTATATACCATCGAGTATGTGAAAGAACTTTTCGATATACCATAATAGTACATGAAAGGCCATTCGATATACCAAAGAGTACATGGAAGAACCACACAGACCTTAGAATGTAGTGCATACAAATAATGTAAGCTCCTACACTTGAAGACGTCGGAACACATATCTTACATAGCATTCAAGTTGCTAAATATTTTAACTTAACCAGTGCTTGATTTTATCTCATGTGGTTAAGTGTACAAATGGAAATTTAGTCTTGAATCAAAACCATGCAAGTATGAGATGCAAATCTTATTTTCGATGAAGTCCTACTTAAGAAGGAGAGAGAGATAGTTTTTATTCCCAAATGAACAACCCTATGAAAATGTCATTTTTTCAAAAATGGTAGAAACAAGCCAATCCATGCCAAACCAAAAATTATTTCAAAACCTTAATATGGGTCAAAGAGACTGTAGGATACACTATTCATGCTGCCCTATCCATGAGGGGGATTTGTTTTTAAAAAATGCAAGCAAAATACTAGTTTTGACTCAAGGGGCCAAACATGGCTCCAAATCTCAAGAAGACCTAATAATGAGGAAAATTCTTTTTCTTTAACAAATAATGAAAGAGTAGATCTTTAATGAACACAAGAAGGGATATAATCATTGTTTCCAAACTAGAAAGAACATTTCTAACCCCTAACTATGAAAAAGATAAAACTAGTTTTCTTTTCATTTATAAAACTTAGATCTGGACCAAAACAAGACTAGCTAAAAAAAAAATTATTTTCTAGAATTTTCATAAATATTTCAAATCTAAGAAAGAAAATAAAAATAAAGCTCCCTCTTTAAATTAAGGAGACAAAATATTTTCTTCTTTTCAAATGTAGAAAGCAGAAAACAATGTACCAACCCCGTCACAAACCAAGCAACATGGCAGTGAGATGTCTGGGTAGAAAATCAAACTTAAATTCAATAGGTCGATGTAGGATGCAGGTTGAGAGTAGAGAAGCAGTAGGGATCGACATGGTTTTATAAAGAACAAAGAATGGAAGCGATGCACTATATCCAAAGGTAAAGTGTGTCAGGCTGACAGAGACATACTATACATGAAGGTAAAGCACATCTGGTGCTCGAAAAAATTGAAAAAATAAATCTTTTCAAGCCAATCAACAAATTTCAGGGTTTGAGACCTAAAGGGGGTTAAACAATGACATATCGATAGTCATATCTACCAATTCGATGTGATATACCAATTGAAAACTATGCCAAATCTAATAAAAAATAATGCAAGCAAGGAAATCTACAACTTAGATAACTTGTTCTTTCCCCATTGTAGTCGCCTATTTTGTTATCGGATAAATCCATCAGTGCATACATGAACCAGTGTCCCTAGTCTGAATGGTTCAGATCTAGAACAAAGAAAAACAAGAACGAAAACATTTCCATAGTTCTATCAAATTACTTGAATACAAAGAGTCTAGTCCATACCTTATTTACGAAGGTTGTCCTCGTGTCTTGAAGCTTTTGCAATCCTGCTTATTGATGAAGAGATTACCTGCAAAAGATTAAAACCGACAAATGCAAGAGACTACAAGATAACATGGTACATCTAACAATTGACCAAGGAAAACTACTATAAATGAAATTACACATCATATATGGGAAAGGAAGACATTGATGTATTAATTAAAATAGAGGAAAGAATTACAACCAATGAGGCCTTAGTGTTGAAGATCATTTCCTATGGAACCTTGCCTCAATTTTCCAATCATGGAAGAATGGATTCTTGTCTCAATTTCTCTAGCATTTGTCTACCCTCATTTCAACCCCTCTATCCATGAAGAGAAGGTTCATTTATAGTCCAAAAAGAGATGAGGAGGAGAGGAGAGGAGAGGATTAGGGAGAAAAAGGAGGTCGGATCATACTAAGTGGGGAGGCAAGTAAGATCCACAGTAAATGGAAGGGGTAAGCCTCCACAAGGATCTCCTTCGATAGAATTCTCGAAGCATCTCTTTTTCCGTCCGTATTGGCATCGAAGCGCCCTAGACACTAACAACATGTGCTAACAACATGTTTTATAATGGAGCAAAGTGCACCAATCAGGAAAGATGTGCTCTACTGTAAGGTAAGGCACATCGGCCTCTCTAAACAAGGTTTTTACAGGGAAACATACTCATGACTCATCTTTCAAGGATTTTTAGCTAAGTACTTTAGGTATTTAGGCAAGGAGAAAGTGTACATGGTTCGTAATCATGATGAGTACAAAAATTCTGTGTAACACCAATCTCTTCCTCTCTCTCTCAATCTCCCTCTCTAAACCCCTAATATCCACTCTCTCTCTCTCTCTCTCTCTCTCTCTCTCGCGCGCGCGCGCGCTAAATTCCTAACCCCCAATCTCTCTCTCTCTCTCTCTCAAACACTATAACCACCAAATTCTCTCTCACTCTCAACCCCTAACCTGCAGTCCCTCACTCTCTCTCTAACTATCTCTATATACCCCTTACCACCAATATCTCTCTCTCTAAACCCATATGCTCCAATCTCTCTCTCTCTCTAAACCCCTAAGCTACAATCTATCTATGTCTATATCTGTATCCCTAGAACCCAAACTCCTTCCATGTCTCTCCCTCTAATCCCCTAAAACCCAATCTCTCTCTCTCTCTCTCTCTCAAACTCTAACCCCCAATATCTCTCTCTCTCTCTAAACCCCCATCCCCCAATCTCTCTCTCTCTCTCTCTAAACCATTCATCCCCAACATATATCTCTCTAAGCCACCAACCGTCAATTTTTCACCCTCTCTCTAAACTCCTAACCTCCAATCTCTCTCACTCTCTATCTCTAAACCCCTAACCTCCACTCTCTCTGTGTCTCTCACTCTCCCTCTCTAAACCCTTAACCCCTAACTTCCAATATCTCTCTCTTTCTATACCTCAAACCCCTAATCTCTCTCTCTCTCACAAAAACCCTAAACCCCAATATGTCTCTGTCTCCCTAGACACCTCACCCCCAACCTCTCACTTTCTCTCTCTCCCTCTAAAATCCTAATATATAGTCTCCCTTCTTCTCCAAATTCCTAACTACCAATCTCTCTCTCTCTAAACCCTTTACCACCAATATCTCTCTTTCTCTCCCTCTCATTCTCTAAACACCTAATCTCTAGTCTCCCTCTCTCTGTCCGTCTAAACCCAAATCCCCCAATCTCACTCTTTCCATCTCTTTCTGTAAACCACAAACGCCTATTGTCTCCCTCCCTCTCTCTCTCTCTAAACCCCTAACCCACTCTCTACCTCTCTCTAAACCCTTAACCCCAATATCTCTATCTTTCTACCTAAAACCATAACCATCATTCTCTCTCCCTCTATCTATCTCTCTAAACCATTAACCCACAATCTCTCTCTATCTATCCCTAACACCCAATCTCTCTCTCTCTATAAACTACCAATAACACTCTATAAACCCCTAAAAATAATCTTTCTATATCTCTCTCTCTCTCTAAACTACTAAGCCCCAATATCTCTCTCTCTAAACCACTAATGACCAATCTCCCTCTCTCTAAACACCTACTCTCCAATCTCTTTCTCTCTAAACTCTGAACCAGTAATCTCTCTCTCTAAAAAACTAACTTTCAATCTCTCCCACATAGACTCTCTCTTTCTCTAAACCTCTAAACCTCTATCCTCCAATCTCTCTCTCTCTCTAGACCTCAAACAACCAATCTCTCACTGTCTATCTCTCAAAAATTCTTACCTCTTGTCTCTCTCTCTATCTCTCTCTCTCTCTCTCTCTCTCTCCCTCCCGCTCTCTCTCTCTCACTCTCTCTATTTCACTCTCTAAACACCTAACCACCAATTTCTCTATCCCTCCCTCTAAACCACAAAGCTCCAATATCTCTCTCTCTCTAAACCCCTAACCACCAATCTCTCCCTTTCTCTCCCTCTTTTTCTCTAAACCCATAACCACCATTCTCTCTCTCTCGCTCTCTAAACTCGTAACCCCTAATACCTCTAATTCTCTCTCTCTCTCTCTCTAAACCTCTAAACTCCAATCTCTCTTTCTCTCTCTGAACACCTAACACCCATTTTATCTCTCTAAAAACTTAACCCCCAGTCTATTAACATTTCTCCTGAAGCCCATAACCATCAATTTCTTTCCCTCTCACTCTATTTCTTTAACCCCCTAACCTTGAATCACCCTCTCTCTCTCTCTCTCTCTCTCTCTAAATCCATAACCCCCAATATCTATTATGCTAAACCCATACCCTCCAATATTTGTCTCTCTCTCTCTCTCTCTGACTATCTCTCTAAACTGGCTATGGTTTATAGGTTTTAAGGGTTGGGTGTTTGATGATAGAGTTTAGGGTTGATGAGAATTAGAGGTTATAAGGGTTAGGGGTTAATTTTTATTTGACTAGACTCTTTAGAGGTTAGGATTAGGAAGTTAGGATTATAGGGGTTAAGGTATATTTATGTCTTAGGGAATGGGGGATATATCATTATTTGTTAGTATTTAGGATTTTTAGAGGCTATACCCATTTAGGATTATAGTGGCCCAAGAGTTATAATGGTTAGTTGTACATGTACAAGAGGATAATGCGAGTTAGTGATTTTTGTGTAATAATCTATACATATTATAGGATTTGTGGTTTATAAGGTTTAGTAGATAAGGATTATAATGATTAGGGTTTATAGGGTATATTGGTGATAAGGGTTAGATGTCAATGGTTATAGTGGTTACATTCCTATCATCATTAGTATCACTACTCATAATGGAGGATATGCTTGAGAGGTCGTGTTTATTGGACTAAGGCATTGTTCTTGAACTTGGATGATTACATTCTTATTTTAGGGATTAAAGACAAGGTTCCATCCCTCAACCATGTATAGGGATCAAACACCCATACCTAGAATCTAAGACATTGGAATGGCCATGCCCATATTCATACTTGGAATCAAGGCTAGCCTCGTGAAATCCTATGTCATGGATTTAGGTGTTATTCATGGAAATGGATGACTAAATCTACTAATACTTATGGTTAGGGAGAGAAGAGAGGGGTGCAGGAGGGAGGAGGGATTGGCCAGAGTGGAGGAGAGGGAGGGGGGGCTTAGGGAGAGTTAGAAAAAAAAATGAAGATGTCAAAACGAACGCGCAGACATGCATATATGTGTGCATGCATCTATGCGTGGGTGCATCTACGTGTGTGCGCTAGTATGCGCGCACTTGTGTTTAGATTCAAATTTTTTTGGTGCCTTTGTCAGTTTGGTACTAGCTTCGGATTGCCAAACCTCGAGGCTCGATCTGACTTATGACATAACACACCAATTTCAGTAACTTCATGTTTTTCACACTTAGTTCCACATATGATCCACTTGTGCACTACTAATGAAATTGCACACACTTGTCAATCTCTGTGTGCATATTCTAATAATATATATTTTGAATAGATCTGCTATTGTTTTCTATTTTTAATTCATTTTTAACTGCACTCATGTCAAATTTGAAAAAAGCATAAATCATTTATTTGGGCTATAACTTTTGATTGGCTTACATATTTCGAAAACGGAAAAGAACGTGCACAAGAGTACAAGAATACCTACAAGATAAAAAAAAGTTAATTGATTATGTTAATACCATGAGATGGTGGACCAATGCTCGACCATGTCGTTTTTGGGCTTCGCTAAATTTTGTAATTTAAAAAAAAATATATAAAATTAACTTTTAAAATTTTGGAAAAATAACCCTACACAAGATCCGTTTGTCGCCTACGCCTCTACATATATTTTTCATCATAATTTGACAATTTACATAACAAACCGGTGGACCAACACAAACAGATGCATTGTGTTTTAGAGAAAAAATAACATACCAATCTTAAAATAATGACATTTTCGGGTTGTTATACCACTTTTCCATAAATAAAAGTTATATATTCCGAAAGGTGATCCGATTTCCTATGTTTCATCCTTTAACACCTAATTCTAAAAAAATTTGCAGGTACCTCTAATAATTCATTTTAATGATCAGATTTATGTTTATCCAGCATGCCATTGCATCGAATGCGTCACAAGTGGGTATCGTTACCTTACACCATCCCTCAAGAAATTCTCACAAAAATTTTGGTTTACGATGCAATTATGGAGAAATAATTTATGCTACAAAATTCAAGGAACATTTAGTGAAGCGATCAACATGGCGCATTTGCTGTCACAAGATGAGAATCACGGTTTTTTATTGGACTCTACAATGTGTTGGTTATATGTTGACAGTAGAACATGTCCACACACATATCGTCAATCAATACAATTTTCCTTGGCTGTGATTTTTCTGTTGACTCATCGACTAGGAGCTTGATGGCTAGGGAATTTATTGACCTAAATAAGGCTACTGGTCGACCAATGTAGCCTACGATTTGGTCAATGTCTATCCATCAAATTATGAAGACTAACTTATGGAGTGTTCATATTGTTTTTTTGGTATGTATATTATTCTTTTTGATCGATGGTGTTAATTGATGTATGATGTCAGACTGTCATATTTATATGATTATTGTTTCCGTTTAAACTGATGACCAACTTGTTTATCTTGTTGACTAGCTCAATTCACTCTCTAATGACTTTTTGTTATGTTGAGGATCAGATATAGAAAAAAAAGTAGGTTTGACAATTGCTAGTACACTTAGAGTTGACCTGATCTTTTAAGTTGAAAATTTGCAATATGAATCAACCACACAACCAATTTTTACATTACCCGACAATAGCTATCATCATCTAATCAGTCTATTGGCTAAAGCTTATAGTCAACTAAAATGATATTCTCCAGTTGATTAGAAGTTTTCTTTTCCATAGGAAGTGCCTGGTTGTCTATAATAAATGCTCTATTATTCACCATTTTCCATCAACCATGAGTGTACGATCCAACTAACATATTGCTATTGTTTCTTGGGTGAATGAAGACAATCACTGAAAGGTCATTGTTTATGCAATCAATATGACATCGAAATATTAATAACGATAAATTATTGATGCATTGGGTGAAATATTGTTAAAGAAAGGGTCAATATATTTCCATTATTTGGAAATAATTTTCCATTTCCAAACAAAAAGGTCCACTATAGTGTATGTGTTGGCCATCGGTTCGAGCAGCTGACTAGCAAGAATGTTTACCATTGTGATATTTTAAATGGCTTAGATCTAGATTCAATAAGACAAATTCACATGGAATATTTATGAGAATGAGAGAAGAGAATAAAGAAGTAATTTGTGGGAAAATATTTGTATCTTATTCATCAATATTATTACAATATATAATACATCTTCCATGGGTAAAATTGAATGCCTTAGAGCCAAGTTGAAAAGCACAAAAAGAAAAGGCTTACTAAAGGAAAAGAAAAACCCCTAGGTGTCAAAAACACTTTTCTAAACATTATTTAGAAGGCTCACGAATTGGATGAATATGGTATGCAAGCTCATCAGTGAGCTACATGGAATTTAATGATGGATTTAGGAGAGAAGAAAATATGTGGAGCTTTAATTTCGCAAGTGGTAAGAGTTTCCAAGTAAACTAGCTTTTCCTTATCCACTAGAAAGTAGAAAAAAAAAGAAGATAAAGTTGTCTAAATCAGGAAACTGTCTTTCTAATTCAGGAATAGAATAAATTAGACAAAATCCAAGGAAATATTATCCAGAATCTATCCAAATTCGTTTTGGTGAATTAGGATAGCATGTGGTCCACTAAAAGACAAACCTGGCCCTATTTACCTAGTCAAAACTTAGGAAATTAATCATAAATGATTAATTAATTATATCGTAAGTCTAAAATGGTATAAGTGGGTTTTTTAATACTCCAACACCCCCCGTTAATCCTTCATTTATGTGGTGTAATTCAGAAAAATACCAGAAATATAGGGCCCAGGCAACAAGGCTTATGTGCAAACTCCTTCCCAGAGAGCATCAATGGACTCAATATGATCATCTTCTTGCGCAACTATGCAATGTTGTGCACTAATTCTTGTACCTTCTTCTCAAACTGATGTAGAAACTTTTTGATATCGTAAAGGAGATCATGCAACTCTAAAATATAATAATTTGAGTCATATGGAGCATCAAATAACAAGGGTGGAGACTCTCCATGATTGGATAGAGTTTCAGTAGGAAAAGAGTGAACAACTAGGTAACCATGATAGCTGAACGAGCTTGGAGAGTTGGAGGACTTGAATTTTGAACCATGAGTGATGGGGTCAGGTCCAGATGTGTCAAATATGAGTACAATTATGTCCAAAGAGATTGATTTCCAATCAATTAAATATATGGAAGACATAAGAACAATAGAGACAAGTGACACACTGTAGGAAACCATGGAATTGTATTGCTTCTTCACTAGAGAACTTGGGGGTTGTAGGGTATTTTGTGCATCCAATGGTTGGGAAAATGGTTTGGGAGGTGTCATGAACTATATATCAGACTGTATATCATATTAAAAATCAAAATCTAAAATATTTGAATGGAGGTGGAAAGACCTTTCAGAAGACAAGTCAAAAACTACTGAAAAATGACTAGGTTTTAGAGGAAACTTGGGTGAACTGAATGGAGATTGTACCAAGGAAGAGGTGGAGGTTTATGACTATGATATATCAGAATTTGAATCAAAATTGAGACATACGAAGGATTTTTCACTCTATTACTCAAAGCATAAGAATGATTACCTTTGGAAGAGGCTTGGAGACAGTGTTCTTTCTCTACAACAAGCTTGCCTTGTTCTTTTCTTGCAAAGTTAGGAACATCTATCTTATGCTCTTCAAGCATCTTGTCCATTGTTGGGCTCTGATCTATCAGTATTAATCAGAACTTGAATTTAATAATCAATCCAGGTTTGTGAACTTCGAGACACGTCCAAGTTTAGGACAGACAAGTTGGACTCTTTTAGAATTTAGCTATCTGTGATTAAATCTACTGACAGAAACTAAGATACTGTAGCTTATAGAGACAAAATCCTCTTACAAGGGTAATTTCATTGTTTCCTTTTTAAACATACAGTAATTGATTTGTGAAAGCATAAAGGACTATGGTAAAAATTAATTAAACAACAAATCTATAAACCCTAAGATTTAAACTACAAGATTCTATCAGCACTGAAAGTCAATTACCAATCAATTTCTCTTACAAGACAGTGTTCATAATTTGTAAATGTCTTTTTACCATTTCAGTATCAAATAAATAGCAATGAACAATTCACAGAGGTCGTGGTCTGAACCATTCAATATCCGTAGCATTTAACCAGTGAAGAACAACGTTTATCCAATATTGCTAGTGATATACAGTGTGACAGAATTTGTGATTCAAATCATAAATAAAAGGAACAGAGCATCAATAGAATCGATTAAAACTTGACTGAATTTGTTCTACAATTTATAAACTGGAAATTACATTAAAATGCATACCCAAATCGATCTACTAGCAACAGGAAAGTGTGAGAGTTTGACGATGGGGGCCCTCCAAAGCCTTGCTCAACACACATTAAAAGACTTCACAGAACTTAAAGCTTCGTATTCATTCACCAGAATCATTTTACACAGAGATACCACGCAGCTTGGAAGCACAAATGCATTCCTCTTCAAAATCGTGATCCCCTTTCTCATTGTCTTGCAAATGATTTATACAAATTCTAAATCAAACTGAAATTGCTATAAACCTGCATCTAATTAATGCTAAGAGCTAATCGATACCATCCTCAGAATCGTGGAATTCCACAAAATCAGCATTGTTCCTTCTTTTGTGTTGAACGCAGAACAGGTGGCCACCTTTGACTCTGCTTGACTCGACATCTGCACAGGCCACTTCACCTGACTGTTGGATGTTCATCCATCTGTGGACATTAAGGATCCATTCTTGATCTTCCGTTTCCCTCCTAACTGCCCTGCAATTACTCAACTTTGGAAGTAATACGGGAAGTTAGTACATCCCGTAATTTAGTAAAAATCCTAGTTAAAATGCCTAAAAATCACAAAACTCAATTTATTAATAAGCAAATGACATTATACCTCTTTGACCAAGGTTTATAGGTGAACTTTAAGGCTTTCTACTCAAAATGGAAATTTTATGAAGGAAATGAAGGTTATCTAAGAGGCAAAAAGGGGTCAAAATAGTGCCCAACAGCCATGATGTCCAATTTATTTTTGAAACAAGATTTCTCAGGATGAGTGCCTTTGAAGAAATAAGAACACTTGGGATTCTCCTTCTTCATCATCTTGGCTTTGGAATCTTCATTAGAGTCCTCTTCATTAGACAACATTTTGTTTGGATTTGTCATTATTGAAACTCTTTGTTCCATGAGTAACAAGTACAAAGTATTTGGATGGTGTTAGATCCCTCATTTGTACTAGCATGTCCTTCTCCTTAGTGAGTGAATCAATGAATTCATCCAAGGTTGGCATCTTCCAATTGGGAACTGCAAGTCTTGTAGTATGAAAAGTAGACACAGATACTGAGCATTCAGAACTCAATTTTGACATAATGGTGAGGATTAATTGTTCATCCTTCTTATCTATGCCACATTGCTTGATTTGAATCCCAAGGTCCTTTAATTTTGATATGAACTCTTCCATTGAATCGAAATTACTTGGACTAAGTGAGATCAGTCCAATCTCCAATAAATGGCCTCTTAGCTCATCCTGTTTTCCAAAGAGAGACTCTAGCTTTGTCCACACTTGTTTTGGAGCAGATAGAGAGTCAATATGGAATAGAATATTTGGAGATACAGAGAGACAAATTAACCAATAAGCTTCGTCAATCCTATAGAACCATTTGGATTTAATGCAATAGCTCCTAGATAAGTTTCAAGCCCCATAGATACTTTATAAAATCCTTTGCTTCAAAGTTGGATGATCATATGCGCCTTCCAGTAAAAGTAGTTGAAAGGAGTGAGAGTCATAGATTTAGCTTGATTTTGATGCATGTTGATGCACTCTTGGTGATGGAAATACCTTGCAAAAAAGACTCTGGAAATTTTTTTGAATCAATCTAGCCCTGATACCATGTCATATTTTAAATGGCTTAGATATAGATTCAATAAGACAACTTCACATGGAATATTTCTGAGAATGAGAGAAGAAGAATAAAGAAGACAATTCATGGAATATTATGTGCATTATGATGAGAGGAAATTGAACTTCTATCCATATTTTACAATATATTCTTTGATAAATGAAATGTGAGATGTTGATGCTAGAGAATGCCAAGGAAACAATAACTTCGTAGAACATAGTCGTGGTTAATGTTAGATCCCAAAGTCCAAACCTTTGGTAGATCAACGGTGCAGATCAACGAAGGGTTTTCACGTAAACCCAAGCAACAACCATATTAAATGACACTATCATTACCATAGCCACCAAGGAAGACAACTCAGTTAACATTCGGACCAAAACACTTAAAACTCTTCACGATGCTTGAAACATCACCACACCATCACGTGCCTAGCACCACGACGATGTCCACAGAGACATTCCACTATCTCGGTAGTTGGGAGTATTAAATGCAAAGGGAAACCAAAGTGCCTCCCAGCATGAAATCTTCATAGTGTTAATATCACCCAATTCTTATAATGTTTTGATTCGTTGATAAAATGCCCAACTCGATTATGTAATAACACCTTGTGGTAAGTCAAGGTGGTGTTAGATTCATTGCTAGGAATCAAAAATGTCAAATAGGGTCATGTAGATGCACACAAAACACCATATAATTATTGATCATAGGACTATGTATAGGACTTGGCATATATATATTTCAATATAGTAGAAAAATTAAATAGAAATTTGTATATGGTTCATAGGCTAGCATTGGACTATGATATGAATTGCAATAATTCCTAGGTTAGAATTTAATCAAATCTTGCATATAATTCTTAGGCTATAGAGTATATATAAAGGATTGCATATGGATATTTCACTTTATTTGCACTTAGCCATCACATATAGACATTGGTTATTCTCATAATTTGTGTCAAATAAAAACTCATGATAACAATACATAGAGTTAAACTACGATATATGGATCCTACTCATTTGTTTAAACAATTTAATAAAAGGTTAGTACAGGGATTACAAATATTACAACTCACATACTTCTATTTCACAAACTAGGCTTACTCAAGTTCTCACCAATGGCATTTTCGACATTATGTCTCTTAAATCATTAAGACTTTGGAGACACTAAAACTGGTTTGAAACTCTTCGGTCACATGTCGTAAACACTAAAGCTCTTACCTATAATCTGTGAAAAAGGATGATTCAAATGCTTTAGCACGAATGCTAAGTAAGCCTTGGGGCATCCATAGGACCCATTCATCATCAAACAAAAGAACAATAGTTAACACATATAAAATTATATCATTGGATTAGCAAAAAAAGAATTGTGAAAGTACGGTTGACAGAATTTAACATCGAAATGAGGATATTAACTATCTTGTCACAAACATTATACTTTTGGCCAACACAACTTTTAGTACAGGAAGATGACATTTAAACATTTATTATATTTCCGCATAGTTAGATTATGCATTAAAATCTATATCAAAAATTTTTAAATTTTTGTAAATTTCGGGATGTTACACTCATCGCTTGTCCAAATGAGACAAGCTGGTATAGTTAGGAATCTCTTGGAGAGCTCTATCCAATGCTGTAACTTCCACTCCAAACCGAGGTCTTGAACCCTATCATTTCTCCAACTGAACATCATGTGCACAACTCCACTTTGAGTAACCTTAACCTTCTTCCTGCCATGGTTTTGCTCCACTTTTGCCAAGTATTTTCTCCTTCATCTGGTCCATAGGGGTGTCTGTTCTCACTGATCACAGTCCTGACTGAAATAGACTGCACCTCTTAGCCTTGAACTTAGTCCTATTCATCAAGGGTAATATATGTAAGTACAACATAAGTATAAAAGAGAGTATACAAAATCATGTTGAATAACTCCTGTATGCAGGTCCATACATCCATAAACACAACGGTACTGAAGCATTATCCACCCTTCAAAAGGGATTATACTTATTCTATTTCCTCTAAATAGATTGAGGGGTGAGATGTAGACATTTCGCCCTATTCCTCAAGCATGAATATATCTGAATACCAACATAATAAGAAGATGCAAGGTGTAGGATTAAAGCAAGGACATGCCCAACAACATAAGACATAATACTTGGGTATTCTACCCTATTAACCATTTGAACCAAATCATACATTTCACATAAATAAGACACACACATATAGCATGCATCACGCATTCATCATGGCACAACAATAACTTCAAACAAAGGTTCAGATACAAAGCATAAGTATACATCCCTACTCATACAAAGCTTCTTATTGCTCCATATAAATTCATTCAATCAATAACTGATATGTAATAAAGATCCACATAAACCCATGAAACATCCTTATTCAAAACACCACAAGGGCACTTATCTTTTAATTGAAAACCACCAAGCGACCGGCTTATGGACTGTAACGTTCCATCCCAACAATAGATCTCTACCTAGCCTCTATTATTTCAGCAATCATAGATCACCCTCGATTCGGGGCTATGTATCCACTAAGGAGCATCACTCAGGCTAACTCATAGCATTAATTTACAGTCACTCAAGGCATTCAGTGCACAACTAACTCTATCAAGCAAATGGGAAAGGTAGTTGAGGGTTTTACAATCAATAAACTCCTCCACAGAGTTGTGGGTTTGTCCCAATGATTTCAGACGGCACAAGCACCCCCACCACCTTCACTCTAAACCTAGGTAAGGTCCTTGTCACTGCTGCACAGTCCCTAAGGAGCCCCTTCCCCTAGCACTGACTTGGGAAAGTGTGGCTAGACCTCACTACTAAAGCAAGGTCCATAATCCCTCTCAGGCTTCATCATTCCATCTAAAACCATTGGCTCCTTCCCTCTTAGGCTTTATTATCCACTTTATCTGACCAAACAACTCTATTCTGCAGCTGGGTTCTCAATTGCCAACACATGGTTTCTTCCTTATGGTTTATGCACATCCTATGTTTGGCTCTATTAGAATTGTGTTAGGTTATGACTGAGGCTTCCCCCCTCTCAACTATGGTCTTGGAATGGGGAGTGCAAACTGCCAGTAGTTGGATTCACGTGCGTGTCAAGGCAGCAACACTACATACCCTTCCATAAGTCCCTTTTGGGGCTTTTCCATACTTCACGACCCCCTGCACAGCGTCCTTCACCCACTTCCTTATAGTAGCATTCAAGGATGTCTAGGACAGGTCATAGGGGTTTTCTAGGTGACAAATGGAAACCTAGGGTTCCATCCCACACCCCCTCACCACCCTAGTGGATACATAACTTCCCCTCATTTCGTTGCAACCATAGCGAGCCCTTGGTTATTTTAATACATGGTATTATTTAGATTTTACCATGGCTTACTAGCACATGGTTACCAATTACTTGCCTCTGCAATTAAACCTAATCATCCACTAGTGGGGGCTTGGCCTTCAGCTCCACACTAGGGGAACACACATTGCATACAATATTTAAATTAACAACCAATATAGACTAAGGGTCAGAATGAACGATATTACACCCTCTGTCGAAATCATTCTATGCGGTACCTTGTTTGGAAAACTCGATCCTGGAATCAAGTCGATCTGATGCGATATGCTTCTTGTCGGTGGAAATCCCCTCGGTAACTCATCGACCATTATGCTCTTAAAATCGTCGAGCATTTCATTGACTTCGACCAGAACTCTCTCCGCGATCGGCCTTTCGACACATAGTCCTTTCGGAATGATGGAAAAACATCCCAATTTTTGCTCTTCCTCTACTAGGAATTCTTTCGCTGAGCACATCAGCACTCGCTTCTCACAATAGTTTCTTTTGACATGCTTGCAGTTGACACAATCCACCTACTTTGGCTACAACATCATCCATGTGCCATTTTTCCACACTGTGACTATGTTGGCTCGAACAACACAGATAATATTCCGATCATATTGCCATGGCCTCCCTAACAACAAATGATAAGCGTCCATTGGGATTACGCCACACAGTACACTGTCTTCAAGTTTCCCAACTTTTAAGTTGATCATGCATTGTCTGGTTACCTTTACATGATGTCCTTTCGATAACCAGGATATTTTGAATGGATTTGGGTGTTGTTGACATCTCAAACCCAACCTGTCAATGCCCTTCGTTGCCACCAAATTCTCTGTACTGCCACCATCGAAAATGGTCTTGCAGTAACTGTCGGCGATCAACACTTTGGTCTGAAAGACGGCCTTTCGTTGTGGTTGCTCCTTCTCTTCGCGTTGGTTGTCCCGGTACAATGTTCTCCTGGCCATCATGTTTTGACCTTTTCCTCTACCATCTTCACCACTGTCGGATGTCGAATCCATCTTCTCATCACCCAGTCATCTTGTCGACGTCTGGGTTTCAACTCCTCTACAGCGTCTATATTCTCCAGGCATTCATAACCTTTCTATTCCACTCTATGACACTTATAATAGACTATAGCTGGTCTATCAGCTCTCTTTTTTTCTACTGGCCCATTTCGACGAAACGCACACCGACTGCAGGTCTCTCGACCTTCACTTTAGTTTCTCTATTCTTTCTCTCTGGTCATTGTTAATTCTACATGGCAGTTGTATTTGACGGCTTCTCTCCTAGTTCCGCTACCTTGTCCCTTCGCAGAAATAGTCTTAACACCTCGACCAATCATCCTTCCTCTGGTCGACGCGGTTCTTCTAGACATTTTTTCTTCTTCCTTCAGAGCTAACTAGTAGGCTTCCCCAACCACTCTGAACCTCGACAGGCTCAACTCATCCTGTATAACATATTTCAAGCCATTCAGATATCTGGCAACTGCTTCTTCTTTTGCATCGGTTTGACCGGATCTAATCAACAGTCTGTAGAACTCATCCGTGTATTCCTTCATGGTCATTTCTTTCTTTCAAAAGTTTTGTAACTTCTTGAACAAGGAAATCACATAGTCCCTAGGTGGAAAATTCCCTTTCAGCTTGGCAATCATTCTGTGCCAAGACTTTATTTTCTCCTTACCTTTCTTGACTCTGTCAGCCTGTACAGTTTCCCACCACAATGATGCATGACCTTTCAACCTCAGACATGAATTTTTAACCCTTTTAGGATCTTCTATATGCTCTATCTCGAAGTATTTCTCCATCTCTCTTAACCAGTCTATCAAGTCTTCTAGATCTAGACTTGCTGAGTAGATACGTACATCCATGTTTGTCTAACCCCTCACCTTTGTCAGTAGCTTGATGAGTTTATCTTTTGGTTCTTCTTCCATTGCTTCCCGAGCTTCCACTTCCTCGAATTCTTCGTCACTATGGTCAAGTGCATTGGGAATGCATCCATGTCTCTGTCTTTCTTTGATCACTGTGACCTCATTGTTCAAACTTCTCATTGTTCTCATGCACTTGTCGAACATTTTGCGATCAACTATAACTGTTCCACCTCTTGCTCTTCGTCCTACACCACAGAAATTTACACCTCTTTGTGCCATTCTTTCAACCGCAGTTGAAATATCCTCTCATCCAATAGCAAACAGACTTTGACCCCTAACGCACAACTCTACCCAACCACAGCTGCAGCTGTTCACACACTCACAGGCTCTTCTTGTTCTCAGGATTCTGTTGCTCTGATACCACCTAACACAAGGGTGGTTCGGTTGGACCTTCTTGCTTAACTATAACACATAGTCAATCACACAAATGCTCACATAGACTAGACTTGAACTCGAATGCTAAGATGTTGGCTTCTATTACTTGAACTGATCACAATGTTACATACAAAGCAGTAAACAAGTCGGCCTTAGCCTGTTACAATATACAGAAGTAAATATTGGTTTCACTATGTGTGTTTCTCCCTATGCATGATCCTCTCCTTCTTTTGATCCCCCGTTGAACAAAAGAATGATTGATTGAGTGATCCCTCTCTCTATGCCTTGGCACCAATCTTGTACTATGCTCTACTACTATTCTCGAGGTCCACTCTGAGTGGCTTCCCCGAGATGTTGTTCTCTATCCGCCGCTTGACTTCTAACCCGACAGATCCTACAGTTATCAGCACCCCCTAATTGTCCTGCACAACCTCTTCCCGTGGAGACACCTGGCCTGGTCTCAACCTCCTTCTTGATTTCCATTAACTTCCTCAACAACCCTCAACGATTGTAATTATGTTGCCTTTGAATTATGCACCTCTCTGACTTTGCTATGGTTGTTGGTCTTATCATTGTCTTGTTTGACATGTCAACCATTCTGTGTTTTGTCAGTTCTTGACATAACTTGTCAGCTTCACTTAGTCTCTACAGCTTCCAGTCTGCCCGATCCCCATCAATTGGATTTTTCTGCTTTCGTCTGTGTCAATGTTCGACAACTTGTCGAATTCTGACTCCTTCGACTTCTGCTCCTGTCGATGTCGACCTTTACTCCTGCTCGACTACATGGTTTTGACTGCCAGTGGTCGTCGGAAATTTCCTTGGTCGACCCTCTTTTGTTGATTAACTTCGACTGTTTCACCTAGGTCTTGATGCCCCTCCATCATAAGGATAGTTGTAACAAACAATAGAATAACAAATAATATGGTCTCAAAATAGCATCACATTTCAAATTTAAGTTGATCAATTAGTTTAACTATAATTGGCAATGCACACATAATATGACTTAAATGCATTATATAAAATATAACATTCAGACTATAATAGAATACAATCAAATACTACATGGCATTTAATAAAGGAGGAAGCATAGAGAATTTATTGGTTAAGATTATGGATAACTAGAAATATAAAGCTCAAAGCTCAAGTGATATGGATACTTGCAACACAATAAAGCTTAAGCGATATGGATAATTGCAACACAATAAAGCTGAAGCGATATGGATACTTGCAACACAACACAATTCATACAATAATGTACATGAAATTATATGTCGTATTTTTAAGATCTCATACACATTTAATGGAAAACAATACACTGCATTAATTTTAGTGATGTTTAGTGAAAAATTATCTAACTAGTAGTTGCAATGATTTCAACAATGACACAACACAAACCAATATGATGCATTGCTTTTTGTAATAATATTGTCATAAATGATTTAGAGTAGAATTAAATAATTGAAATGACTTCAACAATGACATATTTTGGGGAGGATGTAGTGAAAAATGGCATGTTATATGGGGCACCCAACTTTCCCCATTTGTAGCAAGGATAATTTTCTAGTGAGACATAATCGCACCAATTCTATACATTTTTTTGAGAATCCAATGATTTGAGTTTTCTTAAAATAGGACAAAACGTGCAAAAGAAAGGTTCCGTGGAAATTTTATCCACAACGGGGTGGAACTCTTACCTATATCATAGTTCCGACTTGATTTTTCACGAAATAATGGAAAACGATATGAGTGACCATTATCCTATGATCTGAGAAATGATTTAGAAAAAATAAATTAGTTACATTAATTTCAACAAATGACATAATTCACAGCAAAGCAATAGGGTCCATGGCATAACACAAAGGAATATAGTGCATTCATTTCAATTAATCAAAAGCTATGAAAGGACTTCCTGTTTCAAATATACACCCCTGAGGGATGCTGTTTTGAATACACTGGTGATTATTCATGAGGGTCCGGTTGGCTTTTTCGATGGTGTTGCCCAGGGGGCGATGCGGAGTTGGTTGTTACATTAAGATGGATAAGGTTTAGAGGACAAAGTTATATTTTGGCTTATACATTGGGAATCATTTCTATGGATATATTTGGTGATTCTAGGGTGGTTATTGATTGGATCTCATGGAATCATAAACTTCAGGTCCCGGCCCTCACTGCATGAAAGTAAAAAATTTCGACATTTATCCTCTGCTTCAATGACATATCTTTTTGCCATGTGAATAGAGTCTACAATCAAAAAGCTGATCTATTATCAAAGCTGGGTCTTACTATGGAAGCGGGCAATGCTACTTTGAGACATTTTAACGATAGCCCAGATGTTGGAAGAGAAGACCTATATCATTTACTGATTATGGCTCCTTATTTTTTGGTTTTTGGTTTTATCCATAGTTAGAATTTTGAGACAGCATGGTGATATTTTAGTCCTCCTAATAGATTCTGGAGTATAATGTATACCTGTATTGATGCATTTTGTATTAAGTGAACATAATCACGATGGATTATGAATACTGCTGGCAGTATTTTAGTGAACTAGTAATATTGTAATCGTCTATTAATTGAAAAAAAAGCTTTACAGACCTGCGCGCTGGGTTGTTTTCCTCGCCAGTGCCGGTAAAAAACAGAAAGTATGCATAAATGAATGCTATTAGCAAGCGTAAATTTCGCAGCATCTAACCCTCATGTCCATCCCAGTTTACTTTCTTAGATATATAATAATAAGAGTTTAAATGAGTTAAAAGTTAAAATATGGCGGATTGTATTTGGGTTGGGTTGGGTTAACATGGTTATATATAATAAAAAAGTTTAAAAAACAGAAAGTATGCATAAACGAATGCTATTAGCAAGCGCAAATTTCGCAGCATCTAACCCTCCTGTCCATCCCAGTTTGCTTGGTTAGATATATAATAATAAGAGTTTAAATATGAGTTAAAAATTTAAGGTTTAGAGGTATTCGTTTTTTTTGTTTTTTAATATTATATTGTATTATAATAAGCGAAATCAAAATCATATTATTGAAATACGTATATTATATTTATTTGAGATAACATTGTTTATTAAATTCATAAAACTAAATAAAAATAAAATAATACATTTATGGTTAACTAAATAATAATTATTTGTAAATATTTATTTATTTCTAAAAATAACATTATAATGAATAAATATAATTTTATTTGGGATATATGTTTACTATAAAGACATTTGGGATATATTCTCTTTGATGTATTCTCGTTAATAAAATTTAAATTGTATAGTCATTATAAAGACAGTTGGGATATATGTTAACTATAATTTTACAAATTACAAAAACAATTGTCCAAAAATACTATAAGAAAGAGAGCTCCCTACATACTATAAAAAATAGAATTTCCCAACAATACTATAATAAATGTCTGAAAATTTCAATAAAACTTGCACAAAAAATCCAACAATACTAAAATTTGTAGAAGAGCTTCCCAACGTTATTATAACAAACATTATTTCCCAACAACACTATAAGAACTACCCAACAACACTATAATAACTTTAAATAAGAGTTGTAGTAAAGTTTCCCAACAATATTATAACAAACATAACATTAAAAAAAATGAACTTCGACAGAGAAAAGGAGGGGCTTTTCAAGAATTTATTAGAGAGGAAGAATTAACTCCCTCCCCAACATCCTGGACAACCAAGTGAGCCTTCTTTGAGTTGCGATTGCTCATAATTTGCATTTAGTCCATTTGTATTTTCTTTTATTCAACCTTTGGTACTTGAATATGAGCTATCGTTTTAGCTTATTCTACTTAAAAGAATTGCAATCCATGTTGTGGTTTCTTTATCAAAAGCAATTGGGATGTATATTCCCATTAAATCAATCCCAAGTATGCAGATTTGTGAATTAGTGAAAGGGCTGAAAAGAAACCAACCCCAATTCTAAGACAAAACTTAATTAGGATGAATGTAAATTGATTCAATAATTAAGCATTTGACTTTGCATAATTTCAAATGTGTGTGCCATAATAATCTAAAAGATGGTTTTTTGGAATGTGTTTTTAGATTTGTTATTAGTCACAATGCTGAGATTCTCGACTGATAATATTGTCAATGATATGTTGTTTTCCAGATTGATATATAATTGTCACACTTCATTTCCTTCATCTTCTTCAGGTGGGAAAAAAGGAGAAAATTTAAATATGATGCAAGGAAGGTAGGACACCATTCAAAATTGATTTCACAAAGTTAAACAATTTTATTATCTACAACTTATTCCATTGGAAATAACAACATTTTATTATAACAACGGTCATGTTCTTGGATATTTCATTCCAATTATTTCTCACCACTTTATAGTGCAATAGTGTTCCCTTTTTGGTTACAAAGTGGCTCAATGTTACTTGATCTATCTTTTTCGGGCTTCAATGTATTAAAATCAAAGGCGACATGACCAAATTTTCACATTTACAGCTCCATTGTTTTCCCTTTTCAACAAACCAACATCTACAAAATAAGAACAAATTGTTTTCCCTTTTCACCAAACTAACATTTACAAAATAAGAAGAAATTCTAGGTAGGACTGATGCCGAGTCAATGAGATACACCGCTTCCTTCCTATCGAATGCCTTTGTGATTTGTGCAAATACTGATACTGGGGGTGCTGCCTCCAGTCGGTAATTGGTTATGGATCTCTAATTGCCTGTGTATTTGGATCTTAATAGAAACCAAGTAGTAGAGGCCCTGCTTGGAAGTAAGCTATGGGCTTATCCTGTGATCCACACAATCTAGGATTTACTGTTGTCTGTCTAGTTCATGGGCGGGTCATTTAGTAGCTTATTTTGCGCTATTCCTGTTTTGAATAATGCATCAACTAGGTAAGCATTTAAATCTCAAATTGGTGGGATGTTTCTACCTTTACATATTTTAGCCCATAGCTTAAGAGCTTGGCTTTGAACAAGATAGAATACGTGAGAAATGGGGATGCCACTATTACTTTGTTAAGACTTGTAATTTCAATGGTCTTAAGTTGGTTAGTTAGTTGAGTCAATCGTCCTAAGTTAGTTGAGTTAGGTCATTTGTTGACCCATGGTTTACATTGGCCCATACTATTAGCCAATGGTTTTTGGTCTTATGAGAAGCTATATATATGTGTGCTTAATAATGAGAAAGCAATTAATATGCTCGTTTCTGTTTCTGCTCTATTCTGTGTCTCTACAAACTTTATCATGGTATCAGAGCGTATGGCCTAATCCAAACCTTTTGTTGTTGGGTAAGCCTTTTGACATACTGGAAAGCACACATGTGTAGAGCACACACATGGGTAAGCCTTTTCAAAAGTTGGAGAGCACACACATGCGGCTGGAAGTTGCAACATGGATGGAGATGGAATACTCAGGCCACAAATTTTTTTTTTTTTTGTTTAATTATTTTTTTGGGCGAAGAAAAATAAATAAATAAATAAATAAAAAATTTTGGCCATGAAGGGAGGCTGTCGCACCTTTCTTGAAGGAAAAGTGCAACAGTGTTGCACCTTGGCCGAGGACAACTAGCGACAACCGTCACAATCTTGCTTGAAGGGAAAGTGCGACGACAGCCTTGGACTTATAGCATTTTGTCCGTCGCACCCCATCAACTCACTGTTAGTTAGTAAAGTGCGATGATCAGTTTAACGGCTGTCATAATCCATGGAAAGCCTGAACATGAAGCCGATCTCAGATCCAATGTTGAACGGCCAGATCTCAGAGTAAATCTAGCTTTTAGAGAGAATTATTGCTGATGTTGAGCAAAAATATTGGACAACGTTCCAGCTTTGATTGAAGCAGATCGAGTCTTGCATCCAAAAAAAAACCTGTGTAAAAAAGGGTGTAGAAGAGACTAGTAGAGAGCATGTAAGGTTTTTCGGGTTAATCAAATAGAGCTATTAGCTCCTGTTGCCTCCATGTTTTCTATGTTTGATTTATATTTGTAGTTATTTGGGAAAATCATTTATTTTGTGTTGATTCTTGCTCCCTCTTAACCAACACATATTAAAATAATCACGACAATACAAAATCACTTGTTGATATTGAATCTTAAATGGTAAGTGTTTGCTGCAACAATGTGTTATGGTTCTAGGAGAGTTGATTACATTATAAAAGGCATTTGTTTTCATCATAATATGTATTGAAGGGAAAGAGAGTATAGTATGGATTGAGAGTAAACATCGAAGTGGTAGGATTCCTTGAACAAATATGGGTTCGTATTCCCTTTTATTAATGCCCGCAACAAATTCCATTTCAATATTTCGCGTTGATACAAAGTTTTCCATTTTATTAGAAGAAAAAAACATTTAAAAAACTAATTCTTTAAACACTGGAATATTTGGATCTCTCTTGTGGAAAAAAACATTTAAAAAAATAATTGTTTAAAGATTAAAATATTTGGATATCTTTTGTGGTTCAGTTTGGGATTATAGATATAAGGTGTGAAGATTGCACAATGGAGTGGAAGATAAATATTTGAAGGAATGAATTCATTTTTTAAATTAAAAATGAATTTTGAATAATGAAAAGTTATACTCTTATCAAAAATTAAATTTTCAAATTCAATCAATAATGATTATTGGAAAAATCAAAACAATATTATTATATTTAAACTCTAATTTGTTTTTATTTAAACCCATGTTTGAAAATTGTAATGAAACATATGCAAATAAGCATGCTCATTCTCACTCATTCCAATGTAAACCATCATCTAGAATCCATTAAATCCAGAAAAATTGTTTGACATATTATAAAAGGCTCATGAAAAATAGTTGACATATTCCAAGAGGCTAACGAGATTATGTGCTTTTATAGAGAACAAAGCATGTTTTCAAATTGTACTTTCTGTTAAAAGACATAAGAGGAGTAAAGCTCTTTATCTCCTCCAATGACTCGCAAGGGAGTTTTAGATAGGGAGTAACACAAATTCCACACATCACATGTAATGCTTTACGAAATGAACTTAGAAATATGTCAATCAAATCATCTATATATTTTACATATGGATGGGAAGCATCACAATAATTAAAATTTTAGATATCGTTATTGAAATATGAAAATAAATGTTCATTTAAATATAACGCTTTTAATTTAAATATAACTCTTTTAAGAATGAAGTCCAGTTAAAGAACATTTACTGGACATATGATACCTAAAGAATGTATCAAAGCCATGTCAAAGAATGTATCAAAGCCATGTCAAGGAACACTTCTTGGACATATGGATATCTAAAGAATGTTCCAAAGTCTCTTTGACTATAAACAACAGTCAGCCATTGAAGTTCATTGACTGTTGCTACTTCAGTGACCTTCACATAGTCAATGCAGTCAAGGATGTCATTGATATCAGAATCATTTCTTTCCAATCCTACCCATTCCACGTTACAACAAATTCATGTCAAGTTCCATTAAACATTTCAAAACATTACCATATATTCGATGCAAACTTGTTATAGGACAAAATCATCACCTATCTCTTCACACTCACTATGAGACAAATCCATCGCTCGAATGATGAACATCAAGAGGAGGACCGCTTCAAGATCCTCATTCTTCTGAGAGTTTTGAATGTTTGATGTGAAGAGCACCATTTCAGCTTTATATAAAATATGAGTTGTTTCTATTGTGTTCATGAAAATGGTGTGCTCAACGACATCAAACGCATGACCTTACCAGTAAAATTATGGGCCATGAAGATGGGATGAGTGTCCGACATGACGTGACAATCATGATTTTTGTATCGACCATTGTTTGAAGTATTTTATTATTGCTACTTTTGATGGAGAAAACGTATGTATCACAAATGGAAGAAAGGTGATATATGTAAGTGGGTATTTATCCAAATTCTCTATCTCCTAATAGTGTAAAAAAATGATATTAAAAATATTTTTAAAAAATAATAAAAAATAGAAATAAAAAAATAAAAATAGAAAAGTTATCCATACTAAACAAATTAATAAAAAAAATATTGATTCTGAATAGGTAAAATGACTTTAAAAGTATTGAAATTGATCGAGCTTTCATCTATGTGCATGTTGTAGATGCAAAAATATGAAATGGAATTTTATATACATTTAAAAAGAATAATTAAAAAACTGCACAACTGTCCAACATATGATCGAAGAATGCTAAGAGTAGGAGACTTGTAGGATATGATGGGTGTAGGTTCTGTAACTTGTTTATTTTGGACCTAAATACACTCTGGAAAAGGGACCTTATGTAAAATGGCTTGGAGTTTAACACGAAGGATAGACCTTTCCATCCAATTAAGGGTTGCCGCGTAAAAGGAAGAGAAGCACAAAGGTCTTTAGACTTTGAAAATCTCACGCAAGGGTGTGTGACGGTGTACAAAAATCGAAAGTGATGTTTCAATAAATTATTTAACATTAATTGAATCCAGAGTCCACTTACCGTTTGAACTTATTAGACATATGTCTGTCACTAAACTATTGAAAACCTTATTTCTCCGTCTTCGATGATAAAACATTAAATAAAAAGTAATAAAAATTTATGAAAATTAAATTAATAGATTTTTATAAAAAAGGGTTTTGTATAGAGTTTTACACAAAAGAAAATGGTTTTAGACTTTGTAGGATCTGTGGAGCAAAGTGTTATGTGTTTCTAAATGAAATTGGACATGTTATCATTTACGTGAAGTCTCATTCTACCGTCTCTGTTTGTTTACATTTTAGGTGTTTTAAGAAGATTATATCATGTTCGAGGTTGGAACAAGATTTTTTAAAATATTTACTGAGACAATAATTTTTTTTTGGCTTCTATCCTGTATTTGAAAAGGATTTGATGACATTGATATACTATCTACAATAAGTTATTGGAAGATCAAATGACTAGCGTTATATGCATATATGTAACCTTTTTGCCAAGTTGTGATGGCAAATAGCCTATCCGGATGTAGTCTTTTGGAGCTTTTTGTTCCTTCTTCACAATATTGGACAACAATTCCAAGGGTTAGGGCCTTCTAATATCTAATTCTTTTGAGCAACGCTAAGATTTACTTTTGTACCAGTTTGATTTCTGAAATACAAAGTTCATATTAAATTAATGAAAGAGTTCAAATGAGATCAATATTGATGGGAATATTTTGAACTCTCCTACGATGGCCTGAAGGAGTTGTGTACTTTCTGTTTATATATATAAATACAATTTCATGTTTGTATTAAAAATAAAAATTTTAATTTTAATTAAAAATAATTTTTATATTTTTAAACTTTAACATTTTACTTAAAAAATACATAGATTTTTTAAGTTTACCATCAATCTTTTTACCTATTTATTATGCATTTCAAATTTAAAACATAGATTTTTGAATTTTACCATCAATCTTGTTACGTATTTATTATGCATTTCAAATTATAACCTAAGGAGGACATGTATTTATTTATTAATAAACAACATTAAAACAATACCATTGTAATTCACGTCAATCAAATATGTAACCGTTGTGACATAATCAAACCATGAGTAAAAGTATGAGTAGTATAATGTTTAGTATGTTTTTTGGCTGAAATTAAATTTTAGATATAAAATAAATTTTTAGTAATTTTAATTTTAGTCAATTTGAATAAATTTATTGATATTTAATAATTTAGTTTTTATAAATAAATAATTTGATTATTTCTAAATTAGTAGACATGGAAACGCTTAACTTAATTAAACTTTGCCTCTCCTCCTCTTTTTTCTTCTTTAAAGGTAAGTTCTATGAGCAAACGAAATGAACGGCCATGGGATCTTGCCGAGCTCCATTGTAGTTGCAAACATTTTCATGGAACATTTCGATTTCCTAGCCCTCGAATCTTATCCTCTTAAACAAAAATGTTTGTATCGACTCATGGATGACGTGGATGACAGGTTTGTCATTTGGCCCCACGGATGTGCCTCTCTGAAAAATTGTTTAACTCATCTTAACAATATTTCCCCTCATATTCAGTTAATTATGGAAGTCGAGCAAAACAATTCTCTTCCTTTTCTTGACGTTCTTGTTACTTGACAAGAGGGTGGTTCTCTTTCTCATCGTGTTTACCAAAAAAATTCTCATACAAATAGGTACCTCCATGCACAGTCCCATCACCATCCATCTCAAAAATATGTGTTCCTTAAAACACTAATCACCAAAGTTGTTTGCATCTCTATTCCTCAACTTATTTCTCTCGAAATATATCACCTTACGAAATTCCTCATGGCCAATGGATACCCTAGGCATCTCAGCAATAAAACATTTCAACAAGTTCTTCATCCTATACCACGGCATTCCAAAGGCTCCCCCCTTTCCAATCTTCTATTTTCCTCCCTTTCATCCAAGGGATCACTGATCACATTTCCAAGATCCTTATTAAAAGGAACATTAGAACTATCTTCAAACCCCACAAGACACTTAAACAATTATTCAAAATTGTTAAAGATAAATCTGATCCCTTTCTATGCCAAGGTATCTACCAAATTGTGTGGTCTTGTGGAAAATCTTACATCGGTCAAACTGGAAGGTCATTCCAAGCTCATCTCAAAGAGCACATTGCTGACACTAATAACATTCGCCTTAAAAATTCGGCTATAACTGAACATTCATTTTAGCACAAAACATCAAATTTTCTTTGATCAAACAAAACTTTTGTCCTCTACTGCTCATTACTCCTCCCGGATAATCAGAGAATTCTTAGAGATTGAGAAACACCCCCCTGAACCTTAACCGTGAAGATGGATACAAGTTAAGCTAATTGTGGCAACCTTTAATCCATCGTCTCCGCAACTAATTCAAATATTTTCTATGTTCAAGTTCTATATTTTCTCTTTCTAACCTTACCTTGATTCCTCCTCCCTTATCTTTTTCCCATCTACCAATATTCTCTCGCATTCCCACCCCCCCACTCCTCTCATTTGTTCTATTTCTATTTCTACTTAATCTAATTTAGGCGTCATTATCATTTTTATTTCATTTATTGTGTGAATTCATTTCCTTCTCATCTTTCTACCCCATGCACGAATTTTCTCTTTAGCTCATTTGATTATGACTAATTTTAGGATAATATCTCACCCCCTTTTTACTTAAAGATTATCTTTTTATTCCTTTACTCTCTCTTTTTTTCAATTCTTCACAAACTAACAATTTTCTTTCCTTTTATTTATTTTCACTTTAAAATTCTAAGTATTTTATTACATGTTTATTCATTTTTTTATTTACTTTTATCGTTATAATAATTTCTAATGTCCTAAACCGGTTATTCAAACCCCCTTTAATTTCAAATTTTTTTCCAACCCCGCTTTAATTTTATTAATTATTTAATAGTTCCTCTTCTTGTGAATCTATTTTTTTTTTTAATTCTAAGTATTCTATTATTTATTCATTCATTTGCTTTTATTTTTATAATAATTTTTAATTTTCTAAACCTTTAATTCAAACATCCCCTTAATTTCAATCATTTTTCCAAACCTCCTTTTAATTTTATTAATTATTTGATTTATTATAATTCACTAATTTAACCATTATTATTTCCTCTTCTTTAAAATCTTCCATTTTAAACTACATAAACCAACTTCTAATTTCATTTACCTTTATTACCTCCTCTGTTTCATAACAAACCCCCTTTCTCAACCTAATAAAACCAACTTTTAACCACTTTCTCTCATTATTGTTTTTGTTATCATTTAATATTATTTTCTTTCCTTTAAATCTAAATTTCTTTTCCATTTTTCCATGTTTCTCCTAACGGCTACTTTTCCCTCCAACACTATATATTTTCACCATTCTTATCCATTTACTCAGAGCTTCAACACGATCCTGAAGATGGTGGGGTGTCCACTCTAAACGCGTCGGTCATACAGTGAAATCTAGAACATCAAGCACAATGATGATACACTATAAAAATTTGCATACTAAGTTACAAAAGTTTTTAGTTTTTTTCGTTATTTTCATAGAAGTATATTTAATATATTAACATGTCTAAAGTGCAACTAAAGTTTTAGTTTATTTAGTCTATTTATTTATATTGATTTATGTAGGAATTTCTTTTAAACTAATTGGTCCCATACCATGAAAATCAAGATTAAAACAATTGATAAGATATTAAAAAAAAACGTTTCCTAACATTCATGCATAGAAAACTAGACAAGTTTCCTCCTTTTCATTCATTTCCTTGTGTTTTTTTTCTTATTCCCTTCCAATACCAGTTTATTTCTTTTTTGAGATGAGTTCATATGGAGAACCTGTGTGTGGTTTTTGTACTCTACGTACATTTCGGACTGCTCAGTTGAGTCCATCATCAGGAGAATGTTTGGCTCATTATTGAATATGTGCTTAATGTCCTTTATTAATATTAGTTTTTAATTTTTTCTATTAATTTGTAATTTGTTATTGAGACTAATGTCGGCTGACTTGTTTGTTGTTGTTTTTAATTTTTGATATAATTTTTTTTTTTTAATTTATTTATTGAGGCTTAATGTTGGCCGACTTCTTCTTGTTGTTTTTTTAGAAGGTTTAGAATTGGTTTCCAAGATTTGCTGAGAATTAATCCATCATCCCTATTAAAAAAATTTGGCCGTTTTTCGATTTCCAAAGCTTCACGGATTCGTCTCTTATTGTAATGTTCCTCCACAGCTATGACTTTAGCCTTCTCTATGCAAATGTGGTGATTAGTTTTTTTGGAGTGTTCAGCTACTGCTGAATTTTTTGTTCTTTCATGTTTTATGTCTGCACAATGTTCTTTAACCTTGTTTTTATTGATCTTCCCGTCTCTCCGATGTACTCATCCTCACATGAACAAGGAAATGAATATACTCCTTTTTTGAGCACGAGATCAACTGGATCTTTTGCTTTGTCCAACATGTTTCTTAAACAGTTGGGAGGGGAGAAAGTAGTTTCGATGTGTTTCTTTCTTAATAGTCTGGCTATTTTGTCTGTGGTACCTTGGATATATGGGAGGACCACCTTTTCTATGTTCTCAGTTTGTTTCTTTTTGTTACCGTCTCTTATTAAGAGGTTTTTTTCCTTTTTGAATGCTCTGTTGATATCTTGTGATTTGTAACCATTTCCTTGAAGGACTTTAGCAAGATGTTTCAATTCTTCATCAAGATGTTCTTTGTCAGAAATTCTTATGGCCCTGATGGCAAGGGTGTTCAAGATTCCTAATTTTTGTGAGGGATGGTGATGGGATGTTGCATGTAAATATCTATCAGTATGCGTCTTTTTTCTGTATACTTGATGTGCCAATGATCCATCCTCATTTTTTGTAATAAGAACGCCGAGGAAAGGAAGGCAATTGTTTTCTTGGACCTCCATTGTGAATTTTATGTGTTCGGACTGGTTATTAAGATGTGTAAGGAATTTGTTTAGGTTCTCTCTCCCATGTGTCCAAATGAGGTTTGTATCATCTACAAATCTTTTCCATTCACGGGGCTTTAGGGGAAATGACTCAATGGCTCTTTTTTCAAAATGTTCTATGTAGATGTTGGCCACTGTTGGAGATAGTGGGGATCCCATCGCCACCCCATTGATTTGCTCATAGATTTCACCACGGAAGGTGAAATAAGTGGATTTTAAGCAAATTCGGACCAGATTAGCAATCTCATCATTGGTGATTTCTTGTATTACTTTGATTGCATCATCTACCAGGACTTTAGTGTACAGAGAGACTACATCAAAGCTTATGAGTAGATCATTTTCTTCTACGTGCAAATCTTTTATTCCTTTGACAAAGTGGGTAGAATCTTTAACGTAGGATGATGTGTTGCCTACTAATGGTTTTAGGGTTTTTGACAGGAATTTTGCTAATTGATAAGTGGGTGAGCCAATTGTGTTAACTATTGGTCGTAAGGGTGCTCCTTCCTTATGAATTTTTGGTGCACCGTAAATTCTTGGGATAATCGTGCTTCTTGGTATTAGTTTCTTTTTGGTTACTTCATCCAGGCTAGATTCAGAGATGGCCTTCTTAACTTCTTTAATGACTTTGTTGCTCGGGTCTCTTGATAGTTTTCTGTAGGCTTCGCTTGTTGTTAGGTGCTCTTGCATTTTGGAGATGTAAGATTATGTATCTAAGATGACCGTGGAGTTTCCCTTGTATGCTTTTAACACTATTATGTCCTTATTTTCCTTAAGTTCACGTATTTTTGTCGCTTCGTTCCTGCTGATGTTGCTTTTCGGTGGTGTTTCCTTCCTCAGGATTACAGCGCAGTCTTGTCTCAGTTCTTCTGCTGTTTCTTGTGGTAGAGACATCACAGCTTCTTCAACGGTGCATATAATCTCTTCGGTTGGGACTCTCTTCGGTGCTATCGAAAAATTAAGACCTTTTCCTAAAACCTTTAACGCGTCTTCGTTCAATGTTTGTTTGGACAGATTCAAAACACTTCGATTGTTATTATTTAGGGTTTCCTTTTCTCTGCGCATGTGTTGTTTTTCCAGGGCTATGAACTTCTTCACATGACAGCGTTTTATTTTTTCTGTAAATCTCTCAACCCTGAATGATAAACTTGCACATAGACGGTTCCATATATCTTGCTGTATGGTTGCTGCGAGTTTTAGATGGAGGGCTAGGCAGTCCCTGGACAGGAAATTCAGACGCGTCCTTGCACGTTTAATTTCACATTTTAATAGTTACAGACTTGCGCAGGTGAACAGATCTTCGTTGCCTTTTCTTAGATGGTGGTCGATTCTAGCGAATTTTGGAACCAGTTCTTTTAGTCTGCATCTTTTCAGAAACCTTAGTTTGGATGTTTCATGGACAATGCACAATCTTTTGCGTTCAGAGAGCCTCACTGTCTCAATAACAAATTAGAAATTAATAGCAAAAATTAAAAACTAATATTAATAAAGGACATTAAGCACATATTCAATAATGAGCCAAACATTCTCCTGATGATGGACTCAACTGAGCAGTCTGAAACGTACGTAGAGTACAAAAACCACACACAGGTTCTCCATATGAACTCATCTCAAACATCTTCCTGTGAAAACTTGAACAACAGTATTATTTCTTTTTTTTCGATTCCCTTCTACAATTGGAAATAGAGAGTTTCCATCTTTTTCTTATTATGTAGTAAAACTCATGCCACACATCTTTAATAGTAGTTGCATTGGCACATACATACATCGTAAGTACCAAACAAGGTTTAGCAATTTTATAAAACAATATTGGTTTTATTATTTTTTTTTAGTGCCCAACTATTGTGTGTCTTATTTTATTATTAATCCTTACCAAACTTAATTATGATATTTATAAAACTATGTAATATCTAACTTTTGAATGTTTTTTTAATTTTAAATAAAGTTTTTCTCGTATGTGGTTGATGCTATATTAAAATTGACCTTTTAAAAAAAATCAAAAAATGACCAAGTAAATATGGAGATAGGTGGATATTTTTATGGTTTGAGATGTATTCATATGTAAAAAAAAATTATGCTTTCCCTGCCTTGTATTGGCATGTTTTTTCTGCATCATGAAGGACGATAATATTGTGAAGCAATGCACCTCCATCACCAAATGCTTCAAGAAAATTCTTTCTACGAATGAGTAGAGGAAGGTGTTGGTGATGTCTGATCTTTGTAATATAGAAATTGTAGAGCCCAATGATCCATAATTCCCAAATTTGGGCATCATGGAGTGTAAGGAATGTCTAATCATGAAGGGACTAGAGTGTGTATATTCCTTACTATGCTTCCCATATAATTGGATCTTACTCAATGAATGTAGACAAATTCATAGAGATGGTAGTGGAAGTAGCATTGATGCAGAGAGCACTTTGCCAGGTAATATTTTCCTCTTTAAGAAGTTAGATGTTGTAACATACCCCTTTTTGCTGAAAAACATTTTATATTGGAAACATTATCTTAATTTTTATTGTAAAGTTTTATATTGGACAAGTGTCCAAGGATGACTGTAATTTGCACAATATTTTATTATTAAATAAATTAAATAGGAGACAAACACCTAAGGGGACTGTTGAAAGAGTGTTTACTAACCCACTAGGTGGAATAGAATCTGGGGTAGAAGGCAATGGACAAATGGCGACTTCATGAGGCAAGTAACTAGTTGTTGGTATGGGACAACTCCCTTAAATTGTGGTCTTAGTGCCCTGAAAGATGGCATTGGAGCTTGAGGCTCATTTATTGAAAACTAACCACTAAAGACCTAGGTAATCTTTGAAAGAGACATCGAATTTTGGACTGAGGTTCATCACTTTTCTTGAAGAGGAAATTTATCTTGGGGTTTTGCTGCTTGCACCCAAGAGATTTGATGAGGGGATATGCTAGTTTTTTATCATGGTGTAAGTCTGCATATTATACTGCTGAGTACAGAGTTATACTGCTTAGTGCAGAGTCCTAAAATCTGAGGAGCATGTCTTAATAGTTTGTTGCGTGTACAATTTCTAAGTGCCTTGCTTCTACACAAAGTCCATCTACCTGGTGGTTTAGTAAATAGGCTCGAGGGTCCAAAGGAGGCAAGTATTTTTGCTGCTTCTTATGGAGAAGGTTGGGAGGAACATGCCTCCTTGGGTGTTTGTCCACGCTATCATCTGTTACAGGTTCTAGTTGTCTTTTCTGTTTCTAAGTAGTTAAATTATTTTCTGCAATTGTTGATTTAGTATTCATAAGTTATCATAACACAAAAGTATTTGTTTTGAATTATGATGTAGTAATGATTTTTGTGTAATGATGATTAAGTAAATGAAATGATTGAATAAATAACTTCTCTGTATCTTTCCCCATACTATTTTCTGTATAGTACTCTAGTGCAGAGAAGGAGAATTAAGATAGCTGAATGATAGGCAGGTTGCCAAATGAATGAATAGACTAACGCTGATGTATTTCTTAAACTTCTTTATCAGTTACATTTTGTAATACAAATTATATGTTTAGACTAAGGAATTATAAACAACATTTCATAAAATAGGGATTATATTATTTTCTATTACATATTAATATAAGTAAACATTTCATCTCTGCGCAAAACCTAGGGTTTTCACCTTAAGTCATTTATTTCCTTCAGGACACTTATGCTATGCATTCTCTTATTTTCTCTTTCAAAACAATATAGTATTATACTTTCATTTTATTTCTTCTATCAACATTCATGAAATTATACAGCTGCAAAAATAAACTTAACAGTATTTACAATATTCTATTATATCTCTATTTTCGTATAAATAGAATAGTGTAGGGTTTACTCCTTTTTCATGTTCCTAAAACTGTTGCAAATATTAAAATGTAGTTACAATCTCTTCTATTTTCTGCATATCTATTTTAAAGCTTCTAATAAGACTGTTATCTACATTATGTCCCATATATCTTCATTTTTTTTGTCAAAACATTTACCATCGTTCATGCTTGCAAACAAATACTAGCACTCAAACATCAATCTGAATATTTAAACACCTACATTATCATTGCCTTAGACACTTAAAACATAGAACAACTTTGCATTATACAAGTACACTTTCTTTGATGAAACCCTAGTTCTTGGGTTATAACATTTTAAAAGGCCATTCAAACTCATTGGACCGAATGGATTATCTAAGCCCGAGTTTGACCTTTTAGAAGGATTTTATTTCACATAACAGTTAAGGGTTCGTAACCCTTATAACTCTGTACATTATAACTTATCAACACCAGTAAAACAAAACCCTTGTAAACTTAGATTTTAAAACAATACAAGGTTTATACATTACTTCGGTGAAAACGACTGTCATCGATACTATTCACCTTTACAAGTCAACTAAGTTTACATTTCGAAGAAACAAGGTGTATAGCTTTCATCATCTTAAAAACATGCCAACATCTTATTCATATGCCAACCGACGTCTCAGAGTTGCAAACAATCCCTTACATCGAAACGATGAAAAGTTGGGGTTTCGAACAAGCAAAACAAGGTATCTACCTTAGACTCTCAGCCATCTTTATCCAAACATTTCAAAATGGAAACATCAAATTTAGTACAAGTTCCATAAAGCTCAGCTCACGAAGATCGAAGTTTTAGAACAGCTACTATTCTTATTCACATTTCGGAACTATAGCATAACAATCCTTCACATTACATATAATTAACATTTAAATTATAGTATCAACACAAGATAAAAAAACGAATAGAAATCCTTTTTTTACAAGCACCGAATAGGAAGATATGTAACAGTAAGATTTCTTTTATTTTTCCTATCAAAACAACAGAGTGATAAAACCCTCATTACATTTGTATCAACAAGACACATAAAAGTGTTGTAGCTAACAACAAGGTAGGTCGAGGAGCCATCCTCCCTGCACCGTCATTTGGCGTATAAAACTTCACAATGACGGTTACCACCCACAACCAAACATTAACATTTGAAGTCTCGGCTAGAAACCAAAGGGGGAAACAATAGTCACCAAGCTAAGGTCAACTAGGAGAACCACCAAAGCTTACCAGTTGCAACGTAGCTACCATTACCCAAGCTCAAACATGGAAGCCAAGAGCCGAGGAAACTTGCCACACAATCATATTATGGTTAAAAGGAGTACCATAATAGGAAGTTTCATTAAAACAAATAGCAAAACTAAAAAACCTTAGTACACTAACAAAAGGAGAGGATGTTCGAAAACCTGCACATCACCTTGTAAAGAGAACCAATTGCTGAAGCTGAGTATGATCGTGCTCGAAGAGAATCAGAACCAAACCTTCTTAGTAAACTCGACGTAAGGAAAAGACAACCATAAGAACTCTCTGTGACAAAAACTTACAAATTGAAGGTCGGGGTATCGAACCCTGTGAAGGCCTCTCCTAAAACAACACAGTGAAACCCTATAACCTCGCGGGCCTCTCAGCCTCTCCACTAGGCCCAGTAACACAAAATAAATGCCAAAGAACAACCTTGATGAGGACATAGTGGGAAGGGCTATGGTTTAAGACCCAAACCCGAGGTGATACTAAATCAACAGTAGAGATTAGGCCAACAGTGCACAACACTCTTCAAAGCACCAACTGCATTAAAACCACATTCATTACAACCTCCACTGTGGAAGACCAACTCAGCTGATCGACAGGTCCAACAGTGCACAACTCGATGAGGTGGTATTACAGTTATGAAGTCTTCACATGACTTCTATCGACGACAACTTCCACCAAGGAATCCACTAAGTAAGTAGATAGGAGAGTTAATGTTGTGCCTAGATGCGAGTTCCTGCCAGCATTTAAATCACTTTTGCATCATTACCATATTCGTATTGGAATCTGACACCAAAGTTACAACTGCAAACATATAACCTTATAAGTCTATAGTTACAATCCTTTCGTAACATAGCATTCAAACCATCAAAACTTAGGTTTAAATCATCATAAGTTCTTAAGTGCATATAGACTATTATAGTCACCATTGCTTATAGTTACATTTAAATAGAAATGCATGGTTTTGTATGTATTTCACACTTAATAGGAGATGCAAGGTATTGCATATATATTTCACATATTATATGAATATTATGATATTGCATTTAGTCTATATATAATAGGAATGCATGATTTTGGGTACATAGTTACATTCTAGGAATTATATTGTAAAATGACATTTAGTTCATACTATAGGTTATGCATATGAATTTGCATATAGTTCTTGCACAATAGAAATGCACAATAGTTGAATATAGTCGATATATCAAAGGATTTGTATGATATTTACATACAGTTTGCATATAATAGAAATAGCATGGATAAAGTTTGCAAAACATAAGATAGAGCATGAAGTACATAGCTCACAAATATGTAAGACTTAGTCAAGTCACCATAATTATATGAACCTATTTATGTAATGTACAAAGTATGAAATCAATAGTATGGGAAATGAGAATAAGTATAGCAGACATGCATTTTAATACCTGAACTAAATTATAACTGAAGAGATCTCACCCGGATACATTTCAATATTATTCTCTAAGACTATTAAGACATTTGGAGATTACTAAAAATAGTTATGAACTCCTCTATCACACTTCGTAAACATTAACGCTCTTACTTGTAATCTGTGAAATGAACGATTCAAATGCTTTAGCATGAATGCTAAGTAAGCCTCAGGGTACCCTTAGGACCCCTTTCATCATCAACAAAAGAACAACAGTTAGCACTTTCTATCGATTCATCATTGACATAAGTAATATAAAAATATAGCTGAGATGAGAAGAACATTCAATAGCATCGTAATGTAGATATTAATTATCATGTCGCAAACAATAAATGTATGATCATTACAAACATTTAGTACAACAAGACGACATAGAAGCATTTATGATAATTCTGCACAGTTAATATATGCATTAAAAGTTACGTTGAAAATTTTTAAATTTTTGTGAAATTTTGGGATGTTACATGTGGTATCAGAGTGTGAGTTCAAAGAGTCTAGGCCTGAAATAGGCTCACGCGTGCAAAATAGAAAAAAAAACTGAAAAATTAGTTACTGATTTTATTTAAATTTTGTTTATGTACAGAACAGTTTGACGTTTAAATTGTAGGTATGGATATACTAGAGGAATCAACAGAGGACAAGTCTCCTTGTAATGAGAATAATAATAATAATAATCATGAAGGAATATATGTCGAATTAAATAATCAATCTTCTGAACTACTACGTACTGTAAAAGATTTAAAATCTGAAATAAGGACTGTTAAAGAAGAGAATGAATGAATTATGAAGGCTCGGGATGAGTTAAATCAGATTTTAATGGAAAAATACCATAACGAGGAAAGAGGAAGGAAATAAGAAGTAAATTTGGATTCTGGTACAATGTCTCACAAACATAAGAGTAAGAAAGCAAAGGATGATAAAAATAATAATTACTCTTCGTCTGAATCTGATCAAAGTAATTATAATTCTATTCATGATAGCAATGACAGTGATTGTTGTTCTAATAAGAGGAAGCATAAGCATCATGAACAAATTACAGGAGAGGTTAAAAAGATTAAGCCACCAACCTTTAATGGCAAAATTGAAAAGGGTGAGACATCTGAAGCATGGCTGTGTGGAATGAAGAAATACTTTCATATTTACGATTACTCTTCTTAGTTAAAAGCCAAGATGGCTATTTACAATCTGACCGGGAAGGAAGATATTTGGTGCAGGATCTTAAAAGAATTTAGAACATAAAATAAAGAAACATAACCTGGAGTATGTTTAAAAATTTATTTAAGAAAAAGTGTATGTCGGAACAGTACTATGAAGATAATTCCAAGGAATTTTATGATTTAAAGCTGGGTACTGTGAGTATGAAGGAGTTGTGCAACAAGTTCCTTAGCTTGCTAAGGTATGTACTTTACATGGTCGAAGAGAAGCCTAAGGTACAAAGGTTTTCAAGTTGTCTACCTTTCAACATAAAAGACAGGATTAAGTATGATAACCCTTCCACTTTGGAAGAGGCTATGAGAAAAGCTAATTTTTGTTTTGACCAAAGACAGAAAAAGAGAAGGAATATCTTGCTGGAAGAGTAATAAGTCTAATCATTTTGAGCATAAAAAGAAAAGATTTAATCATAATTCTGGAAATTTTAAGAAAATCTTTAATAACATGAATTTTCCAAGTAATAATAATTACAGAAGTAATGCACCACAGAAATTTATTGATGCAAGGAATGTGCCTAATAATAATAACAACAATAGGTATGCTGATCAGAAAGCACCTCTGAAGTGTTATGATTGCGGTGGACCCCATACTAGAGCTCAATGCCCATGCAACAAAAAGACAGTCAACAACATTCACACCATACAAGTAGAGCCTACAATTGGAGATGTAGCAAGAGAATTGCCCAGAATAAATGCAGCGCTGGAAAATCGTCAAGCAGATCATCAAACGTCTATGGTCGAAATCGAAGGTATGATACACAACAAATCTATTTCCATTCTAATAGATCCAGGTGCAAGTTTGAGTTATATTTCACCTGAATTAGTAAGAATTTGCTAGTTAAAGGTAGAGAAATTTGATAATTCATGGTTAGTTCAGCTACCAACAGGCATTAAAAGAAAGGTTACAGACTTTGTTAAAAATTGTGATGTATTTATGAGTTAGCTGAAAACGCAAGTTAATCTGAATGTTTTACCATTAGGGTCATATGACTTGTTGATTGGCATGGACTGGCTTGAACAACATAGAGTAGTACTTAATTGTTATGAGAAATCTATTGCTTGTTTAAATAATGAAGGTAAAACTAAAACAGTAAAAGGAATTCATAGGAAGATTTTTGTAAGACAAATTTATGCTTTGCAAGTAAAGAGAGCTGCAAGAAAGGGCTGTAAAATGTTTGATGTTAATGTTATTAATGATGAATGTTCATCTAAAGAAGATAAGTTAAAACTAGAGGATATACCCATCCATAGGGACTTTTCTGATGTATTCCTGGAAGAGATTCCAAGACTACCTCCGAAAAGGGAACCTGATTTCACCATTGAGTTAGTACCCGGGTGCGGTACCAAACTCAAAGGCTCCCTATAGAATGAATATTCTGGAGTTAAATGAACTAAAATCTAAATTGAAGGAATTAATAGATAAAAACTACATAAGGCCAAGTGTGTCTCCTTGGGGAGTGCCAATTATTTTTGTTAAAAAGAAGGACGGATCCATGCAACTGTGCATAGATTACCGTCAACTTAATAAAATGACAATTAAAAACCGATATCCCTTGCCCCACATTGACGATCTATTTGATCAAGTACGCGGAGCAGAGATATTCACTAAAATTGTTTTAAGGTCTGGATATCATCAAGTTAGAATAAAAGACGAAGACATATTCAAAACTGCTTTCAGAACGCGATATGGGTACTACGAATTCGTAGTTATGCGTTTTGGTCTAACTAACGCACCGACAATGTTCATGTGTTTAATGAACAACGTTCCGCATAAGTACTTGGATAAGTTTGTATTTGTGTTCATTGATGATATTCTAATTTACTCAAAAAGTAGAGAAGAGCATGACGAACATTTAAGAATAATTCTGCAAGTGTTAAGAGAACATCAGCTTTATGCTAAGTTCATCAAGTGTGACTTTTATAAGGATAAAATAGAGTACCTAGGCCACATAATATCTAAAGACAAAATTTTTGTCGACCCTGATCAGATAAAAGAAATTAACGAGTGGCCTGTTCCTAAAGATGTAGCTGACGTTTGGTCATTTATGGGGATAACAGGTTACTACAGAAAGTTTATTGAAGGGTTCTCACGAATTGCAAATCCCATCACTTCCTTGCAGAAGAAGGGGAAGAAATTCGTATGGGATCAAAAATGCCAAGAAAGTTTTAATAAGTTAAAAGAATTATTAACTACCACACCCATTGTAAAAATCGTTGATCCTAACAAGGACTTCGTTGTATGCATTGATGTGTGCAATGATGGACTAGGTGGGGTCTTAACTCAAGAAGGTCATGCTATTGCTTTTGAGTCTAGAAAGTTAAAAATCCATGAAAAGAATTACGCAACTTATGATCTTGAGTTGGGAGCCATGATACATGCACTAAAGGTCATGCTATTTCTATTGCTTTGTACTAAGGACAGATAATAAGAGCTTAAAATACTTGTTGGATCAAACAAACCTTAATGCAAGGAAATCTAGATGGCTAGCAACTTTCCTTAGCGATTATGATTTCGAAATTTAACACATTAAGGGTAAAGAAAACAAATTTGTTGATGCCTTGAGCAGAAATTCCAAATTAAGTTTTGTGGCAGCAATCAGTATGTTTAAGATAGATCTGGAAAATCAAATTGAAGAAGGAATTAAGCCATGAATCCAAGTGAACTTTGGCATAGAAGACTTGCTCATATGCACTATAGGGCACTTCCAATTGCAAGCAATGCTGTAGAGGGTCTTCCTGAAATCAAGACCAAACATGAAGGTGTTTGCAAAGGATTTGCAAAAGGTAAGAACATTAAGAAGGATTTCTCAAGCAATGAAAGCAAGGCAAAAGACATCCTAGAAATCATCCACTCAGATGTATGTGGTCCTATGTCATCCAGTTCTTTGAGAGGGTATGTTTACTATGTCTCATTTATTGATGACTTCTCCACGAAGACTTGGGTATACTTCTTGAAGAATAAAGATGAGGTGTTTGATAAGTTCAAGGAATTCAAAACCTTGATGGAGAATCAAACTGACAAGAAGATCAAAACATTCAGATCTAACAATGGTGGAGAATTCACCTCATGTGACTTCAAGAAGCTTTGTGATTCAGGGATTAAGAGGGAGTTGATTGCTCCTTATAATCCTCAGCAGAATGGAGTTGCAGAAAGGAAGAACCAAACAATCATGGAAGCAGCAAGGGCAATGCTGCATGACCAAGATCTACCTATGCATCTATGGGTAGAAGCAACTAGAACAGTTGTATATGTGCAGAACAGAACACCCCACAAGATATTGGACAACAAGACACCAGAAGAGGTATTTTCTGGTAAGAAACCTGAAGTCAGCCATCTCAGAATATTTGGTTGTCCAGTATATACTCATGTCCCAAAGGAAAAGAGCACTAAACTAGATCCTTCGGGAAAGAAGGGTAGCTTTGTGGGTTACAATGAAAGCTCGAAGGCTTACAGAATATATATTTTCTGGGTTCAAGAAGATTGATGTCAGCAAGGATGAATATAAGTTCAAGGATAGGTAATCCAAAAAGAAAATATCAAGAGGGAGCACACTCCAGCAACTCCTGCAAGGATGCATATTTTCAGAGGGAGTTGACCATCTTCCTACATTTCACAACAGAAAGGTGTAGAAGAAGCTACTTCAGCAGCTCTTGCCAGGAAGCAAAGACTCAGAGGGAGTCCACCCAACAAACAAACAAAGATAAGTATTTCAGTTATCATTTCTTGCCTATTTTGTTTGTTTAAATAATATAATGCTTATGTTCCTAGACTTAGGAGATGTATTGTGCATATTAGAATGATTGCATTAATGAAAAATATACTACTAATATGCATGTGATGGGTAAGTGGCCTATGGCACTGTACAGCATTCCAGTGCTAGTTATCTAGAATGAAACCTCTTTGCTGACATGTTGGGAGTAGTGCAAACTCTTAACAATGTTCTAGTAGAGACTGGAAGGCATCTAGAAAGTTGTGGAACATGGATAAATGTTGTATTGAAGCATTGGCTAAGATAACTGCATGACTGCATGACATATTTCTTTATGTGTAAAGAATTTGTTCTAAAAATTATGAGATCTTTCTAATCATGCAATTTAACTTGTTTTGTAGGAAAGACCATATATCTTCACCTACAAAATGACTACAACATTTGTTCCAACAACAAAGATATCTATTGAATATATTGAAGTTCCCAGGATCTGGGATGAAGAAATGGAATGCCATGATCCGTCGATCATGAAGAAGATGTTTGGGATGCAGTCCCAAGACCTGACAGGGAGTCACATGTGTTCAGATTGAAGAAATACTTGTATGGCTTATGGCAAGCTCCCAGAACTTGGTATGATACAAAGAGGAAGCTTGTTGCCGAACTTGATATGAAGAAATTTGGGAATGATGCATTATTTCCTAGGTATGGAGGTGTGGCAGAGTGCAGGTGGGATCTTCCTTGGTCAAGGGAAGTACACAGTAGATATCCTGAAGAGATTCGGGATGATGGATTGCAAGGCCATAGCCACACCTATGGCATCGAATCTGAAGCTTCTATGTGATGCTTCATCTAAGCTGGTTGATGTCTCTATGCATCAGCAGATGATTGGGTCCTTGATGTACTTGACAAACACGAGACCAGATATTTGCTTTGCGGTGAACACATTGATTCAGTTCCTGACAAATCCGAGGAGTGTTCATCTGGTTGTTGTAAATCATGTTCTGAGGTACCTGAAGGGTATAGTGGATTATGGGCTCAAGTATGAAGCGAATCAGAAGTTTAACTTGCAAGGTTATGTTGATTCAAATTGGGTTGGCAGTGCTGCAGATATGAAGAGCACATCTGGGTGCTGCTTCAGTATGGGATTAGGTGTGATCTCTTGGTTTAGCAGGAAGCAATCCTGCGTAGCACTGAGTACAGCTGAGGCAGAGTATGTTGCAGCCTGTTCAGCTAGTTGTGATGTTGTATGGCTACGGAAGCTATTGTATGAGTTATTTGATCTCCCATTCGATGCTACTGGTATCTTATGTGATAGCCAGAGTTGTGTGAAGCTGTCCGAGAACCCAGTGTTTCATGACAGGTCGAAACACATAGAGATCAAATATCACTATATCAGGGATATGGTGTAGAGAGGAGCTGTGAAGCTCCTATACATTACAACGGACGAGCATATTGCAAATGTGCTGACGAAGCCACTAGCCAGGGTGAAGTTCGAGTACTTCAGGGAGAGGCTTGGTGTTCTTCGGATTGATGACACTTCGAGGAAGAAGTGATGGACACATTTGCTGAAGCCATTCCAAGCATGTTGGAAGGAGTATCCTTCACATGGCTGTGGATGTAAGTGCTAGATGATGAGCATTAGGATGATGTTCTGGTTTTTGCTTTGTATGATCAGTTGGATAATTTATATGTATATGTATGTATGCATCATGTTGGATGTTGGATATGATCAGTTGGATCATTTATATGTATGTACGCATCATGTTGGATGTTGGATATGATCGGTTGGATCATGTGTATGTATTTTGTATATGCATCATGTTGGATGCTTGGACCATGTTTATGTATATGTATCAGGCGGATACATTGTATGATCAAGTAGATCATGTATGGTGATATGTATCATGTATTTGTATTTGTATTAGGTGGATACATTGTATGATCTGGTGGATCATGTATGATGATATGTATCAGGTAGATACTTGGTATGCATCAGGTAGATGCATTGTATGATCAGGATGATCATGGATGATGAGCTTCAGGATGTTGCTCCAGATGACATGCAGTAGGATGTTGCAGTGATGATGACCAGGATGATCATGTGTACATCAGGATTATGTATGGTGAGTATCAGGTTGATACTCTGTGGCCATGGAACAGGTTGTGCAGATAAGCATGTAATTTATTCCCTGGGAGATTTGCAGATAGTCTTTCGAGGTTTTGCCTATGGCATGTAATTTGTACCCTAGGATATCTGGCAGATGCTCTTTCGAGGTTCTGCTTGGGAGAACATATAATTTGTGCCCTAGGAGATCTGCAGATAGTCTTTCGAGGTTTTTCCTATGGCATGTAATCTGTGCCCTGGGATATCTCACAGATTCTCTTTCGAGGTTTTGTCCTATGGCATGTAATTTGTGCCCTGGGAGATCCGATAGGTTGGGCCATGTGCTCGTAATCAGTCATGGGATGCTCTTTCGAGGTTTTTCCATGACCACATGTAATTTGTGCCCTGGGAGATCCGGTAGGTTGAGCATTGTGCTCGTAATCAGTCCTGGGATGCTCTTTCGAGGTTTTGTGGTGACCACATGTAATTTGTGCCCTAGGAGATCCGATAGGTTGAGCCTTGTGCTCGTAATCAGTCCTGGGATTCTCTTTTGAGGTTTTGTGGTGGGGTCACATGTAATAAGTCTTGGAGATCTAGATAGGATGAAAAATGCCTCAGATGCTCTTTAGGGTTCTTGCTAGTCAAGAGACTCTTTTAAGGTTTTGTGACACATGTAATAAGTCCTAAGATTTCCACAGTATGGCCAGTGATGATGAATACCTGCAGGTGGTGGGCCTACATCCAGTATGAAAAAGGACTAGCTTTGTAGAACTTCCTATGATGAGTAGAGTCCGAGATTGGTTGAGATAGCAGCAGCAGTGACGATGATGATGACGATGATCCCGAGAAGAAGACTTGTCTAGCAGATTTGTGTCGAGAAATACCTTCCTAGTTAAGAGGGAGTGTTGATGTATATGTAACTTCAGAATGTATTTCATCTATGTATTTCATATATATTTATTGTACCCTTATTAGAGATGTGTTATTCCTCTATAAGGAAGTGTCGTCATGTGAATTGATAAGTGTCGCAAGTGTGTGTACTTGCCGATGGGTTATTAGACCACCATGTGTGGGGTTGGCCCTGAAATATATATTATATTGTGGATGTACCTAGCTAGACAAGTCAGCCCCATAAGGTCACTAGGAAAACAAGTTAGTATAAATAGAGATTAGGAGATCTCTATTTAGATCATTCAGAAAGTCACATCTCTCTCACTCAGAAAGTGGCGCACTAGTGAGGAGGAGGATCATCTGCTACTAGGAGACTATCTCAAGTGTATTGTGGTTGTACTTTGGTTGAGCCATTGCTCTCTCTATCTCTGAGGAAGTTGTAGGGTTTTCCCCATGAAAAATCTGTGTCTCTTGTCTCTCATGCTTTTGATTCTTGTGATGCTTGTCATGCTTATTGTGATTGTTATGCATTGATATATTGTATATGTTATTCTCTCAGTGAGGATCCTAGAGTATTGTGAATTAATGCTCAAAATTTAACACTCATAACTACCAAAACATCAATCAAGACCATTTTTCCTCCTAATGAAATAGGAAACCGAGGAACAACCCCCATAGGTTGGTTGATTCCTCTGTTAAAAGATAAGAGATTCTAACTAATCGGAACAAGCAACAGGGAACCCATAGTCTTCCAAGCAATTGAGGAAAAAATTCTAACTGCGACACCTTCATCAAATATAATATGAGGTACGTCTATATGACCAACCTGCACAATGATTTCGAAAGGAAGATAGGAAGGAAGGCAAGGTGCAGAGAGTCTATTCCAATCGAAAAAAAATCGATTGATTCGGAACCAAAGGTGTAATACTATAAGTCTCATTACTTGCAAGGGGTCCTGTAATAGAAGGAATAATTCCCTCCTGCATGGCATAATCTATAATAAAAAGAAGAACCTCAATGGTATTAGATTCGCTCTCTAATGGGAGAGTGGGATCGACCGAGGGTAAAACTAGATCGACTGCTTGGGTTTCACTCTTAGAGGGAAGAGTGGGATCGATGGCGGATGCAACTAGATCGATTGTTTGGGTTCCACTCTTCAAGGTAAGAGTGGGATTGACCAAGAATGAAACCAAGTTGACTACTTGGGTTTCACTCTTCAAGGGAAGAGTGGGATAAACTGAGGATGAAACTAGATTGACCGCTTGATCAACCGATGACAAGTCAAGAGAAAATTTACTATAACTCGTTTGAGGCTATGATAGAGACACAAAAATACCCTCCAATAATCAGGAAGCTTCATCCATGCAAGTACAAAGGTAAGTACAGTGCATGTCCCTACATAATAAGTAGATATTCTTCAATTTACTTTCCTAACTCTTAACTAAAGAGTCCTTGGCTAAGAAGGTATCATCAGTATGATGTCCAGATATTGATGATACGGTCTATTAATAATATTGTGACCATACTTATAAGACATTGGGAATACCAGGGAAATCCTTAATAAAATTACCCCCCCCCCCCGGAAAGCCTGCAAGGGAACTTATGTTTACGCAAATTCGAAATAGGTACATCAATACTCCCAGCATGATGATCAGTGGATGGTGGGTTTCCAACATGATGGTCAAAGGTTGGAGCTTTGACCTTATGCTTAGTGTTCTTCTTCTTAGCCTTCCTATTCTACTTCTTCTTATCCACATGTTTACTAACGTCATAGTTTTTAGTTGGCGAAGAGGAAGAAAGGGAATCAGACTCAAGATTTGATGAAGAAGGAGAAAGATCAACGTGATTATGATGCTCTTGTGAGGAAGGACTGTGATATGAAACAATCAATGCACTTGGGATAACAGGATTGGAGAATAACCATACTGGTAATCCTATAGTCAATCCAAGAAGGCTCAATGTGGCCATGAAGAGAGGACCAACACCTCCATCTGGAGGAAAAACAAAAGACATACCTTGAAAAGGGGTCTCTTGGTTGGTAGTCCCGGAATATTTTTCCATATCTAAACTCTCTTAGAACCTATAAATTAACACAGAAATAAAAAACTACTCAAATATAAAAGCAACAAGCAGCCAGTTGAAGGGCAAGATAAACAAGTCGGATTCTCATAAGATTGCCAAATATTCGCAGCTCGTGATATACTATAGGGTCCAACAGTTATACTTGGTCAAGTATTTTATAGCACTGACCAGGAAGGATTTGGACCATACCCATGACTGTATAACCCGACTACCTATCAGTATGTGCATAGTAATCTCCCCGAGTGTTTTTCTCGGTGTATTGCAACAATAAGACGACCAATAGGCTTACTCAGATGGTTCCATGATCCTAAATAGGTCTCCCGATATACATAAGGTATGTGGGAGCTCCAATCTATAGTAGTGGTGTATAATGCACAACTGTTAAAAAGGGGCCTTCCTATATACCATCGAGTATGTGAAAGAACTTTTCGATATACCATAATAGTACATGAAAGGCCATTCGATATACCAAAGAGTACATGGAAGAACCACACAGACCTTAGAATGTAGTGCATACAAATAATGTAAGCTCCTACACTTGAAGACGTCGGAACACATATCTTACATAGCATTCAAGTTGCTAAATATTTTAACTTAACCAGTGCTTGATTTTATCTCATGTGGTTAAGTGTACAAATGGAAATTTAGTCTTGAATCAAAACCATGCAAGTATGAGATGCAAATCTTATTTTCGATGAAGTCCTACTTAAGAAGGAGAGAGAGATAGTTTTTATTCCCAAATGAACAACCCTATGAAAATGTCATTTTTTCAAAAATGGTAGAAACAAGCCAATCCATGCCAAACCAAAAATTATTTCAAAACCTTAATATGGGTCAAAGAGACTGTAGGATACACTATTCATGCTGCCCTATCCATGAGGGGGATTTGTTTTTAAAAAATGCAAGCAAAATACTAGTTTTGACTCAAGGGGCCAAACATGGCTCCAAATCTCAAGAAGACCTAATAATGAGGAAAATTCTTTTTCTTTAACAAATAATGAAAGAGTAGATCTTTAATGAACACAAGAAGGGATATAATCATTGTTTCCAAACTAGAAAGAACATTTCTAACCCCTAACTATGAAAAAGATAAAACTAGTTTTCTTTTCATTTATAAAACTTAGATCTGGACCAAAACAAGACTAGCTAAAAAAAAAATTATTTTCTAGAATTTTCATAAATATTTCAAATCTAAGAAAGAAAATAAAAATAAAGCTCCCTCTTTAAATTAAGGAGACAAAATATTTTCTTCTTTTCAAATGTAGAAAGCAGAAAACAATGTACCAACCCCGTCACAAACCAAGCAACATGGCAGTGAGATGTCTGGGTAGAAAATCAAACTTAAATTCAATAGGTCGATGTAGGCTGCAGGTTGAGAGTAGAGAAGCAGTAGGGATCGACATGGTTTTATAAAGAACAAAGAATGGAAGCGATGCACTATATCCAAAGGTAAAGTGTGTCAGGCTGACAGAGACATACTATACATGAAGGTAAAGCACATCTGGTGCTCGAAAAAATTGAAAAAATAAATCTTTTCAAGCCAATCAACAAATTTCAGGGTTTGAGACCTAAAGGGGGTTAAACAATGACATATCGATAGTCATATCTACCAATTCGATGTGATATACCAATTGAAAACTATGCCAAATCTAATAAAAAATAATGCAAGCAAGGAAATCTACAACTTAGATAACTTGTTCTTTCCCCATTGTAGTCGCCTATTTTGTTATCGGATAAATCCATCAGTGCATACATGAACCAGTGTCCCTAGTCTGAATGGTTCAGATCTAGAACAAAGAAAAACAAGAACGAAAACATTTCCATAGTTCTATCAAATTACTTGAATACAAAGAGTCTAGTCCATACCTTATTTACGAAGGTTGTCCTCGTGTCTTGAAGCCTTTGCAATCCTGCTTATTGATGAAGAGATTACCTGCAAAAGATTAAAACCGACAAATGCAAGAGACTACAAGATAACATGGTACATCTAACAATTGACCAAGGAAAACTACTATAAATGAAATTACACATCATATATGGGAAAGGAAGACATTGATGTATTAATTAAAATAGAGGAAAGAATTACAACCAATGAGGCCTTAGTGTTGAAGATCATTTCCTATGGAACCTTGCCTCAATTTTCCAATCATGGAAGAATGGATTCTTGTCTCAATTTCTCTAGCATTTGTCTACCCTCATTTCAACCCCTCTATCCATGAAGAGAAGGTTCATTTATAGTCCAAAAAGAGATGAGGAGGAGAGGAGAGGAGAGGATTAGGGAGAAAAAGGAGGTCGGATCATACTAAGTGGGGAGGCAAGTAAGATCCACAGTAAATGGAAGGGGTAAGCCTCCACAAGGATCTCCTTCGATAGAATTCTCGAAGCATCTCTTTTTCCGTCCGTATTGGCATCGAAGCGCCCTAGACACTAACAACATGTGCTAACAACATGTTTTATAATGGAGCAAAGTGCACCAATCAGGAAAGATGTGCTCTACTGTAAGGTAAGGCACATCGGCCTCTCTAAACAAGGTTTTTACAGGGAAACATACTCATGACTCATCTTTCAAGGATTTTTAGCTAAGTACTTTAGGTATTTAGGCAAGGAGAAAGTGTACATGGTTCGTAATCATGATGAGTACAAAAATTCTGTGTAACACCAATCTCTTCCTCTCTCTCTCAATCTCCCTCTCTAAACCCCTAATATCCACTCTCTCTCTCTCTCTCTCTCTCTCTCGCGCGCGCGCGCGCGCTAAATTCCTAACCCCCAATCTCTCTCTCTCTCTCTCTCAAACACTATAACCACCAAATTCTCTCTCACTCTCAACCCCTAACCTGCAGTCCCTCACTCTCTCTCTAACTATCTCTATATACCCCTTACCACCAATATCTCTCTCTCTAAACCCATATGCTCCAATCTCTCTCTCTCTCTAAACCCCTAAGCTACAATCTATCTATGTCTATATCTGTATCCCTAGAACCCAAACTCCTTCCATGTCTCTCCCTCTAATCCCCTAAAACCCAATCTCTCTCTCTCTCTCTCTCTCAAACTCTAACCCCCAATATCTCTCTCTCTCTCTAAACCCCCATCCCCCAATCTCTCTCTCTCTCTCTCTAAACCATTCATCCCCAACATATATCTCTCTAAGCCACCAACCGTCAATTTTTCACCCTCTCTCTAAACTCCTAACCTCCAATCTCTCTCACTCTCTATCTCTAAACCCCTAACCTCCACTCTCTCTGTGTCTCTCACTCTCCCTCTCTAAACCCTTAACCCCTAACTTCCAATATCTCTCTCTTTCTATACCTCAAACCCCTAATCTCTCTCTCTCTCACAAAAACCCTAAACCCCAATATGTCTCTGTCTCCCTAGACACCTCACCCCCAACCTCTCACTTTCTCTCTCTCCCTCTAAAATCCTAATATATAGTCTCCCTTCTTCTCCAAATTCCTAACTACCAATCTCTCTCTCTCTAAACCCTTTACCACCAATATCTCTCTTTCTCTCCCTCTCATTCTCTAAACACCTAATCTCTAGTCTCCCTCTCTCTGTCCGTCTAAACCCAAATCCCCCAATCTCACTCTTTCCATCTCTTTCTGTAAACCACAAACGCCTATTGTCTCCCTCCCTCTCTCTCTCTCTAAACCCCTAACCCACTCTCTACCTCTCTCTAAACCCTTAACCCCAATATCTCTATCTTTCTACCTAAAACCATAACCATCATTCTCTCTCCCTCTATCTATCTCTCTAAACCATTAACCCACAATCTCTCTCTATCTATCCCTAACACCCAATCTCTCTCTCTCTATAAACTACCAATAACACTCTATAAACCCCTAAAAATAATCTTTCTATATCTCTCTCTCTCTCTAAACTACTAAGCCCCAATCTCTCTCTCTCTAAACCACTAATGACCAATCTCCCTCTCTCTAAACACCTACTCTCCAATCTCTTTCTCTCTAAACTCTGAACCAGTAATCTCTCTCTCTAAAAAACTAACTTTCAATCTCTCCCACATAGACTCTCTCTTTCTCTAAACCTCTAAACCTCTATCCTCCAATCTCTCTCTCTCTCTCTCTCTCTCTCTCTCTAGACCTCAAACAACCAATCTCTCACTGTCTATCTCTCAAAAATTCTTACCTCTTGTCTCTCTCTCTATCTCTCTCTCTCTCTCTCTCTCTCCCTCCCGCTCTCTCTCTCTCACTCTCTCTATTTCACTCTCTAAACACCTAACCACCAATTTCTCTATCCCTCCCTCTAAACCACAAAGCTCCAATATCTCTCTCTCTCTAAACCCCTAACCACCAATCTCTCCCTTTCTCTCCCTCTTTTTCTCTAAACCCATAACCACCATTCTCTCTCTCTCGCTCTCTAAACTCGTAACCCCTAATACCTCTAATTCTCTCTCTCTCTCTCTCTAAACCTCTAAACTCCAATCTCTCTTTCTCTCTCTGAACACCTAACACCCATTTTATCTCTCTAAAAACTTAACCCCCAGTCTATTAACATTTCTCCTGAAGCCCATAACCATCAATTTCTTTCCCTCTCACTCTATTTCTTTAACCCCCTAACCTTGAATCACCCTCTCTCTCTCTCTCTCTCTCTCTCTCTAAATCCATAACCCCCAATATCTATTATGCTAAACCCATACCCTCCAATATTTGTCTCTCTCTCTCTCTCTCTGACTATCTCTCTAAACTGGCTATGGTTTATAGGTTTTAAGGGTTGGGTGTTTGATGATAGAGTTTAGGGTTGATGAGAATTAGAGGTTATAAGGGTTAGGGGTTAATTTTTATTTGACTAGACTCTTTAGAGGTTAGGATTAGGAAGTTAGGATTATAGGGGTTAAGGTATATTTATGTCTTAGGGAATGGGGGATATATCATTATTTGTTAGTATTTAGGATTTTTAGAGGCTATACCCATTTAGGATTATAGTGGCCCAAGAGTTATAATGGTTAGTTGTACATGTACAAGAGGATAATGCGAGTTAGTGATTTTTGTGTAATAATCTATACATATTATAGGATTTGTGGTTTATAAGGTTTAGTAGATAAGGATTATAATGATTAGGGTTTATAGGGTATATTGGTGATAAGGGTTAGATGTCAATGGTTATAGTGGTTACATTCCTATCATCATTAGTATCACTACTCATAATGGAGGATATGCTTGAGAGGTCGTGTGTATTGGACTAAGGCATTGTTCTTGAACTTGGATGATTACATTCTTATTTTAGGGATTAAAGACAAGGTTCCATCCCTCAACCATGTATAGGGATCAAACACCCATACCTAGAATCTAAGACATTGGAATGGCCATGCCCATATTCATACTTGGAATCAAGGCTAGCCTCGTGAAATCCTATGTCATGGATTTAGGTGTTATTCATGGAAATGGATGACTAAATCTCCTAATACTTATGGTTAGGGAGAGAAGAGAGGGGTGCAGGAGGGAGGAGGGATTGGCCAGAGTGGAGGAGAGGGAGGGGGGGCTTAGGGAGAGTTAGAAAAAAAAATGAAGATGTCAAAACGAACGCGCAGACATGCATATATGTGTGCATGCATCTATGCGTGGGTGCATCTACGTGTGTGCGCTAGTATGCGCGCACTTGTGTTTAGATTCAAATTTTTTTGGTGCCTTTGTCAGTTTGGTACTAGCTTCGGATTGCCAAACCTCGAGGCTCGATCTGACTTATGACATAACACACCAATTTCAGTAACTTCATGTTTTTCACACTTAGTTCCACATATGATCCACTTGTGCACTACTAATGAAATTGCACACACTTGTCAATCTCTGTGTGCATATTCTAATAATATATATTTTGAATAGATCTGCTATTGTTTTCTATTTTTAATTCATTTTTAACTGCACTCATGTCAAATTTGAAAAAAGCATAAATCATTTATTTGGGCTATAACTTTTGATTGGCTTACATATTTCGAAAACGGAAAAGAACGTGCACAAGAGTACAAGAATACCTACAAGATAAAAAAAAGTTAATTGATTATGTTAATACCATGAGATGGTGGACCAATGCTCGACCATGTCGTTTTTGGGCTTCGCTAAATTTTGTAATTTAAAAAAAAATATATAAAATTAACTTTTAAAATTTTGGAAAAATAACCCTACACAAGATCCGTTTGTCGCCTACGCCTCTACATATATTTTTCATCATAATTTGACAATTTACATAACAAACCGGTGGACCAACACAAACAGATGCATTGTGTTTTAGAGAAAAAATAACATACCAATCTTAAAATAATGACATTTTCGGGTTGTTATACCACTTTTCCATAAATAAAAGTTATATATTCCGAAAGGTGATCCGATTTCCTATGTTTCATCCTTTAACACCTAATTCTAAAAAAATTTGCAGGTACCTCTAATAATTCATTTTAATGATCAGATTTATGTTTATCCAGCATGCCATTGCATCGAATGCGTCACAAGTGGGTATCGTTACCTTACACCATCCCTCAAGAAATTCTCACAAAAATTTTGGTTTACGATGCAATTATGGAGAAATAATTTATGCTACAAAATTCAAGGAACATTTAGTGAAGCGATCAACATGGCGCATTTGCTGTCACAAGATGAGAATCACGGTTTTTTATTGGACTCTACAATGTGTTGGTTATATGTTGACAGTAGAACATGTCCACACACATATCGTCAATCAATACAATTTTCCTTGGCTGTGATTTTTCTGTTGACTCATCGACTAGGAGCTTGATGGCTAGGGAATTTATTGACCTAAATAAGGCTACTGGTCGACCAATGTAGCCTACGATTTGGTCAATGTCTATCCATCAAATTATGAAGACTAACTTATGGAGTGTTCATATTGTTTTTTTGGTATGTATATTATTCTTTTTGATCGATGGTGTTAATTGATGTATGATGTCAGACTGTCATATTTATATGATTATTGTTTCCGTTTAAACTGATGACCAACTTGTTTATCTTGTTGACTAGCTCAATTCACTCTCTAATGACTTTTTGTTATGTTGAGGATCAGATATAGAAAAAAAAGTAGGTTTGACAATTGCTAGTACACTTAGAGTTGACCTGATCTTTTAAGTTGAAAATTTGCAATATGAATCAACCACACAACCAATTTTTACATTACCCGACAATAGCTATCATCATCTAATCAGTCTATTGGCTAAAGCTTATAGTCAACTAAAATGATATTCTCCAGTTGATTAGAAGTTTTCTTTTCCATAGGAAGTGCCTGGTTGTCTATAATAAATGCTCTATTATTCACCATTTTCCATCAACCATGAGTGTACGATCCAACTAACATATTGCTATTGTTTCTTGGGTGAATGAAGACAATCACTGAAAGGTCATTGTTTATGCAATCAATATGACATCGAAATATTAATAACGATAAATTATTGATGCATTGGGTGAAATATTGTTAAAGAAAGGGTCAATATATTTCCATTATTTGGAAATAATTTTCCATTTCCAAACAAAAAGGTCCACTATAGTGTATGTGTTGGCCATCGGTTCGAGCAGCTGACTAGCAAGAATGTTTACCATTGTGATATTTTAAATGGCTTAGATCTAGATTCAATAAGACAAATTCACATGGAATATTTATGAGAATGAGAGAAGAGAATAAAGAAGTAATTTGTGGGAAAATATTTGTATCTTATTCATCAATATTATTACAATATATAATACATCTTCCATGGGTAAAATTGAATGCCTTAGAGCCAAGTTGAAAAGCACAAAAAGAAAAGGCTTACTAAAGGAAAAGAAAAACCCCTAGGTGTCAAAAACACTTTTCTAAACATTATTTAGAAGGCTCACGAATTGGATGAATATGGTATGCAAGCTCATCAGTGAGCTACATGGAATTTAATGATGGATTTAGGAGAGAAGAAAATATGTGGAGCTTTAATTTCGCAAGTGGTAAGAGTTTCCAAGTAAACTAGCTTTTCCTTATCCACTAGAAAGTAGAAAAAAAAGAAGATAAAGTTGTCTAAATCAGGAAACTGTCTTTCTAATTCAGGAATAGAATAAATTAGACAAAATCCAAGGAAATATTATCCAGAATCTATCCAAATTCGTTTTGGTGAATTAGGATAGCATGTGGTCCACTAAAAGACAAACCTGGCCCTATTTACCTAGTCAAAACTTAGGAAATTAATCATAAATGATTAATTAATTATATCGTAAGTCTAAAATGGTATAAGTGGGTTTTTTAATACTCCAACACCCCCCGTTAATCCTTCATTTATGTGGTGTAATTCAGAAAAATACCAGAAATATAGGGCCCAGGCAACAAGGCTTATGTGCAAACTCCTTCCCAGAGAGCATCAATGGACTCAATATGATCATCTTCTTGCGCAACTATGCAATGTTGTGCACTAATTCTTGTACCTTCTTCTCAAACTGATGTAGAAACTTTTTGATATCGTAAAGGAGATCATGCAACTCTAAAATATAATAATTTGAGTCATATGGAGCATCAAATAACAAGGGTGGAGACTCTCCATGATTGGATAGAGTTTCAGTAGGAAAAGAGTGAACAACTAGGTAACCATGATAGCTGAACGAGCTTGGAGAGTTGGAGGACTTGAATTTTGAACCATGAGTGATGGGGTCAGGTCCAGATGTGTCAAATATGAGTACAATTATGTCCAAAGAGATTGATTTCCAATCAATTAAATATATGGAAGACATAAGAACAATAGAGACAAGTGACACACTGTAGGAAACCATGGAATTGTATTGCTTCTTCACTAGAGAACTTGGGGGTTGTAGGGTATTTTGTGCATCCAATGGTTGGGAAAATGGTTTGGGAGGTGTCATGAACTATATATCAGACTGTATATCATATTAAAAATCAAAATCTAAAATATTTGAATGGAGGTGGAAAGACCTTTCAGAAGACAAGTCAAAAACTACTGAAAAATGACTAGGTTTTAGAGGAAACTTGGGTGAACTGAATGGAGATTGTACCAAGGAAGAGGTGGAGGTTTATGACTATGATATATCAGAATTTGAATCAAAATTGAGACATACGAAGGATTTTTCACTCTATTACTCAAAGCATAAGAATGATTACCTTTGGAAGAGGCTTGGAGACAGTGTTCTTTCTCTACAACAAGCTTGCCTTGTTCTTTTCTTGCAAAGTTAGGAACATCTATCTTATGCTCTTCAAGCATCTTGTCCATTGTTGGGCTCTGATCTATCAGTATTAATCAGAACTTGAATTTAATAATCAATCCAGGTTTGTGAACTTCGAGACACATCCAAGTTTAGGACAGACAAGTTGGACTCTTTTAGAATTTAGCTATCTGTGATTAAATCTACTGACAGAAACTAAGATACTGTAGCTTATAGAGACAAAATCCTCTTACAAGGGTAATTTCATTGTTTCCTTTTTAAACATACAGTAATTGATTTGTGAAAGCATAAAGGACTATGGTAAAAATTAATTAAACAACAAATCTATAAACCCTAAGATTTAAACTGCAAGATTCTATCAGCACTGAAAGTCAATTACCAATCAATTTCTCTTACAAGACAGTGTTCATAATTTGTAAATGTCTTTTTACCATTTCAGTATCAAATAAATAGCAATGAACAATTCACAGAGGTCGTGGTCTGAACCATTCAATATCCGTAGCATTTAACCAGTGAAGAACAACGTTTATCCAATATTGCTAGTGATATACAGTGTGACAGAATTTGTGATTCAAATCATAAATAAAAGGAACAGAGCATCAATAGAATCGATTAAAACTTGACTGAATTTGTTCTACAATTTATAAACTGGAAATTACATTAAAATGCATACCCAAATCGATCTACTAGCAACAGGAAAGTGTGAGAGTTTGACGATGGGGGCCCTCCAAAGCCTTGCTCAACACACATTAAAAGACTTCACAGAACTTAAAGCTTCGTATTCATTCACCAGAATCATTTTACACAGAGATACCACGCAGCTTGGAAGCACAAATGCATTCCTCTTCAAAATCGTGATCCCCTTTCTCATTGTCTTGCAAATGATTTATACAAATTCTAAATCAAACTGAAATTGCTATAAACCTACATCTAATTAATGCTAAGAGCTAATCGAGACCATCCTCAGAATCGTGGAATTCCACAAAATCAGCATTGTTCCTTCTTTTGTGTTGAACGCAGAACAGGTGGCCACCTTTGACTCTGCTTGACTCGACATCTGCACAGGCCACTTCACCTGACTGTTGGATGTTCATCCATCTGTGGACATTAAGGATCCATTCTTGATCTTCCGTTTCCCTCCTAACTGCCCTGCAATTACTCAACTTTGGAAGTAATACGGGAAGTTAGTACATCCCGTAATTTAGTAAAAATCCTAGTTAAAATGCCTAAAAATCACAAAACTCAATTTATTAATAAGCAAATGACATTATACCTCTTTGACCAAGGTTTATAGGTGAACTTTAAGGCTTTCTACTCAAAATGGAAATTTTATGAAGGAAATGAAGGTTATCTAAGAGGCAAAAAGGGGTCAAAATAGTGCCCAACAGCCATGATGTCCAATTTATTTTTGAAACAAGATTTCTCAGGATGAGTGCCTTTGAAGAAATAAGAACACTTGGGATTCTCCTTCTTCATCATCTTGGCTTTGGAATCTTCATTAGAGTCCTCTTCATTAGACAACATTTTGTTTGGATTTGTCATTATTGAAACTCTTTGTTCCATGAGTAACAAGTACAAAGTATTTGGATGGTGTTAGATCCCTCATTTGTACTAGCATGTCCTTCTCCTTAGTGAGTGAATCAATGAATTCATCAAAGGTTGGCATCTTCCAATTGGGAACTGCAAGTCTTGTAGTATGAAAAGTAGACACAGATACTGAGCATTCAGAACTCAATTTTGACATAATGGTGAGGATTAATTGTTCATCCTTCTTATCTATGCCACATTGCTTGAGTTGAATCCCAAGGTCCTTTAATTTTGATATGAACTCTTCCATTGAATCGAAATTACTTGGACTAAGTGAGATCAGTCCAATCTCCAATAAATGGCCTCTTAGCTCATCCTGTTTTCCAAAGAGAGACTCTAGCTTTGTCCACACTTGTTTTGGAGCAGATAGAGAGTCAATATGGAATAGAATATTTGGAGATACAGAGAGACAAATTAACCAATAAGCTTCGTCAATCCTATAGAACCATTTGGATTTAATGCAATAGCTCCTAGATAAGTTTCAAGCCCCATAGATACTTTATAAAATCCTTTGCTTCAAAGTTGGATGATCATATGCGCCTTCCAGTAAAAGTAGTTGAAAGGAGTGAGAGTCATAGATTTAGCTTGATTTTGATGCATGTTGATGCACTCTTGGTGATGGAAATACCTTGCAAAAAAGACTCTGGAAATTTTTTTGAATCAATCTAGCCCTGATACCATGTCATATTTTAAATGGCTTAGATATAGATTCAATAAGACAACTTCACATGGAATATTTCTGAGAATGAGAGAAGAAGAATAAAGAAGACAATTCATGGAATATTATGTGCATTATGATGAGAGGAAATTGAACTTCTATCCATATTTTACAATATATTCTTTGATAAATGAAATGTGAGATGTTGATGCTAGAAACATGCTCGATAGGAGTTTAAAAAATTTCCATGTAAATGTGCATCGACCTTTATTATTGGTTGTTGGGTTGATAAGTGGTCTATGTTAAATTTTGGTCAGCAATGTAAGATGAACAAAAGTATGGGTATGGTTGAGTATTTTCAAAATTATGGAACATATTCATATGGTTAATGTTGTAGTGGTTGACCATTTACTTGGTCGTTCCTTAAGATTGGTCGAGGATTTATTACAGTCGAGTCTTTATTATTATTAAATTTTATGTACAAAACTAAATGGTTGTTCGCTTCCTTTTACATAATATCCTTTATGCATATTTATAGAGAATTGAATGGAGAGGCGGATATCCTATCTAAACAAGCTATTGGCGATTTTGACAGTATTATAAACTATGAAATTTTCTGTAATGGCCTCCTAACAGAGACTCAAAACTTAGTCACATCTTAGTATCATTCGATTAGATATTTTTGTGACCTCCGAAATCATTTTTTCCTTTAGCATCTTTTTGCAGTTGTAAAAGACTTTTTTTTAATGTTCGAAGAAGACGTATATGCAGTTTTATTTCCTGTTAGGTAGGATTTTCATAGAATTTTGGACCTAAAAGAAATTTGGATTAATTGGACATAGAAAGAAAGGAATTATATATTCGATATCAAAGGCTGTAAGTTTTTCCTTAAGAAGTGGAGACGATGTAACAACTTTGATTCATATTGAATAACAAGTTGTTTTCTTTATATGTTAAAAACAACGTTGAAATTCTATAATTTGAGATGATTGAGTCATTAGCTCTGACTCTATTTTAAAATTTTGAGGATGATAGGGGATGAAACATGATTCTTCTTGAAGGAATAAGATCTCCTCTAATTTTGTAATGAAGTCGGTCTCTAGCTGACTCTTGTCATTTATTCAATTCAAGTATGTCAAGTCCAAAAGTAGTTTACTATCATGAAGAGCATATACAATGAACAAGTAGTCTAGTGAACCTTGCAGTCATCTTAAATCTTTGAGGAACCTACAACAATTAAATAATGAAAATGCATGATATATCAAAATCAATAGAACACATAAGAGATTTATTGATCGCAGGCCACTTCGAGGGGGAAACCTCCTTTGAGAAAGTTCAATACAAAAAAATTGTGGATACCTTCATTAACCTCAACACATAGTCATATACTAAGTCTGTGCATCCAATACTATGGATCAATACCATGGAACATATATAATACTATGGGATAGTACAATATACTCATGGGATGACTTACAAAGCTTATGCATCCAACACCATTTTAGATCCAGTGTTGTAGGAGGTATTGTAACACCATTAAACGAGAAGGAGCCACTTTTCCCACTGATGTTGTTGTTCAGAGGTAAAAGAACGAAGATATGTTTCCAAAAATTTGTCGATAATTTATGTCTGACAATCTGTTCGTGGGTGATACCCTAAACTCATCTTTAGTTTGGTTCCAGTGTGGTGAAATACTTCTGTCCAAAAATGATTGGTGAAACTTGCATCGCGACCTAAGACAATGGAAGAAGGGATTCCATGAAGACGGAAGATCTAGTCCAGGAAATTTGTGCGAATGGGGAGGTGGTATAGGGATGGCTAAGGGCACAAAAATGACTATATTTGGAAAGGCGCTCAACCACAACCAAAATCATTGTCTTCCCTCCATATTTAGGGATCACTTCAATGAAATCCATAGAAATATCTATCGTAATCCATGTAGGGATGGGAAAGGATTCAAGCAATCCCAGAAGGAGTGTCGTTTCACCCTTGTTGCACTGGCAGGTATCACATTAACCACCATCTGTTGAATTGTACTTTTCATTCTTTGGCAAAATAAATTACGTCATGCCCGTTCATACATTTTGAGAAACCCAGAGTGCCATGCCGATGGAGAAGCATGGATTTCATAGTAGACATTCTATTGAATATATGTTATTTGGGGAAGCACCACACGACCCTATTATCTCAAGGAAGCACCATCCCAAGTGTAATGTGGTACAACAAAAGGGTTGTTGGCCAACAGTTGGATGATTTGAGATAATGAGGAGACATTGACATATCATTATTGAACAGATTGCAACCAATTTGGAACAAGCATAGAAATAGTTGAAAGAGAAACTTGGTCATCAAATGTGCGAGAAAGAGAATCCGCCACAAGATTGTCCTTACCCTTCTTGGAAGTGATCTCATAGTCATAACCCATGAGTTTGCTAACCCATTTATATTCTGTTGTGGAGGATACCCTTTGTTCCAGGAAATATTTTAGACTCTGGTGATCATTCCAGATCAATAAATTATTCCCTAATAGGTATGGCTGCCACTTCTGTACTACATGCAAAATAGCCATCATTTCCTTCTCATATGTAGAGGTGGCTAAATTCTTACCAGAAATGGATTTGTTGGTGAACGCAATGGGATGTTCATCTTGAAAGAGAACAACACCAAGTCCATTGCACAAGCATGACTACCAATAGTGAAGGGCTTGGAAAAGTCTAGCATAGCTAGAACATGTGTTGTACACATAGCTTGTTTCAGTTTCTCAAATGCACACTGAGTAGCATGTGTCCATGTAAAAGCATCCTTTTTTAATAGAGTGGTTAATGGAGCTTCAATATTCCCAAAATCCTTGACAAACTTGTGGTAGTAGCTAGTCAATCCCAAAAAACCATGAAGGCTCTTGAGTGTTTGAGGATGCGGCCAATTTTTCATGGCATCCATTTTGGTAGGATCCACGTGAACCCCTTATGTTGAAATGATATGAACGAGATACTCTACTTCCTCCTTTCCAAACACACATTTAGACTGTTTGGCGTGGAGATTATGATACAAGAAAAGTTGCAGTATAATATCTAGATGTTGGAGATGCTTAGTCCATTTCTTACTATAGATGAGGATATCATCAAAGATGACCAGAATGAATTTATGCAAGTAGGGCCACAATATTTTATTCATCAATGCCTGGAATTTGGAAGGAGCATTAGTGAGGGAAAAGGTCATGACCAAAATCTCATAGTGATCATCATGTCCGTGGAACGTTGTTTTAGGGATATCATCCTCATGAACCCAAATTTGATGATACCCAGAACGAAGATCCAACTTGGACAAAAAATGAGAACCATGAAGGTCATCAAGAAGCTCATCAACAACACGAATTGGAAACTTATCCTTGATTGTGAAGTGATTAAGTGCTTGGAATTCAATGCAATGGCGCCATGAGCCAACTTTTTTTTGGACAAGAAGAACTGGTGAAGAAAAGGAACTAGTACTAGGGAGAATAATACCTTGCTTCAGTAAGTCCTGAACAAGCATCTCAATCTCTATTTTTTGTTTAAATGGTTAGTGATAGGGCCTGATGTTGGGAGGATCGCTTCCAGGAAGGAGTTGAATATGATGGTCCTCTGGTCTTGAAGGTGGCAATCCCACTAGTTTAGAAAAGACACCTGCATATCTATCCAAAATTTTTTGTAGTTCCAAAGTTGTAGTGGATACCGTTGATGGGTGCATCTGAATGGAATGGAGCTAAGAAATGACACAATGTGAATCTTCTTAAGGATATTTTCCATGCGATGTGAACTAGTGATGTTGAGAGACCTTGGTGGTAATCCCATCAATGTGTGTTTTTTTCCATTCACTGAAAACTGCATCCAAAGTTTAGCAAAATCCCAAAAGATGGGGATAGTGTGCATAACCATTGAGCACCCAAAACCACATCACATCCGCCTAAGGCCAAAGGAAACATGTCAGAGCACGGGTTATAATCTCCCATAGAGATATGCACATTGCGACACTTCCCCTTGCACGGTAAAGTGCTCCCATTGAAAATCATGAATTCAAATTTGGAGCAAGGATGGACAAACAAATCAGCCTGTTTGGTGATCTGAAGGTCAATGAAGTTATGAGTGCTACCATAATCAATGAGTATTGTAAGAGGGAGCTTCTTGAAGTAACCCCTAACTTGAATTTTTTTTTGGGTGATGAATCTAGATAAAGCATGGAGAGAGATCTCTGGGTGGTCGTCCTAAGATGGAGGGTCATCATGCCACCCTTGACTGTCGACCTGGTCATCTATTGTATTCGAGGATTCTTCACCACTTTCATAGGAGGGTGGAGAATCCATATCTAAGAGATATTGATTTTGTTCAACAACATCTATGTCCCTGAGTGAATTTCTCATCACAATTATAAAAAATCCTTTTTTCTCTATGTGCTCGCATCTCTGCTTCAGAAAAATGCTTGATAGGAAATGGTCGAGGAGCTAGCATGATGGGAGATCGTTGGGAAACCATATTTCAGAATGGAACAAAAGTGGATTTGGAGCACTATTGGGATGCGATCTTGTCCTTTGCGAACTTAGACAACCCTAGGGCTTCAATCATTGTGTTGGGACATAAAATTTTAACCTCATATCGTATTGCATCGTTTAAACCATTGATAAAAAAACTCTTGTGGAATTCATTAGGTAATCCTTTTGTGTGATTGGCCAGTTTCTCAAATTCTGTCTGATACTCTCTCACAGTGCCAATTTGACTAATTTTAGTGAGTGCTCCTGTGAAGTTATCAAAAGCACTAGGACCAAATCGTTGCAAAAGGAGTTGACAAAAATATGTTCATTTGGGCTCTTGATGAGTGTTGATGTACCAATGGTACCATTACAGGGATTCATGTTCCAAATGAAAGGATGCAAGTGGAACTTTGTTGACATCAAAAGTATTATGCAGACTGTAATATTTTTCTCCACAGTATATCCATCGAGTCCGATCATCACCATTAAAGCAAGGAAAATCAAGCTTCGGCCCATGAAAATTGCTTGAATAAGTGAACCCAGTGTTTGCAAAAGACTTTGGTTGTCGTCTATTGTTCAGGGTTGAATGCTGAAGATGGAGGCCGAGAAATTTTTCATACAGATCTTGGAGTTTGGTTTTGAGGGATGCAAGTTATTCTTCCATGTTTTTTGCTCCTGCGTGGGTGACAACCATAACCAGGAGTTTTTTTTTTTTTTTTTGAATGGGTAGAAAAAAAAAAAAAACTTCTTTAGTAGAGGGAAATTTGGATTTGGGAAAAAATATGATGGGTAATTAAGATTTGACTAGGTTTTGGACACTTTCTAATGGACAGGGAAGAAGAAAATGGGAATTTCAGAAGCGAGGTGAAAGAATGAGAAAAATTGTCAGAGAGGGACAAAGAAGACGAAATAGGAAAGGAACACTGTGGCAAAATTTGAAGGAAATTGGGTGAAAAGTGAAGACGTTATGGAAAACCCTAAAAGTAGATAGATAGGGGATTTATGGCTTTGGGAATTGGAATTTGCGATAGGGTCCTCAGGAATGAAATATGAATAATGGTATTGAAGGGGTGTTAGTGAATTTTCAAGGGAAATGGGGTTAAAGCAAAGAAGATATGGCGAAAAAACAAATTTTATTTTTTTTCAGAATTGATCTACAACGGCTATGGATAGCTGTAATATGCTATTTATTAGTTGGAAATAGATATGTACCCTAGGTATGCTCGGATTCCTAGCAGTTCAGGGGATTCACTCAGCCACCAATGTTTTCTTATGGCTTGGGTACTGAGCAAGTACCCATCACTCCAGGGCTCGGGTAAAATTGATAACCGCTTTGCCACAAACGACAACTTTTGGTTTACCTCACGGGTGGGAACTAGTCAATCAAGTAGGGGTCATTTCCCCTTTCGCTGGAAGGTCCTCTCAATGGGCCAGCTACTTCGGGGTTCTTGTGGTATTCATCACAATGAGTTTTAAGGCTATTCCCAAGTACTTCCCATAGTTAAGCTGATAGGGATTATTCCTGGATCCAAACCTTTAATTGAAAGGAACAATATAGATGCGAAAAACAAAATTGACAAAAATTCCACCTAACGATCCCAATAAATTGCTATGATACAAGATTTGAGGAACCTCCAACAATTAAATAATGAAAATGCATGATATAGCAGAAATAACAGAACACAGAAGAGATTTATTGATCACAGGCCATTTCGAGGGGGCAACCTCCTTTGAGCAAGCTCACTACAAATAACTCATGGATACCTTCATTGGCCTCAACATATACTTATATACTAAGTCTATGTGTCCAATACTATGGATCAATACCATGGAACATATAATACTATGGGATAATACAATATACTCATCGGACGACTTACACAGTGTATGCGTCTAACAACAATATACTAACAAGGTAAAGAGAAGGGTTGACACATGTTCCTAACAAAATCCTCACGGAAGACGAATATGATGAAAACAACATTCAAGTAGGAGATATCTTACACCACCTAGAAAGAACTTAATGAAAGATGATGAAACAAAGAGAAATGAATTGATTGAGCCCCCCAGTGCAAAATCACAAAAACTATTCCTCGGTTGTGACCTTTGAAGCTACAAAGCAGAGAGATGCTACAAAAATTCGAAGAGCCAAAAGACCCAATCCTTAGTTGAGAAAAGGTTGGCCAGACGAAGAACAGGTGAGGCTTTAAACCAAAAGACCTCCTTATAATGAAGGTAGTGAACCTCCTTACTGAGGGGGTGAGACTAACGGTATTCGACGACTAAGTTATGGCATCTTCCTATCCATCTGGTGACTATTGTGGCTAAGTTACCTATGCAGACCGACATGCATGGTCGATGCATGGTGAGGACTACTTCGATAGGAGCAAAGAACCGGGACATTACTGCACACTCTTCCTCTCTTTGGGAGGAATAAGTGTTTTGTTGGTGGGGGATATATTGGAGGGAACCCTTCGGACCCATTAATTGTTGTTATTTTCTTATGTTATGTAATTTAACTAAAGAAGTAGTTGGAGTAGGTGTAAATGCTCCAACCACATATATGATGTATACATAAACCAATCAAGATGAATACAATTCGACTTAATGTTCTATCCACATTTATATTCTTGGTCTTGAGTGTGTTCTTTATGCTTCTTACTTGAATGCAGTGTTGAACCTGCACATTCAAGACTACATAAGCTTTGGTCATGGTATGAGTGACATAAGGAAAATTTTAACCCAACCCTCTAGGTAGTTCTAGGGCATTTTTCAATCATTTAAAAATCTTAGTATGCATATGGACAAACATGTAGAAAAAAAATGGAGATGCACCCTAAGAAATAGGGAATAAAAATGGAGAAATTGACAAATGATCTTGATATGCACTATAATATAATATTGGGTTGCACAAGGAACTTACACTAACTAGCTACTCCTCCCCCAATGACAATAAGATACACTACAACTATTGTAAGTTAGCATTATAAGGCAAATAAAGAGCCCCACACAACCAAGGAACTACGATGGAGAATATTTCTACTAAGGAGGCTCACACTAGCCATTTTTCTACCAAAACCTATCATAGTTGTTTTTGTTTACTTGTATTTTGTTATCTAGTTCTTTTGTGAAGTAGTATACTTTCAGATGTTTTAAGACACAATCATATATATTCCGTAATAAGGATGTTTTGGGTCAATTTCCATTTTACATATTATGCTTTGTAGGACAAATTTTTATATTATTGATCTATATAGTTTCTAACAAAACATGCACACACACACACACCTAAGATCACTTACGGACATCGAATCATTAGGACGAATGTGTGTTGCAACAATGTGGAATTTTAATGAGTTGATGAAATAACATAAGGGATCAATTTTGATCATAATCTATTGTGAACATGAATGCGAGAATACTAAGGATGGATGGTAAATATGATCATAAATATCATCCAAATTAGCTTCAGTTGTCAAAAAAATTAATTACTAAGAGACTCTCATTTTTGTCTAGAAAGAATTACAATTGACACACTCTAATATATACCCTAAATATTTAAAGTGAAAAAAACAAATAACATGTACAAGTATGAATACATATAAAAACATTTTACAATATTGCATTCCATTAATGATAAGTACATGACTTCTTAGTCAATTAACACACAAATTTGTTTGTTATCATGTTTAACTTATTTTTATTAAAATAAAAAATAGTTAAAAAATTGTTTCAATTATGATCTAACTAATTATATTAATAAAATAATATTAATGGTTAAATAACACTAACATTATAAATTCATTACTTATAAAAGTTTTACATTCCAACCCAAATATTGAGCCAACCACAATATTGAGTATAACCAAAAGAATATTCCACACAAAACTATTCATGACTAGATACCACAATCCACTCTTTCCACTCCTACCCATTTCGGTTGGTTTTGAACACATAAACACACAATTTTCTATGCGTTCCATGATACTACATCTTCAAAGTCGTTGTAGCACAAACTCATCACCTATTTCTTCAAACTCATTCATAGGACAAATTCATCGCTTTAATGATGAGCACGAAGCGGATTTAGCGAGCTGAAATATTTTTAGGTAAGAGGAGCCGAACAAGTATATTGACAAATTTGGAGAATATAACATTCTTTTTCTTTAAATGTTTGCATTTATTAACACGGAAATTCCGCTTCGTTCAATGCTTTCCAAGAAGTGTTCGATACAGTAGATTCCAATAAGGTAGGTGGAGCCTGACGATCACCATTATTCGAAGAGCTTTTGATTACAATTCTCGCTTTGTATAAGTATCTCAGTTGGCTATGTAGTGTTCTTTAAATGGTGTGCTTCAGGCTGATCAAAAGCATGGACTGAACAAAAATCAGGTGTACGAGATGGAGCAAGCCAGTTGTGTGATTGTCACGGAAATGGCGTGCTTGGGCTACAATCCGACAGTCATGCTTTTGGCATAGGTGCCACTTGTATGATGGTCACGGAAATGGCATGTAGCACCGTGCTTTTTAGGGGTAGGTGCTGTAAAAATATTGATAAAAATGAAACTGAACATGTTCATCTATGAACACTACACATACATTTGAACATGTTCATCAACTTCTAGTATGTAAATACTATACATACATTCGGAGCTAGTCTGTAGATCTTCCATATGATTTTAAGAGTCCAAACCCTAATACCAATTGGGAGTTGAGGTATTGAAATAAACTATAATGATATGGCTAAACTACTATGACACTATGTTAATAATGATTAATATTAGACTATTTAGAAATGAAGATGTTTCATTCTTATTGTTTTATAATTGAGCAAATAATTTATAAATGAGATGTTAAAATATAAGAAAGGAATTTCTAGTGTAATATTCATAGTTTTCTCCGTTTTCAATTGTGATTACAACATAAATTTAATCATATGTTCTCATTTTAATTAATCAATTATAGTTTACATACTTGGCTAGTATATGACTAGTGTACTCCCTCCATAAGGATCACTCCACTTATTTTCTAATTATAGAAATTCCATAAATTATAATTTACATGCTTGGTTAGTTTAGGACTAATGTGCTCCCTCCCTAGGGTCCACTCCACTCATTTTCTACTATAAAAATGAGTAAAAATTCCAAAAAAAAGAAAGCATGTGCTATTGAAATTCATATTTCCATCAATGAACCAAAGCCAAAGGAATAATTCAAAGGATTCTTTTTTTCACTAAATACTTAGTATTTCAAAATAGTTAGGATGAGATAGATTTTCCTAGAGCAAAGCTTCCTAAACATTCATAAATGAATTTGGATAGTATTATAAAATTTTCTATATTTTGTACTAAACATAACTTGATATTTAAATTTAAATAATCATAAACATTTAAAAAAGATTATGTAGTCATTATATATATATATATGTTTAAATCAAAATTACCATATTATAATGGTTGAAATGATTTTTACTTAAATTTTTCTTATATAATTTTATATTAACTATATTCACAACAATAATTAAAAATTATAATAATTTTTTATAAATCTTAATAACTTAGTACTACTTCTACTAACAAAAAAGCTAAACTATAATGATGAAACTATTTCTTAACATCATAATTTAATGCGTAATTAAATAAGTATACCCTTTTTCAAATCATGTACTAGTTATTCTTAAGAATTCTAGGATTAGAATAAAAGCATGCAAAATATTTTTAGTATTTATTTTCATTATTTATTTTTATATTTATGCGTGATTTTCTTTTCTTAATATATGATATTAAAATATTTTATTAATAATATAATAACAAAGAATTATTTAAATTATTTGTGAGCATTGTTTCCATTTCAAAACAATATATATTGTGAAATACTATTTATTAATATATATTAAAATATTAGCAATATAAAAGTTATTTATGGGATAGATTAGTATTTTAAAAATATTTTTTAATTGTACGATTGTTGATTAGTGTTAAATGTTTTTTACATAAAAATTTGATTTAATTTAATTTATTTTTAAAATGAAATTTAAACTAAAAAAAGAATAATCATTAAATTTTTATTGTTTTTATTTTTTCATTCATAATATGAATGATACATAAAAGTTTTAATGATGTAAGTTTTAATCTCTTTGTCGAATGATTAATGCATTTTAAGTTATGACCCGTCTAAGGTTTTGACTCATAAAGAACATTGTGATATTTCATGTTCTTAATATTTGTTACATCATGAACATGAAACATGAAACATTTAGTTAATGTATGAGCTTCTTATTTTTTAATTATATTTTAAATATAAATTTAGATTTGTGTATTTATACGACTTCATTCTCTTTTTATGTCACATTATTAAAGGATGGGGTTAATTTTTTATTTCTCCACTCTTATTGTGTATGTAGAAGTTATGCATCCTACAATTTGGCGTATCTTGTACCATGCTAGTTAATTGATGCCACACCAACTTTCATTGAGTGAACACTACACATACATTTGGAAATAGTCACGTATAGACATTCGAGAAGATGGTAAGAGTCCAAATCCTAACACCAATGGAAGGTTGAGGAATGGAAATAAAACTTAATGATATCCTTAAATTACTATGACACTATGGTGACAAAAATCAATACTAGAATATTAGGAAATTAAGAAGTTTCATTATTATTGTTTATTGTTTTATAGTCAAGCAAAAAAATCTATAAAGAAGGTATTAAAGGATAAGAAAAAATAATTTCTAGTGTGATATTTATGTTTTTCTCCATCTTCAATTGTATTGCAACATAAATCTAGTTATATAACTCTAATTTCAATTAATCAATTACAATTTACATGTTAAACTAATTTATTTATTTTACTACTTTGCTCCCTCCATTGGGATCATTCCAATCATTTTCTACTATAATAAAAAGCAGAAATTTCATAAAGTTGAAGGCATGTTTTGGTTAACTTCATATTTTCATCGAGGAGCCAAACGAATGACTCAAAGGTTCCTTTTTCTTGTAAATAGCTAATATTTCAAAATAGTTAGCTTCAGATAAATTTTCCTTGCGCAAAGCTTCTTAAATATAGACTGGAAAGTATTATATGATTCTCTATTTTTACTAATCATAGCTTGATATTTAAATTCAAATTATCACAAAATTTTAGAGAATATTATGGAGGGATCATAGAATATATCATGTTGACTACATTCTCAACAATGATTCCAATTCCAAATCGTAATGATTTTTTTATATATCTTGACAATTCTTGGAAAAAAAGGATTTTTAAACTAGAATCAACTACAACCCATTAACCCTAATATGCAATAACCCTCTATCTATTTCTCTAAACCATTAACCTGTAATCTCTCTCTCTAAACCATTAACCCACAATCTCTCTCTCTATATCCCTCACACTCTCTCTCTATCTCTATAAACTACCAATTTATCACTCTATAAACCCCTAGAAAATAATCTCTCTCTCTCTCTCTCTCTCTCTCTCTCTCTCTCTCTAAACACCTACTCTCCAATCTATTTCTCTCTAAACTCTGAACCAGTAATCTCTCTCTCTAATCAACTAACTTTCAATCTCTCTCTCACACACTCTCTCTTTATCTAAACCTCTAAACCTCTATCCTCCAATCTCTCTCTCTCTCTCTCTCTAGACCTCAAACAACCAATCTCTCACTATCTCTCTCTCCAAAATCCTTACCTCTCGTCTCTCTCTATCTCTCTCTCCCTCTCTCTCTCCCCCCCCCCTCTCTCTCTCACTGTCTCTATTTCACTCTCTAAACACTTAACCACCAATTTCTCTCTCCCTCCCTCTAAACCACAAAGCTCCAATATCTCTCTCTCTCTAATCCCCTAACCACCAGTCTCTCCCTTTCTCTCCCTCTTTTTCTCTAAACCCATAACCACCATTCTCTCTCTCTCTCTCTAAACTCGTAACCCCCAATACCTCTAATTGTCTCTCTCTCTCTCTCTAAACCTCTAACCTCCAATCTCTCTTTCTCTCTTTGAACACCTAACACCCATTTTATCTCTCTAAAAACTTAAACCGCAGTCTATTAATGTTTCTCCTGAAACCCATAACCACCAATTTCTTTACCTCTCACTCTATTTCTTTAACCCCCTAACCCCGAATCACCCTCTCTCTCTATCTCTCTCTCTAGGCCCCCAACCTCCAATCTCTCTCTCTCTCTCTCTCTCTCTCTCTCTCTCTAAATCAATAACCCCCAAACTCTATTGCGCTAAACCCATACCCTCAAATATTTCTCTCTCTCTCACTCTCTGACTATCTCTCTAAATTGGCTATGGTTTATAGGTTTTAAGGGTTGGGTGTTTGATGATAGAGTTTAGGGTTGATGAGAATTAGAGGTTATAAGGGTTTGGGGTTAATTTTTATTTGACTAGACACTTTAGAGGTTAGGATTAGGAAGTTAGGATTATAGGGGTTAAGATATATTTAAGTGTTAGGGAATGGGGGATATATCATTATGTGTTGTGATTTAGGATTTTTAGGGGCTATACGCGTTTAGGATTATAGTGGACCAAGAGTTATAATGGTTAGTTGTACATGTACAAGAGGATAATGTGAGTTAGTGATTTTTGTGTAATAATCTATACATATTATAGGATTTGTGGGTTATAAGGTTTAGTAGATAAGGATTATAATGATTAGGGTTTATAGGATATATTGGTGATAAGGGTTAGATGTCAATGGTTATAGCGGTTACATTCCTATCATCATTAGTATTGCTACTCATAATGGAGGATATGCTTGAGAGGTCGTGTGTATTGGACTAAGGAATTGTTCTTGAACTTAGATGATTAAATTCTTATTTTAGTGAGTACAGCCAAGGTTCCATCCCTCAACCTTATATAGGGCTCAAACACCCATACCTAGAATCTAAGACATTAGAATGGCCACGCCCATTTTCATACTTGGAATCAAGGCTAGCCTCATAAAATCCTATGTCATGGATTTAGGTGTTATTCATGGAAATGGATGACTAAATCTCCTAAACCTTATGGTTAGGGAGAGAAGAGAGGGGTGCGGGAGGGAGGAGGGATTGGCTAGAGAGGAAGAGAGGGAGGGAATTGGGTGGATAGGAAGAGAGGTGGGGGTGGGGTTATAGAGAGGGAGGGGGGGTTTAGGGAGAGATAGAAAACAATGAAGGTGTCAAAATGAACGCGTGAGCATGCATATATGGTGCATGCATCTATGCATGCGCGCATCTACGTGTGTGCGCTAGTATGCACACATGTGTGTTTAGATACAATTTTTTTTGGTGCCTTTGTCAGTTTGGTACTAGCTTCGGATTGCCAAACCTTGAGGCTCGATCTGATTTATGACATAACACACCAATTTTAGTAACCTCATATTTTTCACACTTATTTCCGCATATGATCCACTTGTGCGCTACTAATGAAATTGCACACACTTGTCAAGCTCTGTGTGCATATTCTAACAATATATTTTTTGAATATATCTACTATTGTTTTCTATTTTTAATTCATTTTTAACTGCACTCATGTCCAATTTGTAAAAAAAAGTCATTTATTTGGGCTATAACTTTTGATTGGCTTACGTATTTTTAAAACGGAAAAGAACCCGCACAAGAGTACAAGAATACCTACCAAATAAAAAAATTTGATTGATTATGTTAAGACCATGAGATGGTGGACCAATGCTCAACCATGTCGTTTTTGGGCTTCACTGAATTTTGTAATTTAAAAAAAATACAAAATTAAGTTTTAAAATTTTGGAAAAATAACCCTACACAAGATCCCTCTGTCGCCTACGCCTCTACATATATTTTTCATCATAATTTGACAATTTACATAACAAACCGGTGGACCAACGCAAACATATGCATTATGTTTTAGAGAAAAAATAACATACCAATCTTAAAATGATAACATTTCTGGGTTGTTATACCACTTTTCCATAAATAAAAGTTATATATTCTAGAAGGTGATCCGATTTCCTACGTTTCATCCTTTTACACCTAATTCTAAAAAATTGTGTAGGTAACTCTAATAATTCATTTTAATGATCAGATTTATGTTTATCCAGCATGCCCTTGCAGCAAATGCGTCATAAGTGGGTATCATTACCTTACGCCATCCCTAAAGAAATTCTCACAAGAATTTTGGTTGACGATGCAATTATGGAGAAATAACTTATGCTACAAAATTATTCAAGGAACATTTAGTGAAGCGATCAACATGGCGCATTTGCTGTCACAGGATGAGAATCATGGTTTTTTACTGGACTCTACAATGTGTCGGCTATATGTTGACAGTAGAACATGTCCATACACATATCGTCAATCAATACAGTTTTCTTTGGCTGTGATTTTTCTGTTGACTCATCGACTAGGAGCTTGATGGCTAGGGAATTTATTGAGCTAAATTAGTCTGTTGGTCGACCAATGTAGCCTACAGTTGGGTCAATGTATGTCCATCAAATTATGAAGACTAACTTGTGGAGTGTTAATATTGTTTGTTTGGTATGTATATTATTCTTTTTGATCGATGGTGTTAATTGATGTATGATGTTAGACTATCATATTTATATGAGTATTGTTTTCGACTAAACTGACGACTGACTTGTTTATTCTGTTGACTAGCTCAATTCACTCTCTAATGACTTTTTGTTATGTTGAGGATCAAATATAGAAAAAAAAGTAGGTTTGACAATTGTTAGTACACTTCGAGTTGACCCGATCTTTTAAGTTGAAAATTTGCAATATGAATCGACCACACAACCAATGTTTACATTAACGAACGATAGCTATAATCATCTAATCAGTCTATTGGCTAAACCTTATAGTTGACTAAAATGATGTTCTTCAATGGATTAGAAGTTTTCTTTTCCATAGGAAGTACCTGGTTGTCTGTAATAAATGCTCTATTATTCACCATTTTCCATCAACCATGAGTGTACGATCCAACTAACATATTGCTCTTGTTTCTTGGATGAATGAAGACAATCACTGAAAGTTCATTGTTTATGCAATCAATATGACATCGAAATATTAATAATGATAAATTATTGATGCATTGGGTGAAATATTGTTAAAGAAAGGGTCAAGATATTTCCATTATTCGGAAATAATTTTCCATTGCCAAACAAAAAAGTCCACTGTAGTGTATGTGTCGGCCATCGGCTCGAGCAGCTGACTAGCAAGCATGTTTACCATTGTGATATTTTAAATGGCTTAGATCTAGATTCAATAAGACAAATTCACATGGAATATTTCTGAGAATGAGAGAAGAGAATAAAGAAGTAATTTGTGGAAAAATCTTTGTATCTTATTCATCAATATTATTACAATATATAAAACATCTTCCATGGGTAAAATCGAATGCCTTAGATCCAAGTTGAAAAGCACAAAAAGAAAAGGCTTACTAAAGGAAAAAAAACCCTAGGTGTCAAAAACTCTTTCCTAAACAATCTTTAGAAGGCTCACGAATTGGATGAATATAGTATGGAAGCTCATGAGTGAAGTAAATGGATTTTAATGATGGATTTAGGAGAGAAGAAAATATGTGGAGGTTTAATTTCGCAAGTGGTACGAGTTTCCAAGTCAACTAGCTTTTCCTTATCCACCAGAAAGTAGAAAAAAAAAAGATAAAGCTGTCTAAATCAGGACACTGTCTTTCTAATTCAGGAGTAGAATAAAATCAGACAAAATCTAAGGACATATTATCCAGAATCTATCCAAATTCGTTTGGGTGAATAAGGATAGCATGTGGTCCACCATAAGAAAAAACTGGCCTTATTTACCTAGTCAAAACTTAGGAAATTAATCATAAATGATTAATTAATTATATCATAAGTCTAAAATTGTATAATTGGGTTTTTTAATACTCCAACACCCCCTGTTAAGCCTTAATTTATGTGGTGGAAATCAGAACAATACTAGAAATATAGGGCCCAGGAAACAAGGGTTATGGTCACCCCAATACAAAAATAACTAGTGCATGTAAAATGAGGAAACAGGGAAAACCTCATGGGAACAAAACCCTCCCTAAAAAATGGACATGCTTGGAAGTCTTCATATTGTGTTGTTCCTCATTTTTTGGATTTTAATGAGATGAATGGATTGCTTCTGAGTAATAGACATGATGAAGAGATTGTGAATGTCATGATCATGCATCAATGCATCAATGTGGTGTAGGAAAGAATCATGTGTAGAGGCTCCATGAAGCTCATCTTCTGATGATGGAGGAGAATCATATGAATTCTTATTGTTGTTATAAAATATATAATATAATATAGAAACATAATCAATGTTGGAAATAACTTCTGTGCAAACTCCTTCCCAAAGAGCATCAATGGAATCAACATGATCAACTTCTTGTGCACCTCTTCAATGTTGTGCACTAATTCTTGTACCTTCTTCTCAAACTGATGTAGAACCTTTCTGATATTGTAAAGGATATCATGTAGCTCTGAAATATAAGAATTTGAGTCATATGGAGCATCAAATAACAAGGGTGGAGACTCTCCATGATTGGATAGAGTTTCAGTAGGAAAAGAGTGAACAACTAGGTAACCATGATAACTGAGCGAGCTTGGAGAGTTTGAGGACTTGAATTTATACTATGAGTGATGGGGTCAGGTCCATATATGTCAAATATGAGTACAATTATGTCCAAGGAGATGGATTTCCAATCAATTAAATATATGAAAGACATAAGAACAACAGAGACAAGTGACACACTATAGGAAACCATGGAATTGTATCATTTCTTAACTAGAGAACTTGGGGTTTGTAGGGTATTTTGTGCATATAATGGTTGGGAAAATGGTGTGGGAGGTGTCATGAACTATATATTAGATTGTATATCATATTAAAAATCAGAATCTAAAATATTTGAATGGAGGTAGAAAGACCTTTCAGAAGACAAGTCAAAAACTAGTGAAAAATGACTAGGTTTGAGAGGAAACTTGGGTGAACTGAATGGAGAATGTACGAAGGAAGAGGTGGAGGTTTCTGATTTTGATATATCAGAATGTGAATCAAAATTGAGACATAAGAAGGATTTTTCACTCTATTATTCAAAGCATAAGAATGATTACCTTTGGGAGAGGCTTGGAGACAGTGTTCTTTCTCTACAACAAGCTTGCCTTATTATTTTCTTGCAAATTCAGGAACATCTATGTTATGCTCTTCAAGCATCTTTTCCATGATGTCCAATTTATTTTTGAAACAAGATTTTTCAGGATGAGTGCCTTTGGATAAATAAGAACACTTGGGATTCTGCTTCTTCATCAGCTTTGCTTTGGAATCTTCATTAGAGTCCTCTTCATTAGACAACATCTTGTTTGGATTTGTCGTTATTGAAACTCTTTGCTCCATGAGTAACAAGTGCAAAGTATTTGGATGGTGTTAGAGCCCTCATTTGTACTAGCTTGTCCTTCACCTTAGTGAGTGAATCAATGAATGCATCGAAGGTAGGCATCTTCTCGTTGGGAACTGCAAGTCTTGCAGTATGAAAAGTAGACACAAATATTGAGTATTCAAAACTCAATTTTGACAGAATGGTGAGGATTAACTGTTCACCCTTCTTATCTATGCCACATTGCTTGAGTTGAATCTCGAGTTCCTTGAATTTTGATATGAACTCTTCCATTGAATCGAAATTACTTGGACTAAGTGAGATCAGTCCAATCTCCAATAAATGGCCTCTGAGCTCGTCCTGTTTTCCAAAGAGAGACTCTAGCTTTGTCCACACTTGATTTGGAGCAGATAGAGACTCAATATGGAATAGAATATTTGGAGATACAGAGAGACAAATTAACCAATAAGCTTCATAAATCCTATTGAACCATTTGGATTTTAATGCAATAGCTCCTAGATCAGTTTCAAGCCCCATAGATACTCTATATAATCCTTTGCTTCGAATTGGGATGATCATATGCGCCTTCCAGTAAAAGTAGCTGAAGGGAGTGAGACTCATAGCTTTAGCTTGATTTTGATCCATGTTGATGCACTCTTGGTGATGGAAATACCATGCAAAAAAGACTCTGGAAATTTTTTTGAATCAATCTAGCTCTGATACCATGTGATATTTCAAATGGCTTAGATATAGATTCAATAAGACAACTTCACATGGAATATTTCTGAGAATGAGAGGAGAAGAATAAAGAAGATAATTAATGGAAAAATATATTTATATTATCCATCAATATGATTACAATATCTAATACATATTCCTTGGAGAAAATAAAATTCCTTAGAGGCAAGTTGAAAAAAATAAAAGAAGAGGCTTACTAAAGGCAACAAAACCCCCTAGGTGTCAAAAACACTTTCCTAAATAGTCTAAAGCCTCACGAATTGGATGAACATGGTATGGAATCCCATGAGTGAGGTAAATGGAATGTAATGATTTCTTTAGGAGAGAAAAAAATATGTGGAGGTCAAAAATCCCAAGTGGTAAGAGTTTCCAAGTCAACTAGCTTTTCCTTATTCACTAGAAAGTAGAAAAAACAGGATAAAGTTGTCTAAATCAGGAAACTATCTTTCTAATTCAGGAATAGAATAAAATCACACAGAATCAAAGGAAATCTTATCCAGAATCTATCCAAATTAGTTTTGATGAATTAGGATAGCATGTGGTCCACTAAAACACAAAACTGGCTCTATTTACCTAGTCAAAACTTAGGAAATTAATCATACATGATTAATTAATTATATTCTAAGTCTAAAATAGTATAAGTGTGTTTTTTAATACTCCAATAAACATGAGAGGGAACTGACAGTTAGTCTACTAGGCGTACCGATTACAAGATAATCATATACCCACACAATGCCCATCGATTAAGTCCATAATCCAATAAATTGATCTATAACAACTAGTGAGCATTCACTATTCACTTGGTCGATCAAAACATTGTTGACAAACTTTGGACTAGTAAGTTCCTCAAACAATATAATTTGGAAATTTTCCGACCATCAACCCTTCAATACAGTATTCCTATCAAGCAATGGAAAAGTCCATCATTTTGAGGTGGATCATACGTCTTTGACCAGTGGCCTCATTGGTTATCGTTGACTCGATAAGTCATCCATTAGCGAAGGGAACTGGTTTCCAAAATTTTCATACTCATCGACTTATTTTTCAAGGTATCTTACATTGCCGGGATGGAGAAGGTCTATAAACATTAGTTGTTCCTGGTCTAGCAAGTTGCAAGAAATTATATTGTTCATTTCCGCTTTCATCCATACTTATGTTAATTATGATGAAAGGAAATTGATCTTCTATCTAGATTTTACAATATATTCTTTGATAAATGAAATATGAGATGTTGCTGCTAGGAACATGCTCGATAGGAGTTTAAAAAAATTCCATGTAAATGTGCATCGGCCTTTATTATTGGTTGATGGGTTGATAAGTGGTCTATGTTAAATTTTGGTCAGCAATGTAAGCTGAACAAAGTATGGGTATGGTTGAGTATTTTCAAAATTATGGAACATATTCATATGGTTAATGTTGTCGTGGTTGACCATTTACTTGGTCATTCCTTAAGATTGGTCAAGGATTTATTACAGTCTAGTCTTTATTATAATTAAATTTTATGTACAAAACTAAATGATTGTTTGTTTCCTTTTACATAATATCCTTCATACATATTTATAGAGAATTGAATGGAGAGGAAGATATCCTATCTAAACAGGTTGTTGGTGATTTTGAAAGTATTATAAACTATGAAATTTTCTGTAATGGCCTCCTAATAGAGACTCAAAACTTAGTCACATCTTAGTATCATTCGATTAGATATTTTTGTGACCTCCTAAATCATTTTTTCCTTTAGCATCTTTTTGCAGTTGTAAAAGACCTTTTTTTAATGTTCGAAGAAGACTTATATGAAGTTTTATTTCTTCTTGAGATTGTCTACTGCAGCACCAATCTTAACAATGGTTGCTTTGACGCTGCTAGGGTTTGCTGAGTGAGTACGCTGCTAGGGTTTGCAGTTTCGCCTGCTCGAATGGAGCCGCCGCCAGATCCTGGTCGCAATGGCCCGAAGGCTGGCCGTCCTCTCATCGCTGACTTGTTCAAGGAACTGGTAGCTTCTCTTCCTGCCTCATCGAAAGTCTCAGCCCAACCCGAATCCAAGTTTGTGAAAAGAGCAGAGGTTCCAGAAGTGAAGCTCACCTCAACTGCCTCGAAATGCAAAGCCATTGCGCTAGCAGAAAAAGGATTGGTAGGACACTTCACGGGACTTTGGCCCTCCCCTAGACCTATTGAATCCTGGCTCAGCAAAAATTGGCGACCTCTAATTCAAGGTGAGGTGCAGCAAATCTTCTGTGGGAAGGGGTTTTTTGTCTTTTACTTTGAGAAAAAGGAGGACCGAGACTTAATCTTCAGGAATGGGCCATATTTCATGGGGCCAAGGGGAATGTATCTTAATAAATGGGATCTTTCCTTTGACCCAGAAAAAGACATTCCAAGGGCAGTTCCTGTTTGGGTAAAACTGCCGCATCTCCCCCTCCACTGTTAGAATGATGAAGATTTACAAGCCATAGGCAACTCGTTGGGGAAATACATCGACAAATCAGAGCCAAAACCCCCTATGTTCTCTTGTGCAAGAATATGTGTTGAAGTTGATCTGGAAAAGGGCCTCCCAGAAGCTATAGACTTAGCTATGGAAGGATGGAGTCACAGGCAAACAGTGGACTATGAGCAGATTCCCTTTAAATGCAAGGTCTGTCACAAATACGGGCATTTTGCAAGGCTATGCCCCAAAAGAAAAATCCCAGAAGTAGAAGAGACTCAAGGAGGAGAATGGAACAAAGTCTCAAAGAAAAAGGGGAACAAGAATAATGCAAGCGCAGTGAACAAACCCCCACCAAAAACCAAAGAGCACCCCAATAAGTTTCAGGTTCTGAGTAGTGAGGAAAATGAAGAAGAACAGGAGCAAGAAAAGCAACCCGAAGAACATCAGGGAGATCAGGATCAAATCGATGTTGAGGATAAGAACCAAAACCCACCCTCCCCCCAGCATGCAGTGGAAGGAATAGAGCCCTCATTAATCTCAGGAGGATCAGTAACAAGAGCCAAAGCAAAATTATTTCAAGAATAAAACTCAGAGAACAAAGAAGATGAACAAGAACCCATAGCCAAAAGAGGAAGAAGACTAAACAAAACTATCAGAGAACAAGAAGCAGCCAGAGAAAGGGCGACGGGAAAGCAAACCAGTTTGGACCAACATTTCGGAATAATATCTAGTGGAAAACAGATCCAGGAAGAAAGAAAGGACAGAGCAGGTCCTCTTCAAATAAAAAAATAATGAAAATAGTCTCTTGGAATTGTAGAGGATTAGGCGGGAAGCAAAAAGCAGAAGCAATAAAAAGAATAAAAAAAATGGAGAACATCTCAATCCTCACAATCCAGGAGACTAAAATGCGAAAGGAAGACTGAATCAACATCATGAAGAAAGTATGGCCCAAAGGAAAAGGAATTGCAGTCAATGCAACAAGAGCATCTGGAGGACTCATATCCCTATGGAATGAAGGTAAGTATAAATGCCATTCAGTTGAGACAAATCGACACTGGATCTTTACTGAGTTAGAAGATATTTCAAGTAATGATAGGTTTTTGATAGGAAATATTTATGGGCCAACCATGTATGGCCAAAAGGAACAGTTTTGGAACTAGCTAATAGACCTGTGGCCCATCCTGGCAAATACCCCTTGTGTCCTAGCAGGTGATTTCAAAGTCACCATCTCTGTGCTGGAGAGGAAATGTGGATAAAAAATCAGAGATCCATTTGGAGAAAGGTTGGAAGATCTGCTTCTGGATTGGAATTTAATAGACATTAAGCCCAAGCATGGTGTCTACACTTGGAACAATAAGAGGATTGGACCAAATCACATTGCTGCTCGCTTGGACCGCTTCCTAATCAGCTCGTCCTTCCTTCTCAACCCCAAAATCCTTGAATCCAAAATTTTAGCCTCAGCCACCTCTGACCACAGGCCCATCTCCTTTTTCTTCTCCTCCCCAGGAAACCTTGGCCCCCTTCCCTTCAGGCTCAATCCGACTTGGCTAGAAAATCAAAATTGCATGGACGAAGTTGTCTCAATCTGGAAGCAATTCATTCCTAGATCCCCTGGCTACATATGGGAGACTAAAATAAAGTTAATCAAAAGAGCGCTGAAAACATGGGAAAAGAAAAATAGTCTAAAACCTGGAGAAGAACTTGATAAGTTGCAAAAGGAAATGGAACGACACCAAATTAAAAAGGAGCAGAATACAGTCACAGTGGAAATGTTTAGAGAAGAAAAGAACCTTGATGAGGCAATCCAGAACATAGCCAGAAAAGAAGAAAAAGAATGGAGGCTTAGATCAAGATGTCTCTAGTTAAAGGCAGGAGATAGGAACACCAAATTCTTTCATGCTCAATGCAAGGAGAGATACAGGAAAAACAATATCCTGAGTTTCACAAGAGAGGATGGCCACAAGATAGAAGGACAGGACAACATTCTCCAAGAAGCTAAAGCTTATTTCGAAAGGTTATATAATGAAAATGAGGAAGTCTCTAAAGAGGACTTAAATCAAATGAGCATGGAAATCCCCGTGCTTATCACAGATTCTGACAATAAGAGATTAATGGATCAGATCACAGAAGAAGAAGTGAAAAAATCAGTTTGGTCATTGCATCCAGAAAAGGCACTAGGCCCGGACGGACTCCCCATTCAATTCTATAGGAAATTCTGGTTTTGGCTCAAAAAAGACCTGGTCAGAATGCTCAACTGGACTAGGGGCAGAGCAAGAATTGGAGGGGCCACCAACTCCTCATTCATAGCTCTCATTCCCAAGGAGAAACATTCCCTTTCCATAGGAAGATTCCACCCCATCTCACTCTGCAACTCCTCCTATAAAATTCTCACCAAAATCATAGCCAACGGAATTAAAAGGCTTCTACCCAGAATCATATCTCCAAATCAAGGCAGAGTCATGGCGGAACGACAAATCTATGACAATATCCTTCTTGTTCAAGAGGCAATACACTCGAGTATTCAAAGAAAAGACTCAGGTATGGCTATTAAATTGGATATGGAAAATGCTTTTGATAGAGTAAGGCATGAATTTCTCTTCACAGTAATGGCAAAATTTGGGTTTGGGAAAGACTTTATAGGATGGATCAAAGCTTGTATTGGTTCCCGTTGGATCGCCCCACTTGTTAATGGCAGACCTTCTCCCTTCTTCCACCTGTCTAGGGGGTTAAGGCAAGGTTGTCCCCTCTCCCCTAGCCTTTTTGTCATCATGGCAGATTCCCTGAGTAGAAAACTAAATAATCAGCAACTGAATGGTTCCCTCCCAGGCATAGTAATATCCAAAAACATCCCTCCCATCAATCATGCGCAGTTTGTTGATGACACCATTTTTTTGGGAAGTGCCTCGTCCATCATTGCTTACAGATTTAAGTCAACCCTTGACCTCTTCCTTCATGCCTCCAGGGGAAAACCAAATAGCCAAAAATGCAATATTTAAAGTTGGAATTGTGGAAACCTCCTTCTTAGAAATATAGCCCTCATCTTAGACTTCAAACCCTGCTTTGACTGGACTTCTTTCAAGTACTTAGGTATCCCTATCACTCATAAAAAAACCACCTCAGCTTCCTGGCAGCCGATACTGGAAAAAATCAAGAATAAGATCAACTCCTGGGGATCACGCTGGCTCAATCTAGCTGGTAGAGTGACCTTGATTAAAGCAGTCATTTCTTCTCTTCCCATATACACTGGAGCCATTCTTCTGGCCCCCAAGATGGTTATGAATGATATATGCCTGGAAATCAGAAAATTCCTCTGGCAGGGAGGGAGATCTCAAGGCAAAAAGTTTCACCTAGTCAACTGGAATACTGTCAAGGAGAACAGAAAAAGAGGAGGCTTGGGAATTCGGGATCCAGCGACGATGAGCAAAGCACTTGGAGCCAAAATTGTTTGGACATTGGTATCAGGCCAAAAAGAGTGGTGGAAGGAGGCAATTAAGAAAAAATATACCAGAGGGTCAAGAAAGAGATGTCTAAACAATATGAAGAAGAACACAGGTACTGCCATTTGGAAACTTATGCTCGCCTCAACAGACATAATTAAAGACAATATGTATTGGGTTCCAGGTAATGGAAACAAAATTAATCTATGGACTGACAACATAAATGGAGAACAGCCTATAGGTGAGATTCAGAAAATCTAGAGTGTCAAAATCCGGCTTCAAGATGCAGGAGTAATGAAGCTGGCAGATATGGCCACCTGGACACCTACAGGGAAATGGAAAGACTGGAAAAATATGAACCCTCCAGGTCATCTACTTGAAAGCTACAAAATCTTCACACAACTCTTGAACGGGAAATCCCCCTTAAGCATTAGATCCAAGGACACCAGAGGATGGGGGAAAACAGGAAATTACTCAGTCAAAGATGGTTATGTAATGCTCACTGGGAACAACAACCCCTCTCAAACAAAGTGGAAGAAAGTTTGGAATAGAGACAGCATTCCAAAGATAAACTACTTTTTCTAGATTCTTGCCCACAACAAGCAACTGACAGCTGACAATCTCAAGCAATGTGGTATTGAAGGCCCCTCTAGATGTCCAATGTGCCAAAACGCAGAGGAGAATGCACAACACCTTTTTCTGGAATGCTCCTTTGCTAGACAGGTTTGGAATGCGGTCCTTGATCCTCTGACATTTTCATTTTCCTTCCCTAGACAGATGAAACAGATGTTGGAGGAATGGAATTACAGAGTCCAGGGAGGTCTAAAAAATAAACCTACTTTCTCAAGAATCTGGAAGCTTGTTCCCATGAATACATGCTGGCAAATATGGCTGGAAAGAAACAGAAGGATATTCGAAGACAAAAAAATATCAGAGGTGAGCTTAGCAAACAAAGCAATAACCCTCATCTCTGAGTCACTGAATTCCAAGGGAGTGGTACTTTGTGCCAAGGAAGTCTTAAGTTGGAATGAATTTCAATGGAGCCAAAGGTTCATTACGGTGATTTCACTTCAGTCCAAAACCCCTCCAGTTTGTCATGAGTGGGAAATAAGAAAAGACAAAGAATCCTTTGGGAAATGGTGGAAGGAACAAGCAAGATTCACAATCTTCTTTGACGGGGCTTCAAAGGGGAACCCGGGGGCGGCAGGTGCGGGGGGGGTAATTTTTGACCCTGAAGGAAATAAATTATTAGACTTCTCTTGGGGACTCGGCATCAGCACCAACAACCAAGCAGAATGGCTTGCCTTGTACTACTCACTAGAATTAGCGGCCACCCTTAACATGAATCGTCTTCAGATTTTTGGGGACTCCATGCATGTTATTCAAGCTATGAGCAATGGCATTCTCCTCAAGAACGACAAAAATCAGAGAATTCAGAAAAGAATTAAGCGTCTTGCTCTCCCAAAGGACACACTCTACTATCATGTGCTAAGGGACCATAATGGTATTGCTGACACATTGGCCAATGATGGAGTCAAGTTAGAAATGGGGCAAGTGACCCTCAACAAAGCTTTAATATACCATTTTTTACCTTAATGGAAATGTGGTCTTGGCATTTTACACTTTGGAAAAACCTAAGGCTGAATAGCCCAGATCTTGGTGGCGAATTTGGTTATAGTCCTCACCCTCTCCACCGCCATAGCATGGCTCGGAAACCTCACGTCACTCCACGTGCTCTCCTCGTGGTGAGTACAGTTCCCACACCTGTGCATTTATCAACCCAAGCGATAGTAGGTGTTATTATGTTCAAGATGGATGGCCCTTCATTCCCACCTCTCGGCCAGGCTCTGCGAAATCTCTGCCTCTCTCAGGAACCCACAGTGCTATTAGAAGGCGACTCTCTCCCGGCTGGTAGCAAAATTGACGGCGTCAGGCAGGCGATAGCCACTCTGAGTCGACTCACCTCCGACATTAAGGTTTACCTGTCGAGAACTTATGCAGCAGTTTGTAATACAGAAAACAAAATCGATGAACTTGTTCTGGACGATAAATACATTCATTCCAGGCTATCCTGCTTGGAATCATGCATGGAGGATATTGATAGGAACATAATTGAATTAATGGGGAAGGTTGACAGTGTTAAAACAGACATCTCTTCTTTTGTATACAAAACACAATGCAGCTGCGTTCAGGAGGCCCCAACAGTAAATTTGGAAATGACAGAGGCGGCTTCAGTTTACCAGCAGAACTACGGATAATGGCAGTCTCTTGTTTGCAGGTTCTCTCAGCTGTTTATTTTGAATGATTTTTTGCCTTAAAATATGTAATCAGTTTGTGAGGGTTTACCCCACCAGTAAATTTAGAGTTTTTAGGAATTCTGAAAGTGTAGAACTCCAGGGGACAAACACTATAAGCCTCTGCAATTTTCCCTCTTTTGATGCAGAGAGCTAGATTTTGATTTTGTACTGAATGGCTGTGCACAGCCTTTGTTAATATAATCCTTTCACCTGTTTCTGTTTAAAGAAAAAAGTTTGATTTCTTCTTAGGTAGGCTTTTCATATTATTTTGAACCTAAAAGAAAGTTGGATTACTTGGACATATAAAGAAAGGAATTATATATTTGATATGAAAGGCTGTAATTTTTTCCATAAGAAGTGGAGACGATGTAACAACTTTGATTCATATTGAATAACAAGTTGTTTTCATTATATGTTAAAAAAAAAGTCGAAATTCTATTGAGATGATTGAGTCATTAGCTCTGACTCTATTTTAAAATTTTGAGGATGATAGGGGATGAAACATGATTCTTCTTGAAGGAATATGATCTCCTCTAATTTTGTAATGAAGTCGGTCTCTAGCTGACTCTTGTCATTCATTCAAGTCAAGTCTGTCAAGTCCAAAAGTAGTTTACTGTCATGAAGAGCACATACAATGAACAAGTAGTCCAATGAACCTTGCAGTCATGTTAAATCTTTAAAGAAACTACAACAATTAGATAATGAAAATGCATGATATATCAAAAATAATAGAACACATAAGAGATTTATTGATCACAAGCCACTTCGAGGGGGAAACCTCCTTTGAGAAATTTCACTACAAAAAACTTGTGGATACCTTCATTGACCTCAACACATACTTATATACTAATTTTGTGCCTCCAACACTATGGATCAATACCATGGAACATATATAATACTATGGGATAATACAATATACTCACGGGACGACTTACAAAGCATATGCATCCAACACCATTTTAGATGCAGTGTGGTAGGAGGTATTGTAACAAGATTCAGTGAGAGGGAGCCACTTTTCCCACTGATGTTGTTGTTCAGAGGTGAAAGAATGAAGATATGTTTCCAAACATTTCTCGATAATTTATGTCTGACCATCTGTTCGTGAGTGATACCCTTAACTCATCTTCAGTTTGGTTCCACTGTGGTGAAATACTTATGTCCAAAAATGACTGGTGAAACTTGGATCGTGACCTGAGATAATGGAAGAAGGGATTCAATGAAGACGAAAGATATAGTCCAGGAAAGTTTGTGCAAATGGGGAGGCAGTATAGGGATGGCCGAGGGCACAAAAATGACTATATTTGGAGAGGCACTCAACCACAACCAAAATCATTGTCTTCCCTCCATATTTATGGATCCCTTCAGTGAAATCCATAGAAATATCTGTCGTAATCCATGTAGGGATGGGAAAGGGTTCAAGCAGTCCCGGAAGGAGTGTCGTTTCACCCTTGTTGCATTGGAAGCTATCACATTCAACCACCATCTGTTGAATTGTACTTTTCATTCCTTGCCAAAAGAAATTACGTCGTGCCTGCTCATACATTTTGAGGAGCCCAGAGTGCCCTGTCGATGGAGAAGCATGGAGTTCATAGTAGATATCCTATTGAAGATATGTTCTTTGGGGAAGCACCACACGACCCTTGTATCTCAAGGAAGCACCATACCAAGAGTAATGTGGTACAACAGAAGGGTTGTTGGCCAATAGTTGGATCATTTGAGATAATGAGGAGAAATTGACATATCATTATTGAACATATTGCGACCAATTTGGAACAAGCATAGAAATAGTTGAACAAAAAACTTGGTCATCAAAAGTGCAAGAAATAGAATCTGCCACAAGATTGTCCTTACCCTTTTTGGAAGTGATCTCATATTCATAACCCATGAGTTTGCTAACCCATTTCTATTGTATTGTGGAGGATACCCTTTGTTCTAGGAAATATTTCAGACTCTGGTGATCATTCTTGATCAATAAATTATTCCTCAATAGGTATCGCCACCACTTCTGTACTACATGCAAAATAGCCATCATTTCCTTCTCATATGTAGAGGTGGATAAATTCTTACCGGAAAGGGATATGTTGGTGAACACACTGGGATGTTCATCTTAAAAGAGAACACCACCAAGTCCATTGTCACAAGCATGACTAGCAATAGTGAAGGGCTTGGAAAAATATGGCATAGCTAGAACAGGTGTAGCACACATAGCTTGTTTCAGTTTGTCAAATGCACACTGAGTAGCATGTGTCCATGTAAAAGCATCCTTTTTTAATAGAGCGGCTAATGGAGCTTCAATATTCCAATAATCCTTGACAAACTTGCAGTAGTAGCCAGTCAATCCCAAAAAACCACAAAGCCTCTTGAGTGTCATAGGATGCGGCCAATTTTTCATGGCATCCATTTTGGCAGGATCGAAGTGAACTACTTGTGTTGAAATGATATGACCGAGATACTCTACTTCCTCCTATCCAAAAACACATTTAGACTGTTTGGCATGGAGATGATGATTCGAGAAAAGTTGCAGTACAATATCCATATGTTGGAGATGCTCAACCGATGTCTTACTATAGGTGAGGATATCATCAAAGAAGACCATAATGAATTTATGCAAGTAGGGCCACAATGTTTTATTCATCAATGCCTGGAATGTGGAAGGATCATTAGTGAGGGAAAAGGGCATGACCAAAATCTCATAACGATCATCATGTCTGCGGAACGCTATTTTAGGGATATCATCCTCATGAACCTGAATTTGATGATACCTAGAACAAAGATCCAACTTGGAGAAAAAATGATAACCATGAAGGTCATCAAGAAACTCATCAAAAACACGAATTGGAAACTTATCCTTGATTGTGAAGTGATTAAGTGCTTGGAATTCAATGCAGAGGCGCCATGACCCAATTTTGTTTTGGACAAGAAGAACTGCAGAAGAAAACGAACTAGTACTAGGGAGAATAATACCTTGCTTCAGTAAGTCCTGAACAAGCATCTCAATCTCTGTTTTTGTTGAAATGGTTAGCGATAGGGCCTGATGTTGGGAGGAACGGTTCGAGGAAGGAATTGAATATGATGGTTCTCTGGTCTTGAAGGTGGCAATCCCACTAGTGTATAAAGGACACCTGCATATCTATCCAAAATTTGTTGTAGATCCAAAGGAGTAGTGGATACTGCTGATGGGTGCATCTCAATGGAATGGAGCTAAGAAATGACACAATGTGAATTCTTCTTAAGGATATTTTCCATGCGATGTGAATTGGTGATGTTGAGAGACCCTAGTTGTAAGCCCGTCAATGTGTGTTTTTTCCCATTGACTGAAGACAGCATCCAAAGTTCAGCAAAATCTCAAAAGATGGGGCCAAGTGTGCGTAACCATTGAGCACCCAAAATCACATCACATCCACCTAAGGCCAAAGGAAACATGTCAGAGCACGGGTTATAATCTCCCATATAGATATGCACATTGCGACACTTCCCCTTGCAAGGTAAAGTGCTCCCATTGGAAATCATGAATTCAAATTTGGAGCAAGGATGGACAAAAAAATCAGCCTGTTTGGAGATCTGAGGGTCAATGAAGTTATGAGTGCTACCAGAATCAATGAGTATTTTAAGAGGGAGCTTCTTGCAGTAACCCCTGACTCACATTGTTTGTTGGGTGGTGAATCCGGATAAAGCATGGAGAGATATCTCTAGGTGGTCATCCTAAGATGGAGGGTCAGCATTCCACCATTGATTATCGACCTGATCTTCTATTGTATCCAAGGCTTCTTCACCAGTTTTATAGGAGGTTGGAGAATCCACATGTAAGAGATATTGATTTTGCTCAACACCATCTATGTCCCTGAGTGAATTTCTCATCGCAATTATAAAAGATCATTTTTTCTCTATGTGCTCGCATCTCTACTTCAGAAAAATGCTTGATAGGAAATGGTTGAGCAGCTGGCATGATGGGAGATCATTAGGAAACCATATTTCAAAATGGAACAAAAGTGGATTTGGAGCACTATTGGGATGCGATCTTGTCCTCTGCCAACTTAGACAACCCTAGGGCTTCAATTAATGTGTTGGGACATAAAATTTTGACCTCATATCGTATTGCATCCTTTAGACCACTGATAAAACAACTCCTGTAGAATTCATCAGGTAATCATTTTGTGTGATTGGCTAGTTTCTCAAATTCTATTTGATACTCTCTCACAATGCCAATTTGACAAATTTTAGTGAGTGCTCCTGTGAAGTTATCAAAAGCACTAGGACCAAATCGTTGCAAAAGGAGTTGAAAAAAATATGTTCATTTTGGCTCTTGATGAGTGTTGATGTACCAATGGTACCATTAAAGGGATTCATGTTCCTAATGAAAGAATGCAAGTTGAACTTTGTTGACATGAAAAGTATTATGCAGACTATAATATTGTTCTCCCCAATATATCCATCGAGTCCGAAAATCAATCTTCAGCCCACGAAAATTGTTGGAAGAAGAGAACCCAGTGTTTTTAGAAGACTTTGGCTGTCATCTATTGTTCAGGGTTGAATGGTGAAGATGGAGGCCAAGAAATTTTTCATATAGATCTTGGAGTTTGGTTTTGAGGGATGCAAGTTCTTCTTCCATGTTTTTTGCTCCTGTGTGGTGACAACCATAACCAAGAGTTTTTTTTTTTTTTTGAATGGGTAGAAAAACCAAAAAAAAAACTTCTTTAGTAGAGGGAAATTTGGATATGGGAAAAAATATGATGTGTAATTGGGGTTTGAATAGGTTTTGGACACTTTCTAATGGACAAGGAAAAAGAAAATGGGGATTTCAGAAGCGAGGTGAAAGAATGGGAAAAATTGTCAGATAGAGACAAAGAAGACGAAATAGGAAAGGAACACTGTGGCAAAATTTGAAGGAAATTGGGTGAAAAGCGAAGAAGTTATGGAAAACCCTAAAAATAGATAGATGGGGGATTTATGGGTTCGGGAAGTGGAATTTGGGATAGGGTCCTCAGGAATGAAATATGAATAATGGTATTGAAGGGGTGTAAGTGAATTTTCAAGGGAAACGGGGTTAAAGCAAAGAAGATATGGCGAAAAAACAAAAAAAAAATTTCGGAATTGATCTGGAACGACTATGGATAGATGTAATCTTCTATTTATTGTTGATGTATATGTAACTTCAGAATGTATTTCATATATGTATATTGTACTCCTATAGAGATGGTATTATTCCTCTATACGGAAGTGTTTGTATTCCTATAGAGATGGTATTATTCCTCTATACGGAAGTGTCGTCATTTATATTGTAAGTGTCGTAACTTATACTTTTTCGGTTATTAGACCACCTTGTTGGGGTCAGCCCTGTATAAGTCATGTGGGTTGAAGGGTTATTCGACCACCCTATTGGGGGTCAGCCATGTGGGTCAAATGGTTATTAGACCACCCTATTCGGTGTCGGCCCAGTTAGCATTATGTTATGTGGTTAAGTTAAGGCCGACCTAGTAAATGTTATTAGGAAAGTCAAGTCAAGTATAAATAGAGTGTCGAAGGCACTCTATTTCATCATTCTATTCTCTATCACACTCTCGGGAGAGTGGCACACTTGTGGAGGAGGAGAAGCTGCTGCTAGGAGATGTCTATCTCTTATTCTTGGGTTGTATGATTCCTCTATCTATCTCTGAGAAAGTTATTGGGGTTTTTCACCTTTATGGTTTTCCCCAAGTAAACTCGGTGTCTCTTTTGTCCTTGCATTATTGTGTCCATGATTGATATGCTGTAGATATGATGTACATGTTGTTCTCTCAATTAATATCCTAGATCATATTGAAGTAAATTTTGAAAAAACTAACATGGTATCAGAGCTAGCGTGAAAGAAGGCATGGTATGGCATGTATGACACTTGTTGCAATTGCGAAGCTAGTGCTTGATATAGAAAAAATCAATCATCGTAGCACTTTCGCTATAAATAAATTTTTGCAAGGTTTCAGGGTCTTAAAATTGTACAAGGATAAGATAGTGTCCCCATGTACCTTGTGTCCAAAGGAAAACCTCTAATTTGTTGTACTTTGTGATTTATGATCTGTACAATATAGGGTTTCTGCCTCTTCTAGATCTTAGTCATAAACAGGTGACCTTGGAAAAAAGGTCATAACATGGGCTAGGAAACTCCAAATGAAATTTTGTAAAAAGTGACAGGTAGTGCACAGACTGTGCTTTCTAAGGTAACTTTTTCAGAGGCTGAAACTGAACTAGTGACACATGGCATGCCATACAATTTCACTCTCAAATTTTATCCCATAAAAAGTTCATGTTGCGACAGTTGGAATAACTCTCTCTCAGAGAATCCATTTGTGGTCAAACCTATGGGGTTGGAAAGATGATAAGTCGGTCTATCAAATGAAAAATATTTAGACCCTGTGGATCAAAAAGTTCGAAGTTACACCAGAAACAATCAGGTACATATTTCTGTCAAAACAAAATAATTTTTGAGCACGTTCATTCATGGCTTTCGGAATTTAGGGTTTCAGAGAAAGCTGGAATTTTTGTAATCGAAGACTACGGCTGAATGTTACTCATCAAAATAAAAATTTAGAGACCAAGATCATAATTTTTGGTTTGGTAGAAGGCCGAGCTTGTTCAGACCCTAGTTCGGGACTTTGATCGGAAAAGTGGAAAATTAGGGCTTCTGCAAAAATGGAAATTTTTTAAATCTGTGACCACGGCTGGAAGATCCTTAGAAAAATAGAAGCTTAGATCTTTGGATAGAATATTTTTATTGGGAAGAAGGGTGTGCTTTATCAAACCCTAGTTCAGGGTCATGTCTACTGAATCTGGAAGTTTCAAAGGCAAATTTGAGGGGTGAAACTTTGCAGTTTTAAAATTATGAGTATACCAGCTTGATCAGCTCATCAAGGCACATATTTCTATCCTTTCGGAAGTTTGAATTTTTAGGGTTTCTCTGACAAACCCTAATCTAGCTCTAGACCCAGTTCCTACAAATCAAGTGGATTGGGTTAATCCTAGTAGAGAATGTTTTGGTCACCTACATAAGTGAAGAAGTTCCTGTTTCAGAGGGATATGAGGCTAAGGCCTTACATAAGAAGATTACAAGCAATCTCGATAGGTATGACTCATCCAGGTATGTTTCGAGAATCGTTCATGATTAAATTTATGGTATGTTTGTCTTCATGTTATTACGGTTAGTACAATCTTGATTAAATTTAGACTTGTCGTATCACCTTAATAAAATTATGAATGCATGATAGAAGATATTCATTGATTAGGGTGTTGACACTTATGATTGTACTAATGCATTATGGTGTTGTATGAGGTTTATGTTTTCCGCTAACATGAAAGGTACACCAAGAAAGACAAATCATGTTCTAGTTCAAGAACATATGATCATGATGACATGAGGACAAAGATTTATCCATTGTCATGAATCACTTAGAAGATCTATTTGTGAGGTATGTATAACTTAGTTCTATAATGGTTAACCTATGATATATGCAGGTTACTAGCACAAGTCATTGAAGAGAACAAGAAGACATCATGTGGGTATGTTAGACATAACTAGCTAACATCCCAATCCAGGTATGTTTTTCCTATATCAAGTTAGAATCCTACCTTGTGTTAGGATCCCTTATATAAGTATACTTGGTTTGATTGGTTATGTTTATTCATAAAGTTAGAAATGTAAGTAATCAAGGGTTTATGCATTTTGTCTCTTATATTGATTGATGATTTAACTAACCAGAAGAGTCATGTGATCAAATAAGAATATGCATGAGTAAAAGAAGACTTCCCTGAAACCTTGAATACTAATGTTTATTATCTATGTTTGAAATGATCATGACTATACATGTTTAAGATTATTGTGTTTTGATAATATTAAGATTATACTAATGAGTGTGTGATTATGTATGAGACCTCGAGGATAACACAATGATGATACTAATAAGCATGCATAGTGATGTTTATAAGTTCAAGGACAGGTAATCCAGAAAGCAAAGATCATGAGGGAGCACACTCCAGTTGTTCCTGCAAGGAAGCAAAGATCAAGAGGGAGCACACTCTAGTTGTTCCTGCAAGGAGGCAAAGATCAAGAAGTAGCACACTTCAGTAGTTTCTGCAAGGATGCAGATATTCAGAGCGAGTTGACCCACATCAGAATGGAGTTGCAGAAAAGAAGCAAAGACTGAGAGGGAGTCAACCCAACAAAAAAACAAAGATAAGTATTTGAATTTTCATTCCTTGCATATTTTATTGTTTAAATAATATTGTTCAATAATGTATATACTCATGTTCCTAGAATTAGGTTGTGCATTATGCATATTAGAATAGTTGCATTGATGAACAGTATACTACTAATATACATGGGTAAGTGGCCTATGGCACTGTACAACATTCCATTGCTACTTATCTAGAATGAAACCTCTTTGCTAACATGTTGGGAGTTGTGCACACTCTTAACAATGTTTTAGTAGAGATTGGAAGGCATCTAGAAAGTTATGGGATATGGATAAATGTTGTATTGAAGCATTGGCTAAGATAATTGCATGACTGTATGACATATTTATTTATGTGTAAGAATTTGTTCTGAAAACTATGAGATGTTTCTAATCATGCAATTTAACTTGTTTTGTAGGAAAGATTGTTTACGAGTACCTACAAAAGAAGGACTACAACATTTGTTTCAGCAACAAAGTTATCTATTGAAGATATTGAATATATTGAAGTTCCCAGGATTTAGGAAGAATGCCATGATCGAGGAGTACCAGTCGATCATGAAGAATGATGTTTGGGATGCAGTCCCATGACCTGAAGGGAAGCTTATTGTGACTTCCAAATGGATCTATAAGATCAAGCATGCTGCAGATGGTAGCATGGAGAAATATAAAGCAAGATTTGTAGCTCGTGGCTTCTCCCAAAAAGAACGGATTAATTATGGGCTCAAGTATGATGCGAATCAAAAGTTTAACCTGCAGGGTTATGCTGATTGAGATTGGGAAAGCAGTGCTACAGATAGGAAGAGCACATTTGGGTGCTGCTTTAGTATGGGATCAGGTGTGGTCTCCCGGTTTAGCAGGAATGACGCAAGTCGCCTTACGGAAAGAAGGCTCTTGCTTAACAATACACATGACACAAACCACAATGCTCACACAAACAAGGTGTCGAACAAGATGCCTGGATTAGCTTATATTACTTCACTGAAATTGGTTACAATATATAATAACTGTAAGCAAATAAATAACTACAATCGGTCTCATCCATTGCAACTTAGAAGTAACTGTGGTGTGTTCTCCCTATGTGTCGACCTCACCCTCTCTTGGTTCGCCACAGAACTCTGAGCTATGGTTCAATATCAACCTCTGCACTCAGCCAGTGTGACTCTTCACAACTCCCTCGGCTCTGCGCTCTGCTCTACTCTTCCTTCTCACCCTCTCTGTCCCCTTAGACTGAAGACCTTTCCTTCCTCTTCTACTCTATGGGTGTTGTTTCCAATAATATTACAATCCCGAGACACGCGTTCCCTCCATTCGCCAATCCTGTCCAAATCCTGCAAATCTGCACTGTCAGCTTCCATCCGTGTTGCACAGCCTCTGTCCATGATGTCCACTGTGATGTCCTTCACCAACTCGCAATAACTGTAATAACTTCCTTAGCATCCCGAATGGCTACTGGTACAGTCCCTTGACTTTCCATCCTCCCGACCCTGCTACAACAGTAAGTCACATCGTAACTGTCCTATCAGTTCATTCCTTCCAAAATATATTTGGCTTTGCCAAACCTTGTCGTGTCGTAGCTCAACCATTTATCGACTACCCGACCTCTTACGCCACTCTTCATCTGTCGACCATCTCCTGTCGATCCCCAACTTCTCACGACATCTATTGTTCCTTCAGTGGGCCACACCCCAACTGCTTCTGCTTGACTTGTTGACTCTGATAAGTCAACCTGATCCCCGCACCAGTGGTCATCGGCACTCCCACTGGTCAGCTCCCTTTAGTCGATCAACTTTGATTGATCTGCCTAGGTCCCAATGCTCCTGCATCAGTCTCCCCAGGTGAAAAAGAATTTGACTGCTCCGTCAGTCTCTTGAACTCCTCTTCAGAAATCCACGTCACTTCCTGCAACTCATCATTTGTCCATCGCGCCAAGTTTCTTTCATGCGTGATTTACAGGTATGCCCTACTTCACATTCATCAATTACTTCTATGATCCCTTCCTTATGCGGGTCTGGAATCTGTTCTGTCGAGTCGATACTGCTTCCTTCACCTTTACAACTGCTTGACCCTTCTTCAAATTTATATAGGTCTGATATGTTGAATGTTGCTCAAATGTTCAAGTATTTTGGCAATTCCAACACATAGGCATTGTCTGAAATCTTCTTCAGAATCTTACATGGTCCTATTTTCTTCAACTTCAAGTTGTTGTATGTTCCTGTCGGAAATCGCTCCTTCTGCAAATATGCATAGACTAAGTCCCTTTCTTGGAATGACAACAGCCTCTTCCTCCGGTCGGCTCTCAACTTGTAGGATTTGTTACTCTTCTCGATGCACTTTCACACATTTTCATGAATTTCATGCATATGCTCTGCGAATGATTCCGCATCCGCGGTCTTCCTGGTTTCTGTCGGCAAATCGACCAAATCTGACACTACATGTGGACTTCTCCCTTCAACAATCTGGAATGGGCTCAATCCTGTCGATCGATTCACAGAATTGTTATATGCAAACTCTGCCTGCGCCAACACATTTTCCCACTGCTTGGGTCTGTCGACTGCTAAACATCTCAGAAGGTTTCCCAAACTTCTGTTTACAACCTCGGTTTGTCCGTTTGTCTGCAGATGATATGCCGAGCTAAACTCTAACTTCGTGTCTAGTTTCTTCCATAGGGTCCTCCAGAAATGCCCCATGAATTTTGTATCCCTATCCGATGTGATACTCTTTGGCAACCCATGCAACCTGACTATTTCCTTAAAGAATAGTACAGTGATCCCTGTGGCATCACTTGTTTTCTTACATGGTATGAAATGTGTCATCTTCAAAAATCTATCGACTACAACAAATATTGAGTCGTTCCCCTACTGAGTCTTTGGTAATCCTAACACAAAATCCATGCTAAGATGCTCCCATGGGTTCACTGGTATTGGCAATGGTGCATACAACCCCGTGTTCTGACTCTTTCCCTTTGCCAACTAGAAAACTTGACATTGTCGAACCCATTTTCTGACATCTTTTGACATCCTTGGCCAAAAATAATTCTCGTCGATTAGTGCTTTTGTCTTGTCGATCCCAAAGTTCCCTGCTAACCCGCCATTATGAAATTCTTGGATTAGGTTCTCTCTCACCGATCCTCAGGGAATACACAGCTGACTTCCCCTGAACAGGTAACCTTCTTGAATGAGATAACTCAAATATGGAGTTTTATCAACGCTCCAAGGCTCACGAAACGCCTTCCATGCCTTCACAAAATCTTCGTCGGTCTCATACTAAGTCTTTATCGACTCTATTCCTATTGTCTAAACAGACATCATGCTCAACAGCGCAACTATCCTGCTCAATGCATCGGAAATTTTGTTCGACTTGCCCGACCTATGTCGCAACACAAATGTATCTCTGGAGCAGCTCCACCCACTTCATGTGTCTCTGATCCAACTTCGACTAAGTATTCAGATACCTCAGTGCTTGGTGATCTGTGTATAACACAAATTCCTACAGCAACAAATAATGCCTCCATTTCTTCAATGATTGGATGATAGCATAAAATTCTTAGTCATAGACCGAATACTTCTGCTTCGCTCCATTCAGTTTTTCACTGAAGAATGCAATTGGTCGGCCTTCCTGGCTCAACACTGCTCCAATTGCTCTTCCACTTGCATCACAATCGACCTGGAAAACTTTGTCAAAGTCTGGGAGTGCGAACACTGGGCTTTCAGTGACCTTTTCCTTCAATTTGTCGAAAGCTTCCTGGGCCTTATCCATCCACTTGAACTTGCCCTTCGTCATGCATTCTATCAATGGTGCACAAATCTGACTAAATCCCTGAATGAACTTCCGGTAGAAACTAGCAAGTCCATGGAAATTTCTCACTGTAGTCGTACTTGTCGATTCCGGCCAATCTACTATCGCTTTCACCTTCTCGGGGTCCATCCCCAACCCTTTACCTAAAATTACAAATCCCAAGTACACCAATTCCTTCTTCATGAAGAAACACTTTTGCATGTTAATCATCAACTTCTCTTCCTGCAATTTCTGTAATACTTGTCGAACGTGCTCCAAATGTTCTAACTTGGTCCGACTGAAAATCAGAAAGCTGTCTAAATAGACTATGACAAACTTTCCCAAGAATGGTTTCAGTACCTCATTCATCAATCTCCTGGATGTACTAGGCGCATTAGTCAATCCGAATGGCATGACTAGCCACTCATATAGCCCTTCTCTTGTCTTGAATGTTGTTTTCCATTCATCTCCTTCTCTGACCCTGATCTGGTGATATCCACTCTTTAGGTCTAATTTCGTGAAGTATGTTGCTCCACTCAGGCAATCCATCAAGTCATCCATCCTTGGCAATGGAAATTGATACTTGATCGTGATCCTGTTGATGGCTCTGGAATTAGTACACATTCTCCATTCCCCTCCCGTCTTTGTTGTCAATACTGCTGGTACTGCAAACGGGCTCAAACTTTCTCAGATCAATCCCCTGTCCAAAAACTCTTGGACCTGTCGGTTGAGCTCCTGTCCCTCTGTTGGACACATCCTATATGGTACTTTGTTTGGTAGACTCGACCCTGGAATCAAGTCGATTTGATGGGATATGCTCCTTGTCGGCGGCAATCCCATCGGTTTCTCATCAGCCATTATGTCCTGAAACTCTTCGAGCAACTCCTCGACTTCGACCGAAATGTTCTCCCGATTGGTCGTTCCTTCCACATATGGTCCTTTTGGAATGATTGCAAAACATCGCGACTGCTTTTCCTCCTCTATGAGGAATTCCTTGGCGGTGCTCATCAACACTCGCTTTTCCCAAAGATTGCTCTCGTTGTCCTTACTGTCGGCTAGCTCTCCTCGCCTCGGCTTAAGAGTATTTTTCATGCCATTCTTCAACACTATGACCATGTTAGCTCGACCATCATAGATCATCTTATGATCATATTGCCATGGTCTGTCTAACAATAGATGGCATGCATCCATGGGAACTACATCACACAGTACACTATCCTCCAATCCTTCCACTCTGAAGTTGATCAAGCACTATTTGGTCACCTAAACATGGTGTCCTTTCTGCAACCATGAGATCTTGTATGGGTGTGGGTGTTCTTGACACTTCAACCCAATCTTGTCGATGACTTCTATCGACACAAGATTCTCTGTAGTCCCACCATCAACTATGGTCTTGCAACACCATTCTCCGATCCACACCTTTGTTCAAAAGATAGCCTTCTGTTGTGCTGGTTCCATCAGATTATGTTGATCTTCTTGGATCAAAGCTCTCTGAACCGTCAGATTCTAGTTCTTCTTTTTCTCACCTTCACTGCTATCTGATGTCGATTCTTCCCTCTCATCAACTTGCTCATCCTTTCATCGTCTGGGTTTCGACTCTTCTGCAGCATGTAGGTTTTGTGGGCATTCATATGCCTTGTGACCCGCTCCATGGCATTTGTAACATATTATGGCTGGTCTGTTACCTCCTTTCTTGTCGGATGGACCACTTCGACGATATGTGCCTCGACTGCGGTTCTCATGACCATCGCATCAGTTCTCTTGCACTTTTTCCTTCGTCGATGTCCCTTTTGTGCATCAATTTCCTTCAACATCTTATTTATTGTATCTGCTACCCTGACTCTTCATGTAGACAGTCTTTCCACCCCGACTAGTCATCCTGCCTCTAGTCGCTGCGGACTTTCTCGACAATTTCTCTTCTTCCTTCAGAGCTACCAGATAGGCTTCTTCGACTGCTTTGAATCTCGGCATGCTGAGTTCATCCTGAATAGCGTATTTCAAGTCATTTACATATCTGCTGATAGCTTCTTCTCCTTCATCAGTTTGTCCTGACCGAATTGACAATCGGTAGAACTCCTCCGTGTACTCCTTCACGGTCATCTCTTTTTGTCGAAAGTTTTGTAGCTTTCAGAATAAGGAAACTACATAATTATTTGGCAAGAACTTCCCCTTCAGCTTGGCAACCATCCTGTCCCAAGATTTGATTTTCTCGTTGTCTTTCCTGAGTCTATCAGCCTGTACATTGTCCCACCACAATGAGGCATGACCCTTTGACCTTAGACATGAAGTCTTAACCCATTTAGGATCCTCGATCTGCTCTACATCGAAATATTTCTCCATCTCTCTGAACCAGTCGATCAAGTCTTCTAGGTCTAGGCTTCCCAAGTACGTACGTACATCTATCTTCACCAAACCTCTCATTTATGTCAGAAGCTTCATGAGTTTTTCCTCTAGTTCTTCTACTGTGGCTTCCCGAGCTTCCACTTCCTCGACTCCCTCGTCACTATGGTCTAGCGCTTCAGGAATGGAACCACGCCTTTGGTTTTCTTTGATTGCTATGACTTCATTTGACAAAGTCCGCATCATTCGGATGCATTCGTCGAACATCTCACGATCCACTATGACAGTTGCTGCGACACGCACTCTTCATCCTCGGACATTAACGCCTCTATGAGCCATTTTCAACTTCTGCTAAAAATTCTCACACTTCCAGATCCTGATACCACTGATGCAAGCTAGGTTGGTATAGTCTTCTTCTCCAACCGAACTCGCCTCCGGGCTCTGATAGCAACTGATGCAAGTCAGGTTGGTATGGTCTTCACTTCTCCAATCGGACTCGCCTCCAGGCTCTGATACCAACTAACGCAAGTCAGGTTGGTATGGTCTTCACTTCTCCAACCAGACTTGCCTCCAGGCTCTGATACCAACTGACGCAAGTCACGTTGGTATGGTGTTCACTTCTCCAACCGGACTCGCCTCTAGGCTCTGATACCAACTGACGCAAGTCACCTTACGAAAATAAGGTTCTTGCTTAACAATACAAACGACACAAACCACAAAGCTCACACAAACAAGGTGTAGAACAAGATGCATGGATTGGCTTATATTACTTCACTGAAATTGGTTACAATATAAAATAACTGTAAGAAAACAACTAACTACAATCGGCCTCAACCATTGCAACTTAGAAGTAACTATGGTGTGTTCTCCCTGTGTGTCAACCTCACCCTCTCCTGGTTTGCCACGAAACTCTGAGCTATGGTTTGATCTCAACCTCTACACTCGGCCAATGTGACTCTTCACAACTCCCTCAGCTCTGCGCTTTGCTTTGCTCTTCCTTCTCACCCTCTCTGTCCCCCTATACTGAAGACCTTTCCTTCCTCTTCTACTCTGCGGGTACTATTTACAAGATTATTACAATCCCGAGACACATGTTCCCTCCATTCATCGATCCTGTCCAAATCCTATGAATCTGCACTGTCATCTTCCATCCGTGCTACACAGCCTCTGTCCATGACGTCCACTGTCATGTCCTTCACCAACTTGAAATAATTTAATAACTTCCTCACCAACCCCGAATGGCTACTGGTACAGTCCCTTGACTTTCCGTCCTCCTGACCCTTCTACAGCAGTCAGTCACATCGTGACTGTCAAATTGGTTCATTCCTTCCCAAATATATTTGGCTTTTCCAAACCCTGTCGTGTCGTAGCTCGACCATTTGTCGACTACCCGACGTCTTACGCCACTCTTCATCTATCGACCGTCTCCTGTCGATCCCCTACTTCTCGTGACATCTATTGTTCCTTCAGTTGGTCTCACCCCAACTTCTTCTGCTCAACTTGTTGACTTCAATAAGACAACCTGCTCCCCACATCAGTGGTCATCGGCACTCCCACTGGTCAGCTCCCTTCAGTCGATCAACTTTGACTGATCTACCTAGGTCCCGATGCTCTTGCATCAAGGAAGCAGTCCTGCGTAGCAATGAGTATAGCCGAAGCAGAGTATGTTGCAGCGTGTTCGGCTAGTTGCGAGGCAGTATGGCTCTGGAAGCTACTGTCTGAGTTATTTGATCTCCCGCTGGAGGCTACTAGTATTTTTTTGTGACAACTAGAGTTGTGTGAAGATGTCTGAGAACTCGGTGTTCCACAACAGGTTGAAGCACATAGAGATCAAATATCACTATATCAGGGATATGGTGCAGAGAGGAGTAGTGGAGCTCCTATATGTTGCGATGGATGAGCAAGTTGCAGATGTGCTGACGAAGCCAATAGCTAGAGTGAAGTTTGAATACTTCAGAGAGATGCTTGGTGTTCTTCAGATTGACGACACTTCGAGGAAGAAGTGATGGAGACATTTGCTAAAGCCATTCCAAGCACGGTGGAAGGAGGATCCTTCACATGGCTATGAATGTAAGCGCTGGATGATGAGCATCAGGACGATGCTCCAGTTACTGCTTTGTATATGCATCATGTTGGATGCTGGATATGATCAGATGGATCATTTATATGTATGTATGTATGCATCATGTTGGATGTTGGATATGATCAGTTGGATCATTTATATGTATGTCTGTATGCATCATGTTGGATGCTTGTTATGATCAGTTGGATCATGTATATGTATATGCATCATGTTGGATGCTTGGACCATGTATCTGTATATCTATCGGGTGGATACATTGTATGATCAGGATGATCATGTATGTTGATATATATCAGGTGGATACATTGTATGATCAGGTGGATAATGTATTTGTGTATGTATCAGGTGGATACATTGTATGATCAGGTGGATCAGTATGATGATATGTATCAGGTAGATACTTGGTATGCATGAGGTGGATGCATTATATGATCAGGATGATCATGGATGACGAGCTTCATGATGTTGCTCCAGATGACATGCATCAGGACGATGCAGTGATGATAATTAGGATGATCATATGTGATGACATGAATCAGGTGGATACATTACATAATTAGTTGGATTATGTGTGATGAGTTTCGAAGACACAGATGCACATGAGCTTTTCGCACATGTCACATGGTTGTAGATGTGTTCTCCCATGGTTGCAATGTAATTGCTGGGCTTTTCCGACACGGTGGAAGATGTGTTCTCCCATGGTTGTGATGTAATTGCCAGGGCCATTCAAGCATGGTTGTAGATGTGTTCTCCCATGGATGCTATATAAGTGCTGGGGCCATTCGAGCATGGTTGTAGATGTGTTATCCCATGGCTGCGATATAAGTGCTGGGGCCATTCAAGCATGGTTGTAGATGTGTTCTCCCATGGTTTCGATATACGTGTTGGGCCATTTGAGCATGGCTGTAGATGTGTTCTCCCATCGCTGTAATATAAGTGTTGTGTCATTCTCGCATGGTTGTAGATGTGTTCTCCCATGGCATAGATGTAAGTGTTGTGTGATGTACATCTAGGTTGTGCTTCGTGAACAATGATCATGAGTATCAAGATGATACTTTGTGGCCATGGACAGGTTGTGCATATAAGCATATAATCTATCACTGGGAGGTTTGCAGATAGTCTTTCGAGGTTTTTCCTATGGCATGTAATGTGGCCTGGGATATCTGGAAAATGCTCTTTCGAGGTTTTGCTTTGGGAGGACATATAATCCAGACCTGGGAGATCCGACAGGTAGAGTTGTGTGCTTGTAATAGCCTGGGATGCTCTTTCGAGGTTTTTTCCTATGGCATGTAATGTGCTCCTGGGAGATCCGACAAGTAGAGCCGAGTGCTCGTAACATCTTGGGATGCTACAGCCAGGTTTTTCCATGACCACATGTAATATGCTCCTGGGATATCCGACAGGTAGAGCCATGTGCTCGTAACAACCTGGGATGCTACAACCAAGTTTTGTGGTGAGATCACATGTAATGTGCTCCTGGGAGATCCGACAGGTAGAGCTGTGTGCTTGTAACAGCTTGGGATGCTACAGCCAGTTTTTTTGATGGGTTCACATGTAATGTGCTCCTGGGAGATCCGACAAGTAGAGCTGAGTGCTCGTAATAGCCTGGGATGCTTCAGCCAGGTTTTGTGACACACATAATAAGTTCTCAGTATTCCACAGTATGGCTAGTGATGATGAAGACCTGCAGGTGGTGGGCCTACATCCAATATGAAAAAGGACGGGCTCTGTAGAACTTCTTATGACGAGTAGATTCAAAGATTGATTGAGATAGCAGCAGTAGTGACGATGACGATGGATCGATGAAGATTATCCAGTGACGATGATCCACAGAAGAAGACTTGTGCTAAGAGACCTATGTCGTGAAATACCTTCCTAGTTAAGAGGGAGTGTTGATGTATATGTAACTTCAAAATGTATTTCATATATGTATATTGTACTCCTATAGAGATGGTATTATTCCTCTATACGGAAGTGTTTTTATTCCTATAGAGATGTTATTATTCCTTTATACGGAAGTGTCGTCATTTATATTGTAAGTGTCGTAACCTATACTTGATGGGTTATTAGACCACCTTGTTGGGGTCGGCCCTGTATAAGTCATGTGGGTCGAAGGGTTATTAGACCACCCTATTGGGGGTCGGCCATGTGGGTCAAAGGGTTATTAGACCACCCTATTTGGTGTTGGCCCAGTTAGCATTATGTTATGTGGTTAAGTTAAGGCCATCCTAGCAAAGGTTATTAGGCAATTCAAGTCAAGTATAAATAGAGTGCGGGAGGCACTCTATTTCATCACTCTATTCTCTCTCACACTCTCGGGAGAGTGGCGCACTTGTGGAGGAGGAGAAGCTGCTGCTAGGAGATGTCTATCTCTTATGCTTGGGTTCTATCATTGCTTTATCTATCTCTGAGGATTTCATTGGGGTTTTTCACCTTTATGGTTTTCCCCAAGTAAACTATGTGTCTCTAATGTGCTTGCATTATTGTGTCCATGATTGATGTGCTGTAGATATGCTATACATGTTGTTCTCTCAGTTAATATCCTAGATCAGATTGAAGTAAGTTCTGAAAAACTAACATTTGTTAGCTGGAAATAGATATGTACCCAAGGTATGCTCGGATTCCTAGAGGTTCAGGGGATTCACTCAGCCACTGGTCAATCTTTTCTTACGGCATGCATATTGGGCAAGTACCCATCACTCCACAGCTCGGGTAAAATTGAAAACCACTTTTCCATAAACAACAACATTTTGTTTACCTCATGGGTGGGAGCTAGTCAATAAGGTAGGGGTCGTTGCCCTTTCACTGGCAGGTCCTCTCAATGGGCCAGCTACTTCGAGGTTCTTGTGGTATTCGTCACATTGAGTTTTAAGGCTATTCTCAAGTACTTCCCACAGTTAAGCTAATAGGGATTATTCTTGGATCCAAAGCTGCAATTGAAAGGAACAATATAGATGCAAAAAACAAAATTGACAAAAATTCCACCTAACGATCCCAAGAAATTGCTATGATACAAGATTTGAGGAACCTCCAGCAATTAAATAATGAAAATGCACGATATATCATAAATAATAGAACACAGAAGAGATTTATTGATCACAGGCCATTTCAAGGGGGCAACCTCCATTGAGCAAGCTCAATACAAATAACTCGTGTATACCTTCATTGGCCTCAACATATACTTATATACTAAGTCTATGCATCCAATACCATGGAACATATAATACTATGGGATAATACAATATACTCATCGGATGACTTACACAGCGTATGCATCCAACAACAATATAATAACAAACAACAATATACTAACAAAGTAAAGAGAAGGGTTGACACATATTCCTAACAAAATCCTCACGGAAGACGAAGATGATGAAAACAAAATTCAAGTAGGAGATATCTTACACCACCTAGAAAGAACTTAATGAAAGATGATGACACAATGAGAAATGAATTGATTGAGCCCCCCAACGCAAAATCACAAAAACTATTCCTCAATTGTGACCTTTGAAGCTAGAAGGAAGAGAGATGCTACAAAAATTCGAAGAGCCAAAAGACCCAATCCTTAGTTGAGAAAAGGTTGGCCAGATGAAGAACACGTGAGGTTTTAAACCAAAAGACCTCCTTACAATGAAGGTAGTCAACCTCCTTACTAAGGGGGTGAGACTAAAGGTAGTCGACGAATAAGTTATGGCATCTTCCTATCCATTTGGCGACTATTGCGGCTAAGTTACCTATGCAAACCAACATGCACGGTCGATGCACGGTGAGGACTACTTCGATAGGATCAAAGAACTGGGACGTTACTACACACTCTTGCTCTCTTTGGGATGAAGAAGTGTTTTGTTGGTGGGGAAGATATTGGAGGGAACCCTTCAAACCCATTAATTGTTGTTATATTCTTCTGTTATGTATTTTAACTAAATAAGTAGTTGGAGTAGGTGTAAATTCTCCAACCACATATATGATGTATACATAAACCAATCAAGATGAATACAATCCGACTTAATGTTCTATCCACATTTATATTCTTGGTCTTGAGTGTGTTCTTTATGCTTCTTACTTGAATGCAGTGTTGAGCCTGCACATTCAAGACTATGTAAGATTTGGTCATGGTATGAGTGACATACGGAAAATTTTAAGCCAACCCTCTAGCCAGTTTGAGGGCATTCTTCAAGCATTTGAATATCTTAGTATCCATATGGACAAACATGTAGAAAAAAATGGAGATGCACCCTAAGAAATAGGGAATAAAAATGGAGAAATTGACAAATGATCTTGATATGCACTATAATATAATATTGGGTTGAACAAGGAACTTACACTAGCTATCTACTCCTCCCCCAATGACAATAGGATACACTACAACTATTGGAAGTTAGCATTATAATGGAAATAAAGAGCCCCACACAACCAAGGAACTAGGATGGAGAATATTTCTACTAAGGAGGCTCACACGGGCCATTTTTCTGCCAAAACCTATCATAGTTGTTTTTGTTTACTTGTATTTTATTATCTGGTTCTTTTGTGAAGTAGTATACTTTTCGATGTTTTAAGACATACTCATATATATTCCGTAATAAGGATGATTTGGGTCAATTTCGATTTTACACATTATGCGTTGTAGGAAAATTTTTGATATTATTGATCTATTTGGTTTCTAACAAAACATCCACACACACACAAACCTAAGATCACTTACGGACATTGAATCATTAGGACGAATGTATGTTGCAACAATGTGGAATCTTAGGGAGTTGATGAAATAACATAAGGGATCAATTTTGATCATAATCTATTATGAACATGAATGCGAGTAGACTAAGGATGGACGGTAAATATGATCATACAAATTTAATTACTAAGACACTCTCGTTTTTGTCTAAAAAAAATTGCAATTGACACACTCTAATATATACCCTAACTATTTAAAGTGATTAAAAAACAAATAACATGTACAAGTATGAATACATATAAAAACATTTTACAATATTACATTCTATTATGATAAGTAAATAACTTCTTAGTCAATTAACACACAAATGTGTTTGTTATCATGTTTAACTTATTTTTATTAAACTAAAAAATAGTTAACAAATTATTTCAATTATAATCTAACGAATTCTATTAATAAAATAATATTAATAATTAAATAACACTAACATTATAAATTCGTTACCTATAAAAGTTTTACATTTCAACCCAAATATTGAGACAACCCCAATATTGAGTATAACCACAAGAATATTCCACACAAAACTATTCATGACCAGATACCACAATCCACTCTTTCCACTCCTACCAATTCCGGTTGGTTTTGAACACAGAAACACACAATTTTCTATGCGTTCCATGATACTACATCTTCAAAGTCGTTGTAGCACAAATTCATCACCTATTTCTTGAAACTCATTCATAGGACAAATTCATCACTTTAATGATGAGCACGAAGCGGATTTAGCGAGCTGAAATATTTCTAGGTAAGAGGAGCCGAACAAGTATATTGACAAATTTGGAGAATATAACATTCTTTTTCTTCAAATGTTTGCATTTATTAACACGGAAATTCCGCTTCGTTCAATGCTTCCCAAGAAGTGTTCGATAGAGTAGATTCCAATAGGGTAGATGGAGCCTCACGATCACCATTACTCGAAGAGCTTTGGATTACAATTCTCGCTTTATATAACTATCTCAGTTGGGTCTGCAGTGTTCTTTAAATGCTGTGCTTTAGGCTCATCAAAAGCGTGGACTGAACAAAAATCAGGTGTACGAGATGGAGCAAGCCAGTTGTGTGATTGTCACGGAAATGGCGTGCTTGGGCCACAGGATCCGACAGTCATGCTTTTGGCATAGGTGCTACTTGTATGATGGTCACGGAAAAGGCATGCTATCATGCTTTTTAGCACCGTGCTTGCTTTTTAGGGGTAGGTGCTGTAAAAATATTGATAAAAATGAAACTGAACATGTTCATCTATGAACACTACACATACATTTGAACATGTTCATCAACTTCTAGTATGTAAATATTACTCATACATTTAGAGCTAGTCACAGGTAGACCTTCCATAAGATCTTAAGAGTCCAAATCTTAATACCAATTGGGAGTTGAAGTATTGAAATAAACCATAATGATATGGCTAAACTACTATGACACTATGTTAATAATAATTAATATTAGACTATAAAGAAATGAAGATGTTTCATTCCTATTGTTTATTATTTTATAATTGATCAAATAATTTATAAATGAGATGTTGAAACATAAGAAAGGAATTTCTAGTGTAATATTCATAGTTTTCTCCGTCTTCAATTGTGATTACAACATAAATTTAGTCATATGTTATCATTTTAATCAATCAATTATAATTTACATATTTGGCTACTATATGATTACTGTGCTCCCTCCATAGGGATCATTCCACTTATTTTCTACTATAATAATTAGTAGAAATTCCATAAATTATAATTTACATGCTTCGTTAGTTTATGACTAATGTGCTCCCTCCCTAGGGTCCACTCCACTCATTTTCTACTATAAAAATGAGTAGAAATTCCAGAAAAAAAAAGCATGTGCCATTGAAATTCATATTTTCATTAATGAACCAAAGCCAAAAGAATAAATCAAAGGATTCTTTTTCTCACTAAATACTTAGTATTTCAAAATAGTTAGCATGAGATAGATTTTCATCGAACAAAGCCATAATTTAATGCATAATTAGATAAGTGTACCCTTTTCAAATCATGTACTAGTTATTTTTAAGAATTCTAGGATTAAAATAAAAGCATGCAAAATATTTTTAGTATTTATTTTTATATATTTATATGTGATTTTTTTTCATAGTGTAGGATATTAAAATATTTTACTAATAATATAATAACAAAGAATTATTCAAATTATTTGTGAGAATTGTTTCTATTTCAAACAATATATATTGTGAAATACTATTTATTTGTTAAATACTATTTATTAATATATATTAAAATATTAGTAATATAAAAGTTAATCATGGGATGGATTGGTATTTTAAAAATATTTTGTAATTGTACGATTGTTGATTGGTGTTAATTTTTTTTTAAATAAAAATTTGACTTAATTTAATTTATTTTTAAAATGAAATTTGAACTTAAAAAAAGTGAATAATCATTAAATTTTTTTTTTTTTTTTTTTGTTTTTCATAGTATGAATGATACCGAAAAGTTTTAATGATTTAAGTTTTAATCTCTTTGTCGAATGATTAATGCATTTTAAGTTATGACCCGTCTAAGGTTATGACTCATAAAGGACATTGTGATATTTCATGTTCTTAATATTTGTTGCATCATGAACATGAAACATTTAGTTAATGTATGAGTTTTCTTAATATTTCTTATGTTTTAATTATATTTTAAATATAAATTTAGATGTGTGTATTAATGTAAATTCATTCTCTTTTTATATCACATTATCAAAGGATAGAGTTAATTTTATATTTCTCGACTTTTATTGTACATGTAGAAGTTATGCCTCCTACAATTTGGCATATCTTGTTGTACCATGTTAGTTAGTTCATGCCACCTCAATTTTCATTGAGTGAACACTACACATACATTTGAAAGCACTCATGTATAGATATTCAAGAAAATAGTAAGACTCCAAATCCTAACACCAATGGAAGGTTCAAAAATGGAAATAAAACTTAATGATATCCTTAAATTATTGACACTATGCTCACAATAATCAATACTAGACTACTAAGAAATTAAGAAGTTTCATTATTATTGTTTATTGTTTTATAGTTTAGCAAAAAAATCTATAAAGAAGATATTAAAGGATAAGAAAAAAGAATTTATAATTTGATATTTATGTTTTTCTCCATCTTCAATTATATTACAACATAAATCTAGTTATATAACCCTAATTTCAATTAATCAATTACAATTTACAGGCTAAAATAAATTTTTTTTTCTACTTTGCTCCCCTCCATTAGAATCATTCCAATCATTTTCTATAAGCAGAAATTTCATAAAATTGAAGGCATGTTTTGGTTAGCTTCATATTTTTATCGAGGAACCAAACGAATGACTCAAAGATGCCTTTTTCTCATAAATACCTAATATTTCAAAATAGTTAGCTTCAGATAAATTTTCCTTCAATAAAGTTTCTTAAATATATACTATACTGGAAAGTATTATATGGTTCTCTATTTTTACTAATCATAGCTTGATATTTAAATTCAAATTATCAAAAAAATTTAGAGAATATTATGGAGTGCTCATATATATATATAGAGTAGTTGAAATCTCAATTGTTGTTATATATATTTTTTTGAGTATCATGTTGACTACATTCTCAATAATGATTCCAATTTCAAATCGTAATGATTTTTTATATATCGACAATTCTTGGAACCAAAGGATTTTTAAACTAGAATGAACTATAATGCGTTGTATTATTGCCAATAAAAAACTATATTAATGAAACTAATTCGTAACATCAAAATTTAATGTGTATTAGTATCAACCAATAAAAAAAATATATTAATGAAATTAATTCTTAACATCAAAATTTAATGTGTAATTATGTAAGAGTACACCCTTGCAAATCATGCAAATTCTTTGTTATTCTTAAGAATAACAAGATTAGAATAAAAGCATGCAAAGGCTATTATGCAATAGAGTTTAGTATTTATCTTTACTATTTTAATTTTATATATGATTGCATGATTATTTGGTATATGATAATTATTTAAAATATTTCATAAAGAATATAGTAACAAAATTATTTGGCGAGAAATATATATTATGTTTTTTCATTTAGAATAATAATATTAATGTATTATTTTAATTTTATATATTATTGCATGATTATTTGGTATATGATAAGTAATTAAAATATTTTATAAAGAATAAAGAATATAGTAACAAGGTTATTTGGTGAGAAATATATATTATGTGTTTTCTCATTTAAAATAACAGTATTAATGTATTGTTTTTCTCATTTTCTATCATATATAGGTTTTCTAGATTTGGATAAAAAAAATTCACATAGATAACTAATATTTTTAATCAAACTACGATTGAAATTAAATGATACGTTTTAGATATAAAAAATATAATTTAATGGAAGGTAGGTAATCGTCATTAAGTAGCTTATCTACCATGTTTAACTTTAAATATCCCATTCATCACAGGATACAAAACTATAAATATTAGTGTATAAAATTGATTTGAAATGTAAGGTTTAATAATGGACGAAAAAAAAATGGTTTTTATTAGTGATGATAGTTTTTATGGTAAACCAATTCAACATGTTCGATTAAATTTTAATTTAATATAATAATAAAATACTAGATTGATGTATATAATGGTTAAAATATTGAGCTTTTTCTTGGCTTCCTATTGGTATATCTTTATTCTCCCTTTCAATTTTTTTTTATTACTTCTATAAGTTAACAAAATTTGTTTGTGATAGCATGTAAGTTATAGTATAGTATAGAGAACTTCTCTCGCTTAGTTAGGTTCAACGTGCTATTTTAACTTTTATATTGTTGTATCGAAGGTTTGATGTTCAATTTATTTAACTTTTGAGTTAAAATAAAGGAAATTATTATCTTAGTTAGACATCCTTTATCGTCTTTCCTTAAGGAAGTGACCGCCTCAATAGTATTCGTGAATGAATTTGGTTAATTACATCCAAAAATTTGTATGCCACATGGCCTTTGACACTGTAAGTACTCCTATGTCATTATCATGATCCTCTACCTACTTCATTATCACTGGTTGGATATGCACATGAAATTGGACTACTCCAACACTTCTTTTCAAGGGAAAAATTGAAAGGTTCATGTTTGAATTATGAGTTCCCATTCCAGACACCATATCCCCAATGTTGAGAGTTTCCACCATAGTTGAAAAGTTTGCAACTATATCCTTAAATCCTTGGCTATTCGAACTTATATTAATATTATAAAAATCCCCCCTCACCCATGTTCTTCAAATTATACTATATATAAATTTCGAAACAACCTTTTCTAACTTTCATGGCCACTATTTCACCCTCACTATCTTCCCAATTGAAAAAAATAATCATATAGACCTCCCCTCACACGTATGTTTAAAGTATTAATCTATTTTTCAATTAGAGAAAAAAAGTACTATACAAATATTTCTCATTTGGTTCCAATCATTCACGTATGGACCCAATATCATAGATTTCAAATTATAATCCACTATTTTAAATTTTTTGTTGTATATCAAGTGATAACTATTGAATAAGGATTATTTAGACATCCCATAAGAGTAACAATGGCTAGATTGTAACCATAATGGGTCATATTCGTTAGCGATGCATTTTAGAGCATGATGAGGAAACATTCTGAATCGTTTTATATTTCTAATTATTGATGAAGAATACAACCTCTGAGTAAATTTCTCATTTGTTCTCTTAGAAAAAAAAGTATTATACAAAATTTTATCATTTGACTCCAATCTTAGATTTCAAATTATAATCCACTATTTTAAATATTTTGTTGTATATCAAGTGATAAATAGTGAATAAGGATTATTTAGACATCCCGTAAGAGAATAACAATGGCTAGCTTGTAACCATAATGGGTCATATTCGTTAGCAATGAATTTCAGAGCATGATGAGGAAACATTCTGAATCGTTTTATATTTCTAATTATTGATGAAGAATACAACCTCTAAGTAAATTTTTCATTTGTTCTGTTGTTCCATTTCCACTCGAATAAATAAAATGACTACAAATCAAAAGAGAAGAAACACCTTTTATGTGAGAATTTTCTCAAATGGAGTATGTTGAATACATACTCCATTAGTCATTGATGGATGATATAAAAATAAATTAACTTCCTAATTCTCTTTCGATTTCCCTTTCCGCACTTCGAGAGTATAATTCTAATGGTGATGGATCCTATCGCCACAATGTAGCACATTAGTCTAGTAGAAAATGAGGAAACAATTTTATATAAGCCCACAATCCCTATATTTTGTCACACATGGTCTCATGTTTACAAGTGTGGTTGAGCAATTAGAATACTCAAAGATAATTAAGTTTCCAAAATTTTCATAAGGTATAGTATGTAGTGTGTATTTGGAGAAAATATGTTCTTTTTAATCAAAAATATCTTTAAAGGATGACATTATCCACTCTCCTAATGAATTCGAATTCATGTGCATAGACGGTTTCTAAGTGAAAGGTTCAAAATAATAGTTAGGGAGAACGATGTGGGAGAAAAACTCACTCTCTATGCACTATACGATAGGTAAGGTGGATGAAATAGATCTCAAATATATTTTCTTGCCACTTACAACTATTTCAAGGGATTATTTTAATCACACGACTTCACAGAATTGGAACCCAATACAAATTCTACTCAATTCATAGATTGGAACCTTGCACAAATATTATATTTTACTAGTTTCCTTCAACAAGATTTCACTCTTCATTGTTACTACTGGCATATATAGAGAACAATCATACTCACGAGTCTTCCCCAGAAACCCTTAGATCTGGAACAATTATATCTGAACAGAATTTAACTATGTTTTGAACAGAATTTAACTATGTTTTTAAAAGACTTCTAGACAGTTGAAACTTTTCATAGGTTCTACCCGACTCAATTGGACTAGAATCTTCACTCAGATTCTACACAGTTTTTCTCTAACAGGAATTTCCAACTAAAATTCTACCTAGTTTACCCCCCTCCAAAAAAACTGTCTCATTTGATCTCTTAATAATATATTAATTAAATATAGATTATTCTCTTCTATCAACGAAATGCACATACTAGTCAATTTTACATAAATCAACTAATAATTACCAGATCGCATTTGCATTCAATAACAAATAAATCCAATAAATCATAACACACATCAATTGGAGAATCTGTCTTTCAGTTCGTAATTGAAACTATACATATTCTTCAATAAAACAAACCTAATCTATCTTGCTCTGGCCTAATCGACTTTTCTGGGCGAGCTCCCTCAATATGGCCCAAGGATTACAATATAAAGAAAGTATAAAATAAGCTCTAGCCTGTCCAACTTCCTCCTAAATTCTTGTAATTGATTAAAATTGTTTCTAATAATAGAATTTTGATTTATCTTCTAATGACTACTCAAATTCTGTTAACAAGTGCAGATCCGATAATAACTTATTCAAATCTATTCAAACATTCTAGACTATCACTTGTTTTATCTAACACTCATAATATATATCAACTTAAGAATTAAAATATTTACATAGAAGAATAAAAATTATTCTCAAAAGTCAAGGCTCATTCCTTGGAGCTTTTCCCTCCAAAGGTTGAATGGATTGCGAGGTTTAATGCTCCTCCATCAATTATACTATAGCATATTAGTCTTAAAACATAGTAGAACAATACATTATTGATACCATAAATAGTGTAAGGAACTACATTTATATTCATAAGGAGGAATACCAATGTTCATTCACACATAATTATGACTTTCCCCCATATTTGACTAATAGATTATTTTAGTGGTTAAGGTGGTCAAATCACTTCCATGCTTCTACTAATTTTCTTGCATCAATTGCAACAACAACGCATTAATTCTTATTTTCTCTTAGATGATATACTTGTCACTTTTTCTCTTCCTAGACCAATAGGAATACCATTTTAGATATGAATTGCCAATACATTGTGCAATACCCCAATAAAAATGGAAACATAGTGGGCAAGCTTCCAAAATTTCAAGAACCTGTAGTTTCTCATGCCATTCTTACCCTAATTTATTCTCATGGGATTTCCAATTTATTCTCATATTTAAGACTGTTCATATTCATACTACTACTCTTAGAAAATGATATTAGTAAAAACATATAAACACGCTATTACATGTACACAATGGTTTTTTGAAGCATGATTTACTGTATCTTGGCATTAAAATTTTCTAACAACTCCCTAAGAGACTATGCACTCTTCTCATGATTAGGTGAATTAGTCAAACCCTTGGGCCTTGGGACCATGGGTGGATCACCCATGTAGAACATGGGTAATCATGCATTCAATATCTTACAGAAGTGAATTGGAATTCATTATTTAGTTTTTATGCCCTGATGACAAATTCACAAAGTGTCCCTGAAGGCTTTACGAGGAAACATGCAACTCACCATAAAATGTTGATCGTGGCTTGGATTGAATAGTTGTAAACTCCGTTGGGCTTGTCAAAATGCATTCTAGCTAGGGTAACCTCTCTCCCATGGCTCCATCACCTGATGCTCATATTTGTAGGGCCCTCGTTTGTGGGGTCATCCATAAAACTAAACTGTCATCGGTCGATTGATCTCGCTTTCCCTTGCCGTCCGCTTCCTCATTGTGTCCCTACAACCGAAGCTCTTTTAACCATAGGAGCAACAACTATTAGCTTCACCACCCAGCCGTAGGCTCACATAGCCACCCCTTGGCTTTGAGGTCATAGAGCTCACACACACCAATACTAGAGACTCATAAATGGGTTTCCCCCCCACCAAAATCTTTTGCAAACTCCAATAGCAGCAAGTCACTATCTTTACAACAATTACAATAACCATCCAAGCATTGGGTCCCTTCCCCATTCCCAAATCCTTCCTTAAATAGGAAAGTCTATTGCGACACATGTCGGTTAATGCAAAAGTGCTTAATTTCTTATTATTCAAATGTAATTTAGCTCACCTATCTATGTGTCAAGTTTTCTATGAGAGTGCACCAACTTTCTTAAATTTACTCAAGTTTGTCTCCATGATGTTCAATCTAATTTCTATTTTTGTGGGTTCAAGTTTGTTAACTAAATGCTCAACCCTAGTATTCCATTTGCTCCTAAAATAATAATTTATATTATTTTAAATACTAAAAATACATTTTCTTGTGCAAATCATCTAAAGTAATAATCTCTATTATTTTAAATGTATTTTCCTATGCAAATGGTCTAAATGCATTTTATAAGTTTTTATGCATAATGTTTAACAATTAATCCCTTCTAGCACATAGGTACCACACCGTTGGGCCCATCTATCATTTATGTTCTCTTGTCTACATGGTACCACTCCATTGGGTCCACTCGTCCTTCAGTTCTTTTTTTTAGCAAGGTACCAAATCGTTGAGTCCTTGCTTCCTTTATTTCCGTTTATCAACAAGGCACCACATCCTCGGGTCTTTCGGTCAATATCATTTCATTTCCTCTGACTTGCGGGAAATTCATGTAGGCATTCAGGATCCTTTACCTTCAATCCTCCGTCTACACGCTAATGGATACTAATGGCTCTGAGGAGTAGGTCCGTTCTTACTACGTGCCCCCCAACTCGTACGTGACCAACTCCGTCATGGTACACTTCGCACGACTTCATGCACCCCTGAGTAAACGGCTAAGGGCTTTTGAACTCGGCCATGGGATTCCATAGGAGGTCAACACTATCGTCTTTCTTCCGTGTGTGATTTATTCATTGTTTACGGCCCCTTTATTTCATTTGTGTGTCCACCGGTGAACTGTTTCACCTGTCGCTACACACATGCTCAAAAGCACACATTAATATGTCTGTTCTGATTCATCTTAATCTATTTCATAACCCGCTAGTCGTTAAGCATCATAATTTATTTCTAATCATCCTTATTCAATTCATATACTGCTAATCATTTAAGCAATGATAGTTTACTCATAATATCATATATTTAGTCAATCATTTAGTCATTCATGCAACATGCATTTAATTTTTCTCACATCACATATTTCTAACAGTTAAGCAGCATATTCATGTACATATATCACATTTTTCATAACGCGGTCAATTATTAAGCAACATGCAATTTCATCAATTTTAGATAAATTATCCTCTTCCACAAATTTCATTCAATCCATTGTTTTCATTCATCATATTGTCATCATGCACATCTTCAGGTTTTCCTCAATCATTAAGACATATCAAGACTCAAGATACCACTTTATCGAAGTTTGTTCAGCCGGGTCACTCGATAGGTGCCCTTAAAGTCCATAGTCATTGTAGGGGCATTACAATCTTATTCATTGATATCAAGGATTAGAGTTTTGCTGAGTAACTATGCACTTTTTGTATGATCGGGTCAAGTACTGAAACCTATCGATCTTGGGAACTTGGGTGGTGTTCCCATGTTGAACATGGCTAAAAACACATTTGGAAGCCTATAGAACTCAACCCTAATGCCCAGTTTAGTTTTATTCCCTAATGAAATAATCACCAAGTTTCTATGAAAGGCTCTAGGAGGTGACCTACAATTCGCCATAAAATGATTACTATGGCTCAAATAGATGAAAAGTTGATTATTTTCGGATCATGACAATGTATTCTAGTTAGTGGCATATAATATCCCTCTTTATCCCTTAGCTTTACTGCAATAGAAATTACAAACTATGTAACCCACCAACGGTAAGGAGCTCATGGAAAGAGCTCCGCAGGTAAAACTTTGTAAGTATGATTATGTTTTCCTAAGTGTTATGTGAACTTGTAGACTTAGGAGACTGAAGGCTTGACGCAAAGAAACGATTGGGGCATGGAATCCCCTATTAGGAGAGGGTGAATGGATTGATAGCAATGAGTTCTGCTGACAGTGGTCATCCTAATTTTGTGAGCACTTGAAGTGAACTAAGAGGTTCACTAAGAAAACAATTAAGTTTAAAATGATGTTGATAGTTAGTCCTAGATAAGGACGTCGGAGAAAATTCTAATCACTGGAAGGCAGTAATAATATATCTTCACCTAACTATTTGCATGGAGCTAACCCATATTGAGTACCATTAAGTAAAAATAAGAAGTTAGCCTAAACAACATTAGTACATTGGCCTCGACAAGAGTTTTTTTTTAACTTCCTAAGCGGAAAAAAGATTAATATTTTTCTAATTATAAATTAAGAATAAAAGAAAAAAATGATTTGTTATACCCAGATTCGTATTTATAAATAACGATTTAAAATATTATTGCAAATAAGTTAAATAAATTAGATAAGATTAAAGATGGACTAGTTGTCCTTGATTAAAAGTAAATACTTTAAAATCTATAATTTAAGTTATCTACCAAAGAAGAAGGGTTAACTCGTAGTTAATGCATGGTTATACATGTATAAATATCAACTATTAATATTCAGTTAGCTAAATATCAGTTAACTAATTAATTAAAGATTGTCTATAAAAGGAAATCAATTAAGATTAGCTAAACTAAGTTAAAGTTGGCTAAGTTAAATATCAGTTAACTAATTAATTAAAGATTGACTATGTACGTCAATCAGTTAAGATTAGCTAAACTAAGTGAAATTTAGCTAAGATAAATATCAATTAACTAATTAATTAAAGATTGACTATGTAATTCAATCAGTTAAGGTTAGCTAAACTAAGTTAAAGTTAGCTAATTTAAAGATTAGTTAACTAATTAATTAAAGATTAACTATGAAAGTCAATCGGTTAAAATTAACTAAAGTTAATAAGTTAAATTCGAACAATAACTTATCTTGGTAACCCAAACTTAAGTTCGACTATAAAAAGGGGACTATTGTGTTCGTAAAGGGGGAATCCTCTTCTTCGAAGGAAAATAATGAAATGAAGGATAAATAATATTGAGTGAAGGAAGTAAATTGCTAAGATTATTTCTTTGTTTTCATCAGGTAAGTTCAACTACCCTGCATATGTTTTTTTAATAATTTATAAATTTTTTGATTGTTCTTATTTCATGAGTTAAATTTAGAAATTAGTTTATTGATCAGAATTATTTTCTTGAGGCTATATGTAGCTAATATAATCTATGAAATTTATTAGGAAGATAGCTAGAATATCTCCCAATTATGTATAACATTGTTTTCAATTTTATTCAATATTTATCGTGCATAAATTTGTAATTTATCTTACATATCTCTGAGATTATTTATTATGCATATGTCTGTAATTCACCATGCATATCCCTGTTGAGTTAGACATAGTTATTGTTTTTCATTTTAAAAACATCATTGAGGTTAATGTTGGCTCGGTGGGTAAGAATTTTACATGCTGAAAACCAAGCTGTACTTGTGGCTAAATCTATCGTTTTGTACTTCTCGTAGATTTGACTAACACAAATAGAAACTGCTTACTTGAATAAATAAAGTATTATCATAAACTCGCATTTAAGTTATTGTTGTGTATTCCTTTTAGTGCCATATGGTGACCTCTGCCTTTCGTGCCAACAGCATAACGTTGTTTATGTCTTAGTTCACCTTACCAACTGCTTATCTGTTCTCATTTTTACCTCATGGGCTCTGCCTAAAGCAACAATCCACGTATCAGCTGCCAGTCATGGTAGGTGTTCGAAATCTCCACACAATTTTAAAACCCCCAACCTTGTATTTTCACTTATGCATTGACATTAAATTCTGATTGCTGCATGTCAAGCTTCTATACCTCAACGTCTCCATCCTTAACAACTCCAGACTCTCAAGCTCGTGATGTCAAATACTGGTTGTGTTTTGTGTTTTAACGCATGCCTGCCCTCATAGTGATAAAGTCTCTCAGTTGAACTATGAGTTGGGGATAGCGTGTTTAATTTTCAACGTGGTATACATAGCTGTCTGTGTTTACGAAATCATTTTGTGCGGCGGTCTATTTTTTTCAGACAGTTTACCTGTGGTAAACGCATTGTGATTGCTGTATTTTGGTGCTTCTTTGCATACCAATGTTTCCATACTTGACAGCTCTTTGCCTACCTCGAGACAACGATCCTTTCTGCATGGCTAATGAAATCACAGAATGTGAAATCTGTGGAAGATCAACCTCTATCGTCGATTTAACCATGCAATATTCGTAGGTAAGCTCTAGATTATTTTTCTCTGTCAATCGCTTGCCCCCTTAAAACATGCTTGGCGTGTCAATCTGTAGTATGTGTGTGAACTCTGCGTACACTTCGCTGTAGACTACATGTCATAATTTTCCATTTGAACCTATAAACTTCGATGTCATGGCACTTCACCGTGATATATTTGATGAGTTAAAATAGACCTTTACCTATATATACGCCGACCTGGTTAAGTTACATACTAAAAGATATTAGAATATGAATTATAAAGTCTTGCATTTTTGCTAAGTAAAGTCTCTACTTTTTTTTATGCTTATAATGGATTGAAAACAATTTATTATGTAGACATATAATTGCAATTGAATTTTATATATGGCTATGATTGAGTTCCATTTGTATATAATGTTTAAATGAATAACTTGAGATTATATATATATATAATAGATATTGTTTTATATAATGGGTTATATTATTGAACTATATGCCTAATAGTTAAAATTAATTACAATGGATTATTATATATATATAAATATATATATGTTTATACTTGTGATTTGGAGTTAACTTGAAAATTGAAGTTATCATTCTAGATCTCATTTGAAATATGGATTAACATCCCTATAATTAAACATTGTTGAAATATTTATTAATCTATTATATGCCTCTAAAAAGATAGAAGAAAGAAAATTCAACTCGTTATATTATTTAGACAATTATATACATCATTGTTATAGAAATGCATTACATATAGATGTTGAAGGAAAAGGCCCTTTAAAGGTATATTAAATTATGAATGTATGGTTAGAAATGTTAAAAACAAAAAGGCATGGTTCATATATATTTATTGGTGTATTAAGAAAGGAAGTGGCATTGTCCAACTTATGGGGAAAAGGTAAAATGCTTAAGTTATAGTTATCTCTTTCTCTCTAAATGTTTTAAGAAAGGAAAGAAAGTGGTTTTCTATGTTTATACTGATGGGATTCCAATTACCTAATTCATGTAGGGAAAAGTAAAATTATATTGAAATAGCTAAGCCATGTTTATATGAAGGAACCATCCTTAGACATACTCATTTATGGTGTTAGTACATATTTGATCATTAATCATTATTATGCATGAAGGTATTACTTATTATACAAGAAGTTGATATATATTATAGGAGTTAAGGAGGATTCTTATTATGTAGGTACAATTGTTATGAGAGAGTTACCTCTCGATTGGTATAGAAGCAATAATTATATGAAAGGGTATTATCATAATAATATGTTTGTGTCGATAAGCAAGTAAATAGTATTTTATGGATGTAAGTGAAATTATTAGGATGTAAATGAAGGAGACATCCAACAACTTACTAGTACAAGAGTTTTTTTTACTCCTTTACAAGGAGATCCACACTTAGGTTATGAGTAATAAAGTTAATTTTTGTAAACATGTAATTTACGACATTACAGAGACCCTTAAGAACGTTTTTTTCTAGGGTGTATTTTGAGGGACATTACAAGTGGTATTAGAGCCAGTAACAACACTACGACCTATGGACTCACAAACATGCAAGTATATTGCATACTCTGTACATTATTTTCAAATGTAAAGAGGTTTTCCAATAGATATTTACCCTATCAGTAGTTGTTTATATTATTAACATGTGTGACGTATCAAGTATAAGTTAAACTAGTATATCATTAAAAGTTGTTTTATATGCTATAGTCAAGGATTATATAGGAAGTAAGATTGTTATGTCCTATGACAAAATTTGGCTCCAAGTAAAATGATAGGATTTAAATCCTTTAGTAGAATAAACCTAAGAATAAAGATTGATATATGTACCTTCTATATAACCAAAGATTCATGAGACATGTATGCTTAAAAGTTATAGTTATTTTTATGCATAGAAATTTAGAGACAGACTTCAACAAACCCTAAACAGGATTATAAGAAAACCATGTAAAAGGGATGGAGTGCATGTACAAAACTAGTATGGTGTGAAAATATATACTTAGAATACATGACATCAAATGATTATCAGGAGTATTTTTTTTAAAATTCATGAATATTAATGGCATGAAAAGGTTTCCAAAATTTAGCATGACTAGTTAATTTCATTATAGGTGCATTAGTCATTAGTATTTAAAACAATGTTTGAGATAATTAAACATTGCATGTGTGGTCGCATGTGATGCATCGTAAATCATAAATACTAAAGAAGTATGGAAGTAAACTTCAAAATTCAAATATATGATATTTATCCCTTAAAAAATGTTCGCTTACGCAAATAAATGTTTAAATTGTTAGAGCTTTTAGTGTTGGAAGTGCAAAGAAAATTGATAAATCAAAGTATAAAGTTATCAAAGCTACATACAAGCCTAATCGTACCTAGGTTTGTTGGAAAACATGTGATTGTTTGGGTACAACAAAATATTTATGTACTTAATATACTTTATATTTTTCTTTAATAAAGATATTTTTGATGTAAATAAACTTATGGCAAGAGATTGTAAATGAAGCATGCAAGTGCATGTGGGTGCAACAAACTTCACCAAGCCTTGCAAACAAAAGGTAGTACATAAGATACTAGAGGTAACATGTTTGATTTAAGATAATGTTTAGTATATTGTATGGATAGATTGCTAATCAAATCTTGAAGGGATTAGTATCGTGGTTTGATTTTGAGTCGAAGGAATCTAGAACATCAAGATTAGTAGATTTATTATGTGTTTGTATTGATGTGGATAATAGGCTCTCGAACATAAAAGCATGACTAAACCAATGTGAGGATTATGATATCTCCATTTATTTTGAGTTTTGATTATATGTCATGATGACTAATAGTACTTTAATGTTATTGCAGGAAAGGGGTTACGGAATGTTCAATCAGACCTTGAATTTATGAGACCTGCAATAAAGAGCAATGAACTTAAATAAGAAAAGAGTTATAAAACCTTTTGATCTAATCATGAAGGACGCCTTGGATTATAAATATATTGGAAATTTTGAGAAAATTCCTACACTAAACCAAAATCAATTGTTGGAGAACATGGATGACCTATGTGTTGGGCATAAGCCTTGATGTACATGGATGACCTATGTGCTAGGAATAAGCCCTCATGTACATGGATGGCCTATGTGCTGGCATAATCCCTAATGTACATGGATGACCTTTGTCTTGATCAAAATCCCTGATGTACATGGATGACCTTTGTGATGGGCATAAGCCTTTATGTACATGGATGAATTATGTGCTCGGCATAAGCCCTGATGTACATGATGATCTTTGTGCTGGCCATAAGTGCTGATGTATATGGATGACCTATGCGTTGGAAATAGTCCCCGATATACATCGATGACCTATGCATTGGGCATAATCCCTGATGTACATGGATGACCTATGTGTTGGCAATAAGCCCTGATGTACATGGATGACTTTTATTATGTGTTGGGCATAAGCCCTTATGTACATAGATGTGTTGGGCATAATCCCTAGAGCACATGGGTTAAGGTAGTACGCACGAAGCGTGTGCTCTGGAGTACATAGATAACCCCACAAGATAATTAACAAGTGGTAGGCATAATCCCTGGAGCACACCAACCATAGATGTTGAGAATAAGCTCTGGAGCATTGGATCCTTGATCATTGTATCCCTAGGTGTATCTTGTATGCATCCTAGTACTAGTGTTCAACACAATCTCTAGAATTGCACTAGTTTAACTCCCACTTAAAAGTGTGGAGCATAATCTATTAATAGCACTGGAGTTACCTCACTTAAAAGTGTTGAGGCTGGAAAAACCTGAATAGCACAAAAACTCATCACATTACTAATGTTAAGCCAAAAACTCTGGAGCATTAGTAATCATATTTCTCCATTGATTAAATGAATTATATTTTCTTTATTTTTAATACTAACTGGTACTGCCACTCAGAGAGGAACCGATTTTGAAAGGGATTAGACTAACCAAATAGTTGACAAACTAAATCAACTAGATTTACTTTACCTAAAGTGTTGAGCATAAACTTTGAATGGCAGTAAAATGTTGAGCATAAAGCTATGAATAGCACTAGAGTTACTTTATTGAAGGTGTTGAGCATAAAGCTCTTGAAGTAATAAGAACTCATTATATTATTGATGTTGGGATTGAGGATCTGGAGCATCAATAATCAATTCACTATTGATTATTAGGTACCTGTTAAGCACCTGGAATAATAAGTCATTCTCGGTGTTGAGATGATGCACCAAGAACAGTTTGCTACTATGAATATGTTATGCACAAGGTATGCGCATATACTTATGTTATGCAATTGTTAAAATTAAAGTTATGCATATTTATGTTTGGATTACGTATGTGTTACGTTATGTTAATGCACAACTCATGTTATGAGCATTGATATTATTGCTTTCGAGGAAAAGCAAGTAGGGGATGACTAAAGGTACTTAGAAAAGAAATGCCATAAAAATAAATTTGAAAAATATTATCTTAAACCATGATCATGTATGAATGACATATGTGCAGGTACAAGGAATTTGAAAGTAAATCTTTGTAATAAGATCCAACTCTACAAAGAGTCGCCCTGAAAAGGCCGCAACATGATGTTGCAAGAGAAAATTATTACTTATATGTTCTAATTTATTTCGGAAAAATCATATGTTTGCATGTATTTTATGATAAAATGCTAGAAACAATGTGTCTTGTTTGTGAAAATTACAGGTACGAAAAGAAAGAAACATTAAGGATATTTAAAAAGATGTCAAAGAATGCAAGATAACTAAAAAATTATGTTTACAAAGACAACTAAAAGCAAAAGATAAAGTTGGAAGGATACGAACACCGAGGACGGTGTTAGTCTTAAGGGGGGGAAGATGTGATATCACTATTTCTCCCTTAGGGTTTTTGCAACGGAAAGTACAAATGGTGTAACCCACCAATGACACTTACCTCATGAAAAGAGGTCTGCAGGTAAAACTTTGTAAGTATGATTATGTTTTCCTAAGTGTGAAGTGAATTTGTAGACTTAGGAGATTGAAGGCTTGACGCAACAAAACGATTGGGGCATGGAATACACTAGGGGGAGAGGGTGAATGGCTTGATAGCCATGAGTTTTGATGGTAGTGGTCATCCTAATGTCATGAGCACTTGAAGTGAAATGAGAGGTTCACTAAGAAAACACTTAAGTTTAAAAGTATGTTGATAATTAGTCCTAGATAAGGATGCCAGAGAAACATCTAACCGTCATAAAACAATAATCATCTACCTTGACCTAACTATTTTCATGGAGCTAACCCATATTGAGTACAGTTAATTAAAAAATAAGAAGTTAGCCTAAACAACATTAGTACATTGGCCTCGACAAAATATTTTGTTAAAGTTCCTAAGCAGAAAATGATTAATATTTTCCTAATTATAAATTAGGAATAAAACATAAAAATGATTTGTTATACCCACAAAACATATTGATATTTATAAATAACGATTTAACATATTATTGCAAATAAGTTAAATAAATTAAGTAAGATTAAAGAATGACTAGTTGTCCTTGATTAAAAGTAAATACTTTAAAAGCTATAAAAGTTATCTATCAAAGAAGAAGGGTTAACTAGTAGTTAATGCATTGTTATGCATGGATAAATCTCAACTATTAATATTCAGTTAACTAAATATTAGTTAACTAATTAATTAAATATTGACTATGAAAGTCAATTAGTTGAGATTATCTAAACTAAGTTAAAGTTAGCTAAGTTAAATATCAGTTAACTAATTAATTAAAGATTTACTATGTAACTCAATGAGTTAAGATTAGCTAAACTAAGTTAAATTTAGCTAAGATAAATATGAGTAAACTAATTAATTAAAGATTGACTATGTAATTCAATGAGTTAAGGTTAACTAAATTAAGTTAGAGTTAGCTAAGTTAAAGATCAATTAACTAATTAATTAAATATTGACTATGAGAGTCAATTAGTTAAAATTAATTGAAGTTAATAAGTTAAGTTTGAGCAAGAACTTATTTTGGTAACCCAAACCTAAATTCGACTATTAAAAGGGCATTAGTGTGTCCGTAAAGGGGGAATCATCTTCGAAGAAGAAAAAGAATGAAAGGAAAGATCATTAATATTTAGTAAAGGAAGCAGAGCATTATTCTCATACCTTAGTGGATTCATGCCCAGCTCGGGGATGATCTCTTGACGATAAAACCTAGGTCGGACATAAATCAATTTGGATGACAGGAACATTGGAGTCAAAGTTTCAGTTGCCCACCTTAAAGTCTAAGATTATTTCCTCGTTTTCATTAGGTAAGTACAACTATCCTTCATATGTTTTTTTTATAATCTATAAATTGTTGACATTTCTTATATCGTGAGTTAAAATTAGAAATTAGTTTACTGATGAGAATTATTCTCGAGTTTAGATGTTGTTACTATAAAATATGAAATTGATTAGAAAGAGAGGTAGAATCTATCCCAATTATGCATAAGGTTGCTTTCAAGTTTATTCAATATTTATCATGCATAATTTTTTAATTTATCTTACATATCTCTGAGATTATTTATTATGCATATGTCTGTAATTCATCATGCATATCCCTATCGAGTTAGACATAGTTATTGCTTTTCATTTTAACATCATTAAGGTGAATGTTGGCTGAGTGGGTAAGAATTTTACATGCTGAATAACCAAGCTGTACTCATGGCTAAATCTATCATTTTGTACCTCTCGTAAATTTGAGTAACACAAATAGAATCTGGTTACTATCATAAATAAAGTATTATCATAAACTGGTATTTAATTTATTGTTGCGTATTCCTTTTGAGTGCCATATGGTGACCTCTGCCTTTCATTCCAGCAGTGCTAATGTTGTCTTTGTCTTAGTTCTCCTTACCAAGTGCCAATCTGCTCTCGTTTTTACCTCATGGCTTCCGCCTAAAGTAACAGCCCACAGACCTTCCAGTAATGGTAGGTGTTCGAAATCACCACGAAGTTTTAAAACCCCCAGACTTGTATTTGCATTTATTTGTTGACTTGAAATTATGCTTGCTGCATGTCAAGCTTCTATACCTCAATGTTTGCATCCTTAACAACTCCAGACTCTTAAGCTCGTGCTGTCAACTACTGGTTGATTTTTCTGTTTTAAATCATGCCTGCCAGTATAGTGATAAAGTCTCTTGGTTTAACTATGAGTTGGGGATAGTGTGTTTACTTTTTTGCATGGTCTACATAGTGGTCTGTGTTTACGAAATCATTTTGTGCCGGTGTCTGTGTTTTTCAGATAGTTTACCTGTGGTAAACGCATTGTGATTGTTGTATTTTGGTGCTTATTTGCATACCAATGTTTCCATACTTGACAACTCTTTGCCTACCCCGAGACATCGAGCCTTCGTGCATGGCTAATGAAATTAGAGGATGTGAAATCTGCGGAAGATCAACCTGTATCATCGATTTAGCCATGCGATATTCGTTGGTAAGCTCTATATTTTTTTCCCTGTCAATCGTTTGCACCCTTAAAACATGCTTGTCATGTCAATATGTAGTATGCATGTGAACTCTGTGTAGACTTCGCTATAGATTGTGTTATAATTTTCCATTTGCACCTATAAACTTCGATGTCATGGCACTTCACTGTGATATATTTGATGAATTAAAATAGAGCTTTACCTATATATATGCCGACCTTAAGTTACATATTAAAATACATTAGAATATGAATTATAAAGTGTTGCATTTTTGCTAAGTAAAGTCTTTGCTTTTGTTTATACGTATAATGGATTAAAAACAATTTATTATGTAAACATATAATTGCAATCAAATTTTATATATGGTTATGCTTTATTTCCATTTGCATATAATGTTTACATGAATAACTTGAGATTTATATTCATAATCGAGTGTAGTCGACTTTATATTAGAGATCATATATATATATATATAGTTTTATATAATGAGTTATATTATTGAACTATATGCCTAACAGTTACAATGGATTACAATGGATTATTATATATTTTTATATATAAATATATAAATATATATATGTATATATATATTTGATTTAGAGTTATTTTGAAAATTGAAGTGATCATTCTAGATCTCATTTGAAATATGGATTAACATCCTTATAATTACAATGGATTATTATATATATATGGGCATGTGCAAGCTAATGAGGGTCACTTTTGGCACATTAGATGCAATAGAAAACTGAAAAGTCAGGCATCCCTCAACTTACTTGATTTTTTTGAGATGCTTACACAAGATATCTTGTATCGAGTAAAAAATATGAAACGTAGAAAATTGAGTCACGTTTCCAAATATATACCTTTAAAGTATTCAAAATTTACATAACTATGTCAAATTTCATTTTTTCTAACAGTCACTTTTTATTTTGTTGGCAAATGATAAGGTATATGTTTTTGTGGGTGCGGCCTTTCACTACCTAAATGATGGTTTCAAGCTACAAAATTTGGTATACATGTATGGAACCCATAGCACTACTGCAACGCTATTTTTCCAAAATTAAATGTTTAATTTTATTTTTTTTTAATTATGTAAGTGGTCAAACCTAAAGAACGGTACGTCAAATGTGGGTGCATCCTTTGAAGCTCTTAATGTAGTTATTTTGACTTGTATTTTTTACTTGATGTCGAGGTCGGTGTCCTCTAGTGCAACATACAAGTTTCTTTTTAAATGGTTGTGAAATGAAAAAGTTATGGAATAAACACTAACAGTATGTTTTTTTACCAACGGAGTGATGACACAAGAAAATTAGGAAATAAATAGAAAATATCAATATTTTTTAAAACAAATTACATATTTGGAATTTACATAAAAAATTCTATCTATGCCTGAAATTTCGTCAATAATGGTCAGGTATGTCATGCTGTAGAGAGCGGTGAAAAAGAGGCATACTCAGAAAAATGCTGAAAATGTCAAATTAGCTGTGGTCTAAAAATTCCCTAGCACAGGTTTGGTAAGTCCAAACCAGCCACATAGGACAGTGGCTGACACACGGGGTCGGGAGGAGTGGGTGAGTAGGCACTCAGGAACGTGCGCGCGTTATGTTTAAATTCAAATAACGCGTGCGCATTGTATTTAAATTCAAATTTTAGTGTTTTGGTGCTCAATGTTATAAGCAATGTACTAGCATTATGTGGATACATAACATGCTAGCATTATTGCTATGCAAAAATATTACCAAAATGCTTTTATCCTCCTATGTTCCGCGTTTTCTCCTCCTGCCTTCCCTATTTTTATGTTTACCAGATATTTTACACAAACAACATGATAAAGCAAACAAATTAATAGGAACAGTCTTTGAAATGGCTTGATGACTCGTTTCAATGGACATGTATTATCTAAATATCAAAGCCATAGACAACAACTAATTCAAATAGTCAATTCGCTACAACTAAGCTCAAAATTTAGATAATATAGTTTCTATAGTGGTAAGCGGTGCTATTGTAATCTAGGTAAATATCATACAAATATTTCAAACAAATTTATGGGCATAAGCATTCATGAAAACATGGCAAAGTTTCAAAACGGTCGGCTGTACCAATAAAACTAGGGGCACCAAAGTAAGGCTCAAACTGCATTTATGGACACTTACCGATTGAAGGATGTCTGAGTGTAAATGCAAATGCAATAGCCCCTCCGGGAAGCCTTCTTCTTCACCGACCTCTCTTGGACTCAAGTGGCCTCAATGCCCAACCATCAAACAGTTGCATGAGCTGTAGTTAAGAAAAAATGGTCGAAATAGATCAATTATAAATGATTTGATCAACAAAGAATTTTGCCATCCTCTTCTTTATCATCATCATCATCGCCATCCTCTTCTTTATCATCACTGTCATCATCATCATCACCATCTTCATCATGATTGGGTATTGATCATCATCATCATCATCCTCTTCTTTATCATCACCATCATCATCATCATAATCATCATCATCAACTTCATCACCATCATCCTCATCATCCTCATCATCATATTCATCATCATCTTCATCATCACCATCCTCTTCTTTATCATCCTCCATCATCATCATCATCATCATCATTATCATCATCATCATCATCGTCGTCGTCGTCATCGTCATCGTCATCATCGTCGTCATCGTTGTCGTTGTCATCTCCATCATCATCTTCATCATCATCATCATCATCCTCACCAACATCTTCATCATGAATGATGAATGATGATGATGATGATGATCATCATCATCCTCTTCTTTATGATCACCATCATCATCATCATCCTCATAATCATATTCATCATCATCTTCATCATCATCATCATCATCATCATCATCATCATCCTCATCACCATCTTCATCTTCATCATGCTTGATGATTGATCATCATCATCATTGCCATCCTCTTCTTTATCATCACCATCAACATCCTCATCACCATCTTCATCATGATTGGGTATTGATCATCATCATCATCATCATAATCCTCTTCTTTATCATCATCATCATCATCATCGTCTTCATCACCATCATCTTCATCATCATCATCGTCATATTCATCATCATATTCATCATCCTCATCGTAATACTCATCATTATCTTCATCATCACCATCCTCTTCTTTATCATCACCACCATCATTATCTTTACCATCATCATCATCATCATCATCAATGTCGCCGTCATCTCCATCATCATCATCCTCACCACCATCTTCACCATGATTGATGATTGATCATCATCATCATCCTCTTCTTTATGATCACCATTGTCATCATCATCCTCGTCGTCATATTCATCATCATCTTCATCGTCATCATCATCATCATCATCATCATCATCACCATCTTCATCTTCATCATGCTTCATGATTGATCATCATCATCATTGCCATCCTCTTCTTTATCATCACCATCAACATCCTCATCACCATCGTCAACATGATTGGGTATTGATCATCATCATCATCATTGTCGTCATCATCATCATCCTCTTCTTTATCATCACCATCATCGTCATCATCATCACCATCATCATCATCATCCTCTTCTTTATCATCACCATCATCGTCATCATCATCACCATCATCATCATCATCATCGCCATCCTCTTCTTTATCATCACCATCATCATCCTCATCACCATCTTCATCATGATTGGGTATTAATAATCATCATCATCATCCTCTTCTTTATCATCACCATCATCATCATCACCATCATCATCGTCATCATCATCATCCTCATCATCATCTTCAACATCATCATCATCATCATCATCATCATCATCTTCATCAGCATCATCTTCATCCTCATCATCCTTGTCATCATATTCATCATCATCTTCATCATCACCATCCTCTTCTTTATCATCACCATCATCATCATCGTCGTCGTCATCATCATCATCATCATCATCATCATCATCCTCTTCTTTATGATCACCATCATCACCATCACTGCCATCATCATCATCAACATCATCTCATCATCATCATCATCATCACCATCACCATCTTCATCTTCATCTTCATCATGATTGATGATTGACCATCATCATCGCCATCCTCTTCTTTATGATCACCATCATCATCCTCATCACCATCTTCATCATGATTGGGTATTCATCATCATCATCATCATCATCATCATCGTCATCATCATCATCCTCTTCTTTATCATCACCATCATCTTCATCACCATCATCATCATCATGATCATCATCCCCATCATCATCTTCAACATCCTCATCCTCATCATCCTCTTCTTTATGATCACCATCATCACCATCACTACCGTCATCATCATCATCATCATCATCATCATGATTGATGATTGATCATCATCATCATCATCATGATTACCATCCTCTTCTTTATCATCACCATCATCATCCTCATCACCATCTTCATCATGATTGGGTATTGATCATCATCATCATCCTCTTCTTTATCATCACCATCATCATCATCATCATCATCCTCTTCTTGATCATCACCATCATATTCATCACCATCATCTTCATCACCATCATCATCATTATCATCATCATCATCCCCATCATCATCTTCAACATCCTCCTCCTCCTCCTCCTCCTCCTCCTCATCATCATCATCATCTTCATCAGCATTATCTTCATCCTCATCATCCTCGTCGTCATATTCATCATCATCTTCATCATCATCATCCTCTTCTTTATCATCACCATCATCATCATTGTCGTTGTCATCATCATCATCATCATCATTTTCATCATCGTCGCCGTCATCTCCATCATCATCATCATCCTCACCGCCATGTTCATCATGATTGATGATTGACCATCGTCATCATCATCATCATCATCACCCTCATCACCATCTTCATCTTGATCTTCATCATGATTGATGATTGATCATCATCATCATCATCGTCATCATCATCGCCATCCTCTTCTTTATCATCACCATCTTCATCATGATTGGCTATTGATCATCATCATCGTCATTGTCATCATCATCATCCTCTTCTTTATTATCACCACCACCATCATCATCATCATCATCCTCATCATCATCTTCAACATCATCATCATCATCATCATCATCATCATCATCTTCATCAGCATCATCTTCATCCTCATCATCCTCGTTGTCATATTCATCATCATCATCATCATCATCATCACCATCTTCATCTTCATCTTCATCATGATATTCATCACCATCATCATCATCATCATCATCATCATCATATTCATCATCATCGTCATCATGATATTCATCATCATCATTATCGTCTTCATCTTCATCATCGTCATCTTCATCATCTGCTACTCCCCCTAGCCAAAACCCCCTCCTCTCTATTTATCTCCCCTCCTCTCCATTGTCCTTACTAACATGGGCTCTCTTAGTCTCTCTCTCTTCGCTACACCTCCACCTACCTCTAACCACGCCTTCCATCTCTCTTTCACAGACCCTACAACCAACACCCTCTCCTCTCATGCTTTCTCTCTCCCTCCTTCCCCCCACCCCAACCATTACTAACCCCCTCTCTCAGTCTCTCTCCCTCTCTCTCTCCCCCTTGCTAACCCCCCTCCCAGCCTCTTACCCCTAACTACCACCCCTCCTAGCCCCTTACCCCTACCTAACCACCCCCCATCTCTAATCCCTAAACCCCTAACACCAAATCCCTATTTAACCTCCTAACCCATAGAAACTATTAAATAAACCATTGAATAAGGTTTTTTTATTATTTCAATAATGCTAGCGCATTTATGAATAAACAACGCGTGCACGTTTTGTTCAACTAGGTACATTATTTAGCTGTGCACCAAACATATTAAATACCTAGGTTTTTTTTAATATTCACGAAACGCGTGCGCATTTTGTGTGTCAATAATGCTCGCGCGTTATGTGTTTACATAACACTAGCGCATTATGTCTGTGCAAAAAAAATTGCAAAATGATTTTATCCTCCTGTGTTCTGCGTTTTCTCCTCCCGCCTTCCCGTCTCCCATACATCACAACACTTCACAATTCACAGTCAAAGCATTGGAGGAAGCTCAAGACACTCCATGTTCACAATCAACAAGTTTGAAGAGGATTCTACAGCTGGCATTTGGAATTGAGGATTCTACATTCACAATTACCAAGCTTCAAGGGGGTCCTTCATTCACAAATTCAAGCTTCAAGAGGATTCTACATTCACAATTTCAAGCCTCAAGGTAATTCTATATTAACAATGTCAAGCAAGTTTGATGAATCTATATAAACACAACTGAAGAAGAATCTACATTCCCTATTGAGCAAGCTTGAAATTTCTATATTCACAAATGAAGAATTTTCGATATTCACAAGTGAGGTAGAAACTTTACTTTCACATTTGAGCCAAATTGATGTTCATCTATATTCACAATTGAGGAAGTATCTATATTGACAATTGAGCAAGCTTGAATAACCTTTATTCACAGTTGAGAAATAATTTGGATATTTGAATAATTGAGCACACCTCTAGGATCTATTTTTATAGTATTGCTCATTGTGGTCATGGGGAATCCACGCAATCGAAAAAGGAAATCGACAAGGAAAGAGAAGCCTCAAGAAACAATGGAAGAAGTTAGAGAGAAGAAAAGATTGGACATGTGGAATCGAAGGCATTCCATGAAACTCATCCAATTCCTACTATAGATGATGCCACGCTCGTTCCTACGCATCCACCTCAAGAAATACAAAGAAATTCACTAGAGGGGCCCTCAATTTCGACAACATTTGATGAACAAGCATCCCATGGCACTAGTGAAGAAGTAAGATGTAGGTGCTCATCGGGGGATGTTTCAATTCCCACATTAGGTCAAGCTCGGAATATTGTAGTGACTGACTTGTTGGGTAGTGGTTATACAAGAGACAAAGTTAGAGAGGCGTTGAGTGGAGGATTGACAATGGAAGAAGCAAATGTTATGGAGACTGTCCAAGAGAATGAAAGACAAGGGGATCCTATGGAAACATCAGAGTGTCCTGGTGATGGTGTACATGCTCCAGTTCCAACACCCTTACCTCCATTAGCAATTGCACGCCGAAGAACTCCAAGACGTATATAGGTTGATGAAACTCTCATTAGTTCACTTGAAGGTACGTTGTCTAAACGTTCTATTGCTTATCAAACTCGACAAATACTTGATAACTTTTTTTATTCTAAATGTGATGGGGACAAGTGCAAATTATTTTTATCATTTTTGAAATCTAGGAATATGATTGTTGTTAGAAGAACATTAGGGATAAAGATGGCCAAAAAGTTAGAACCAAGTTCTCATATTGTTAAAAGTTTAGTAGATGCATTTAGTACAATTGGAAAGAAATCTCACTCAAAGGATCGCAATGTGGCTCATCATGTGTTCTCATAATCAATCATTAACAAAATCACTAGGGCACTTCATTTTCTTCAACCTACATCCAAAATTGTTGATTTGAATGTGAAGACACTTAGTAGGTATTGTGTTAGAAGAGAACAACTTGAAACCGGTCAAACAAATGTTTGGGCCTTGATTGGCAGGTTGCCACGCTCTGATATGAAGCTCATTGATGTGGTAAATGGATTAGTGCAAGCTTTTTTGCATGACAACACTAGACCTTCTTCCAACCAAAAAGATGTATTAAAATTGAGAAGGGGTTCAAAGGATCGTGAATCACACACTAAACATTTCCTTGATATGACACAAACATAATTTTATGAGAAGATTTAGGAATGAACATAATGAATTTGACTTGGGCCAAAGATCCTTTGAAAAATGTAAACCATGGTATGTTAAAATAAACACAATTCGTAACACATGTTGTTGTCGATACCACATTGAGTATGGTTACTATTATGGCACATATACATATATTTTTCGTGTATTGTATAACACTCTTGTGTAGGAATGCTCTGTTGCATTACCACCGATTCCATCTAGAGAATTTATTCATAGCATCTTGTGTAGCTGGCCAAACGATTGCACATTTTATCAAAAAAATTGCATAGATGGGACATGCCCAGGGTGTGGTGGATTCACATTATTGGACAAATGCATACATGTGACTGATGAGCATGAACTTGGGAGGCAGGAGGTGAACTTGCAGTCATTGCAATATGTCACATATGATATTGATGGAGGGAATGAAAGAAAAAAAATACAATTGGTAACTTCTCAGGTTGGTAACGAGTTATTGAATACTATTTTTTCTTCAGATTGCAATTTGATATATAACAATCTATTGATATATGTATTTATTGTTGATCTACCAGGTACGGGTTTCCAACTTCATGGAGGAATTCTTTGAAAAGACACAACATTATGTAATGCATGTGCATGTGGCTCGTTGGAAAGATGAGAAGTTTAGAACATATAGGGATACATTTCCTATTGGGACTAGCCTGTCAGTGGTCGATTTTGCGGAAAAATACACTCTTCAACCGCAAAATGAGATTCAGAGTCAATACTATCACTCAGATCAGGTCAGCATAATGGTCCATATCACCTATAGACATGGGGCAGATAGTACTGAAGACAACATGGTTATATTGAAGGAGTATCACTTCTACATAAGTGATGACAGGTGTCACAACTTGGATTTTGTACAACACAGCTTTCAAATGTTCTACAATCACTTGAAGGATAACAGCATACAGAAGGAACAACATTGGATTTGGTCTGACAATTGTGTAGGGCAATTCAAAAATGTTTGTGTCTTCCAATGGTTGTGTATGCTCCACAAAAGGCACAAGGTGCCACATCTTTGGAACTATTTTGAGATTGGACGTGGAAAAGTTGAACATGATGGAGCAGGTGCGTGCATAAAGACTGCATTACGCAGGCAAGAAATGAAGTTCACAGATGGACCTTGTTGTTGCTGCAACATCCTTCCCCACAAAATTTTTGAATATATTTGGGGCCCCTCCTTCTAGCACTCTTTTACCAAGTTTTCCTTGCCTTTTAGAGTTGTTTTCTCTCTCTAACTTGGCATTGTTTCAACGCTTACTTCCAAAGGAGTTTTCTTTTTTTTTTCTAAGGCAAAGTTTTAGAAAGAACAGATTTTAGTCCTAACTCACCCACTGTAGTGCAAGATCTAACCTTAAGCCCTATGCCTGGCGCATTCTTGGACTCTAACTTGGCTGCCCCCTTTTTCAAGTTTCAAGCCCTTTCATCCAAAGCGCATCTTTTGACAGTAGCTCGGCTGCCGTTGGCGCATGACACTCAGTGGAGGTTATAACCATATCTCAGTCGTCGAAGGCATGGTTCCTACCCTTATCACTCCCGCCTTTGGACTTTCGATTTTCCTTCTCAGAAGAGTTGAGAGTTGGTGCATTTCTCTCAGCACAAACCGTGATGATAGAATTGGCGCCAATGGCACAGGGGCTACACTTATCCCCCCCGCTTGCAAGTCTGCGCTTTGTTTTTCTCAATAGCCCATGTTTGGAGCAGTTTTATGAGCGCAACTGTAATGCCAGGATCACCGCTTAAGCACAAGGTTTATTTTTGAACGTGCGCTTAGCAGATAGCGCAAAAGTTATGCTCGCCGCCTTGGCGCAAAAGTTAAATCGGTACTCAGTGCTGGGAGCAAAAAAAGATCTCCTCAATCCTTGTGCACCGGCGGAGTTGGTGAGCTCTTTATTAAGGCCATGTGCCCTTTTAAAGGTAGGAGTTCTCAAGCCCCGTGCTCGTAACTCCGCCAGTCTTTGTACATATGTGACATTAATTGCCACCCTATTTAACGTATCCAAAGGGCTTTGAAACTCACCGTATCATTTGCACTTGCTATTCGGGACTCACATTTTGAAAGTTGCTGCCTTTCGCTGGACAAATGCAGAAGCCATTACCTGTTTCGGAACATACGCCAATCTTTGGAGAACCCTGCCAGTCTCACAGCTAAGGACTTCTCCCCATTCCTCTCGTTGTTTCCAAGGTTTCTACCCAGTTAAGTAGATTGTTTTGTCGTCTTTCATACTCTGTAAAGGACTCCTGAGAGCACAGCGTAGCCTTTCACCCCTCTTTTTTTGAAGCGATGAGGATACGAGGTCGCTACATGCAAACCAGGGCATGGATGGCCCTATCTCACAGGCGCATGAGGTTTTTCCCTCTTTCATATTTTTGGCATTCCAGGTTTTCCTCGCAGAAGCTCTCATTCCGAGCTCAAGCACCACTTTCCCACACACCTGAATAGCAAATTCATTGCCAAGTGAAACCTGCATCTCCCCACAGCCGCATTTAAAATTTTTCTATGATTTTTGGATGCGTGATAGCTTGTTTTGGTTTAATTTTTTTATATGGGTAGGGTTCTGTTTTCTAAAAAGTATGGGTTGCTTGTCTTGCTCCAGCCATAAGGTTTGTGGTCTAAACCACCGCTAAAGGGATGGCTTAGTCACTTGGTCGTTCATCTAATGCTGCACCTTAGAAAACCAAAGGATAAGCGGAAAGATTTTTTCCTTTCACTCCCGGGGTGCATAAAACTTGCGCTCAGCCGAAACCAACTTCGGATATGTCAAAACACCTTACCAAGCCAACATGGAAACTTGATAAGCAAGCCCGGAAGTTTAACTCATAGAGGCCAGTAGCTATGTGGTCCTTCCATCTTTTGCGCAATCTCCACTATCAAATCTGGTGCATAAAATGTTTAAACACTGGTGCATGTAAATACCGCGTAAAATGTTTAGGCACTGGCGCAACAATAATATTAGGATGGCACATGTAACTCCTTTTAGTTCTAGTGCATGAAATATTTTTGACTGGTACATGTTAAGAATTTAGGCCTTGGCGCATAAATGATTTTAGGTGCTAGCACAGAAATTATCTTTAGGCTCGCGCATCCTTGCATTCATCTTTGCACCATTATTGTTCTAATTCCTTTCTTCCCAGTAAGCCTGTGTGGACACCTGTGCATTGTAAAATGAATGGCGCAAATAAAAGAGTACCTTGCCACCCCTCCACCATGTTGATGTCCTTCTTATTGTTACAAACTAGCCTGACTATGATAAGCCTTATAAACCTAAAGTCAAAGTGACTGTGATCCTAAGCTATATTTCAATTTGTCTAATAAATGAAATAACAGTAGCTTGTGTAGCTTATTGACATTTGCTTCTAATATTTCTCATACTCTTCAATTATGAATTGATAGCTGAGATGGTGATGTAATTGATTATTATTTTTGAAGCAACCTCAATGATGTGAAAGTAATATATTATGAATCTTGCCATCACTGTTGCACATGCTTAAAAAATCATCTCACTAAACCCATCTCTATCAAATTTTCTGTCACTTTGCATTTTAATAGTTGGCTGAATGTATGCATACTCCTTATTGACATTACCTTGCTCACCACAGGATTGTCATGCATAGTAGGTCAGCAACGAAAAAGGTCACACAGAAAAGAAACTCAGACTCCGATGTGGAAATCCTATTAGATACTTCTATCGAGACGATGTTTGCTGACACACAAGCTACCACTGGTGTCCCCCCTCGGAGTTATACCACTGAATTTCAATGGGGCGATCTGTACAGGTTCATTATGGGTCAGGATAGTACAACAACCTCCATAGAAGATGCTCTGGTGTATGCCAACACCCAAAGGTCTTGTTTTCATAAGGAAACAACTCATCCCGAATTGTTCCCTTGTTTCGAAGTTATTGGATGGCTAATTCCCCACATCTAGACTGACACAAGACTCATGAATGATAAAAATGGGTTGAACCTAGCATCCTTCACTCCCAAGCATGTCATTGCTTCCTACAGATTGCCTTCACCTAGAGCTTGTTTGGACAATGATTGGATAGAAAGACATCCAATGGACCCACTAGAATCTTCCTGGAATATGATGATAAACAATAGGCAGGTTAGGAAGAGGCAGAACAATGAATATGAAAGCAGCCTCCTAAAGACCCCTTACCGACTCATCGTGCTAATGTTGAGTCAATGCTTCGGTATGTCTAATGGAAATATGTTTAGGATCGGATGGGTGCCAGTGATGTTTCATATAGCCATGAATGGAACCATCTTTAATTGGGCTGACATAATTTCAGATAGTTTGGCCTCACAGTTGGCAGTAGCCCAGGGAGGACTAACCCAAAAGAAGGCAGAGTTTTTCATGTCTTCATACTTGATTGACTATTTGTTAAGCAAGCATACATTCCCAGACTTGGTTTGATCGTGGAAGCCAAAAGAAACTGCTCTCTTCATGGCTTATCAATGTACATGGGCAAGTAAATACGCAAACCACTACAAAATGATTTGCGAGAGATTTATCAAGCCATTGTACCAGCTTATTTTTATAGAAGAACTAGATTGTATGTTGGATAATGCAATGCCTATCATTGAAACATTTGGGGACTATTATCACACTGCTGAAGGCACATACATCACGATGAGTGGAGGAACTCAAGTTCCATTTATGTTCCCTCGGTATGTTACAGATTTTGTAATTCACAAGGAGGCCATAAGACAACTCTTCGGCACCGGCGCAATAAGTAAGATCTTAATAGACTAAAAGAAGAGCATGTATCCTCCCATGCCATTTACCATCGGATCTTACATCCTTCTGAGAGCAAGAGAGGGGGAAAACTATGCTCAAGGATTAGAAGTTTTCCATTTTGGCACGGTCCCTTTTAGAAGGCATGACCCCTATGGTATGGCCAATCAGCATTGTGTAGACTTCAAGATCTCTTTTGAATATGCTCATGCTATGGACCTAAACAAGGAATTCTTCAGGAGCACCCACAACCTAACTGCGCTAGGGAAACGTTACAAGAAGAAAAGTGTGAATAATCCAAGTCCCAAACCCATTGGTCATATCCAAAGGGAGCAGGAGGCCTCATCCTTGCAATTGGAGGATCCTACAGGATTAGAGTATGAGAAGCAAGTTAGAGTGCTCCAAGCTAAAGCCCTCAAGTAGAATCAGGATCAAGAAGAAGCCAGAATTCAAAATGAGTTGACTGCCAAGCTTCAACAAGAAGAAGAAGCAAGAATTCAAAATGAGCTGACTTCCAAGCTTCAACAAGAAGAAGCTGCAAGAATTCAAAATGAGGTGACTGCCAAGATTCAACAAGAAGAAGCTGCAAGGATGCAACAAGAACAAGCCTTTCAGTTGCAACAGCAGGAAGAGGCTGCTAGAGTCCAAAGAGAAGGAGAAGACAGGAGCCTCCAGGAACAACCTGCCTAGATGCAACATGAAAACGAAGAAAGTCTCCTGAAAGAAGAAGTAGCTAGATTGCGGGCACAACAGGAGGAACCAACAAGAGAGAAGGAGAGAGAGCAGATATAGAAGTTTCCCGAGCCGGAGCCATCTACTCCGAAAGACATGGATTTGGACCCACCATTGATGTACTCTCCAGGAACAACTCAAGAAGGGATGGCCTCTTAAGGAGGATTAGCACTGACCCCATATAACCCTAGGACGTAGCGCAAAGTAGTAGACCTAGATACTGTATATTTCCATCAACGGAAAACAACCATTATTGATAGGAGAGTAAAGAAAATGGAAATCAGGGTTGATACATATGAATTTAGGATATCAGAGACCAAATTGGTCCAAGGCACTGATGTTGACCCCTCGTTCCAAGCCAAATGCACTGTGGCATCAATCAAAGGAAGTAAATCCAATACTGATCTTTTGTTGGATCACGTAAAACATTACAGGGATCAATTTTTTAAGATCAAAGATGACAGGAAGAGGGAGGTGTTGGAAGAAAATAAATTGAAAGGGAAATACAATGAGTTGGTAGAAAAGTAGTCAATTCTGAATTCAAATGTTCTCCAGCTTAATAATGAGAAAAACTCATTAGAAATGCAGTTGACCATCTAAGAAGATGAACAAAAGAATTTAAAAGCCCGCATAACAGAATTAGAGGAACTCAAGGCCAGTAGAGCCAAACAAGTTCACCTCCACTAGCATGAGTATGAAGGGCTGGTCAAAGAAAAGGAGCAATTATTGGGTAAACTCAAAGATGCAGTAGAAAACAAGCAAATCTGCTCACCTTTCACATGCAAGCATGTGATATGCAGATAAAAGACCATCAATTGCTAGTTCAGATCTCACATGATGTTTGCAGCATGAAAGAAATGATTAATAAAATGTTATTCATCGAAGGTGGAGCTTTGAGGAACAGGGACAAATTTTCCAAACATGTGGAGGAAAGTCGGGATTCCCCTCAAACTTGCATGCCTCCACTGAAGATGAATATGACCTAGAGGCAGGAGCTCTAGATTTCATTAGAGACCATGGCGCTAGGCTAAGCCTAGAGATTAAAAAAACTGTCCGCAAGTGTCACTCTTTGTACTCTAAAATTAAAGAATCTTTCGACAAGTGCCACTTGATCCTCCTGGAGACTATCTATGAGTTCCCGACACAAGAACAACGACTGATAGAATTGCAAAATAAGTTGGACTAGGATTTGGTGTACATAAGAAAGGTAGAGGTGATGACCCAATATGAGCTTCAATAGTTCGTTGCTCAGCCTGCTATACATGTTTACTTTCTAGAAGAAATCGCTCAGGAGGTTGCAACAGGGGCAGCACAGGTCAAAACAGATCTACACAAACATGAAATTACGACAAAGGCGATGGTATCTGTTCGGGGAAAGATTATAGTGAAAGAGATTAATCTATGGGCCACTCATATAGAAAGAATAGTTGGCCAAGCATCTGCAAGCAAGCCTGTTGATGAGGACGGAACAACAAGTCAGCATAAAGAAGCCAGCTGAAATCAGGAATTTGTTTGTTTTAATAACTCCTTTATTTTGTAAATACTTTAAAGGGACAGCCAGCTGTCAATTTTGTCTCATATGAAAAGGCTTCCACAAATCTGGAAAAGGGGAGTTGTGCACTAAAATCCAAATTAGATGATTCTAGAGTTAGGGCACACCTATCAGACCAAGGGGCATTTTGTAAAGCTATAAATAGAAGATTAGGAGAAGAATAGCGAGACTTTTTGCAGGGGAAAGGAATTTTTCTAAGCTGGTACGAACTACTTTGCACTTGCTCCAAGAAAGCGAATTTTTCCTAATAAGAGCCTAGAGAGGACGTCTTTTTCCTGAAATGTGTATTGGATGTCTGTTGGATTATTCTTGTGATATTCATATATTATAGTGAGATATTTCTTTGTTGTTCTGAATTATTTCTGTGCAATGAATGATTTTACTATTTTCTATACAAGGATGTTTCTCTTAAATGAGTAATTGAATGTATTAATGTGTATCAAAGCTATGTTTAATATCTTTAATCTGCTGCTGAAAATGCTTCTTTATGAATCAGATGACTATCCATGTAATCTTAAGAGGTTTCCTTCAGTACATTGCTTATATTTATAGTTTGCTCCTTGCAAGGATAGATTAAATTTTCTTATACTGTCTTAGATTAGTTTAGATTAGTTACCTGCATTTAGCTTAGGGAACTTGCATATCATCTTTAAAATAAAATACATAAAAAGTGGATTGGGCCGCAACCGGTATAAAGAATAAGAAACTTTAAATCATACAGTATCCAGAACTGTTAACTGGACGGATTCCCCACACCAAACAGTGAACAATCTAATTGGGATAGTTCACCGGGGAGAATCCCTTTCTGATTGATGCTCCGATTTTCGAGGCATCAACAATTTTTTGGTTCTAGAAGGAGGAACTACAATGCATGACTGATAGAGGAGATTCTTCCTGTCAAGCAGATCCTACTAGAAACCCGCTTGAAACAACAATCCCAGGAAATCAAGAAAATATCAGTTCTGATTTTGAATAGCAAGAAACATTGTATGTTGTACCTTTTGCTGAAGTAGTTGATTTACAGAGGCATACATGAGCCTATGTTAAACAACTCGGTGGTTTAAATGCAATAAATTTTCTCCCTAGAAGAAGAATCCCTAGAAGAGAAAGACCGTACACCTATAATTCTATTCTTGTACAGAGCTTCGAAGAGCTGGTAGATTTATCTTTGGAGGAGATCACAGAACCTCTGAAAGAAGTCGATCTTGAAAACCCGGAAATTTCTGAAGATCCAGAAAATCTTGGAGAACTTTTTACTCCAAGAAACACTCCACTTAATTCACCACACGATTCCCGACCTAATTCTCCACATAGAGCCATGGCTGTACCTGCTTGGAGAGCAAAGGGAGCATTAAATCTAGCTGGGCCATTCCACAATCTGCCTAAGAATCTAGAGAAAGTTTTACCCAAATACGACCCCGGTAAAGGCATTTCTGTTGAAGATCATCTCAAGAGTTTTTATTTAGCTTTGAATCTTTTAAATGTACAGCATGAAGATGTAGTTTGTAGGTTGTTCCCATACACATTTGAACAAAAAATTTCCTCCTGGTACTTTAGCTTACAAGCTAGCTCTATTTCCAATTGGGAGGAGTTCGAAAATTGTTTTTTAAAGAAGTATGAAAATTAGAAAACTGTAGCTACACTCATAAAAGAATTGTTGTCCATGAGAATGGAAAAGAAAGAGAAGGTCCAAGAATTCAACCAAAGGTTCACTACGCTCTTAAATAATTTCAGTGAGGCAACTAAACCAATGGAAGAATATTTAATTGAATATTATACAATAGCGCTTGATGGCCCTATAGCAATGTTCGTTAAAAGAACTAAGAAAACCACCCTAACAGAAAATTTTAAAGAAGCTAGGAAGGTGGAAGAAGAAGCAGATAGCATTGCTAAACATGCCTTAGATGCAGAAGCAAAGCCAGCAACTAATAGAAAACCTTTGCTGCTTTCTAGGAATAAAGAAGACTCATCAATAGACATGGAAAACGTAGTTAAGATGATGCAGAAATTGTCCAATAAAATTGTAGATCTCGAGAAAGATAAGGCAGCTAGTACATCTAGGAAGCCTTTCAAACCATTCTACAAGAAAATTGAAGACAATGATCAACCTCATCCACCTATGAACACTTCCCCTATTTTAAATCTAAATGATATAGGAATGGAACACTTTTGTACCTTTCATCAAGAGCTGCACTCTGAAAAGAGCTGCCCACAATGGATTAACTCTATGATTTTAGTCATGAACCAAATGCTGGATTCACAGATTCCAGACCAAGATGATCCTCCAGAGGAACAAACTCTTGAAATAGAGGAGCCCTCCCCAGATACCACTATGGTATTATGGGATTGGGTAGCATTAACTGAATCAATAGAAGGCGACCCCGTGGAGAGCCCAGTTTTTGCTGTAAACATTAATACTCACAATAAAGGTCCTACTGAAGATCCAGTTCCAAGTTCAACTACACCCAAACCTAAAATTTCCAAAGAGATACCTAAAAGACACATTACAGTCATTCCACCACAACCTAAAGCTAACCCAACAATGGCCAAACAGCCAAACATTGACACAACAGTCCAGCATCCAAAGGTCACCTTGAGTAAGACAGACAATCAAACTAGAATTGTAAAAGAATGTGATATGGGATATGACATCATTGAAGATATAAAGAAGGTGAAGGTAAATGTTTCAATATTCGATATGTGTAGTTTTCCCCAGCAACGAGACAATTTGTTCCAAGCTCTTCAATCCCAGCGCAGTGCCCTAGTAACAAATTCTCAAGAAGACCCTGAAATTAATGAAGCCAGTATCGACAGGAAATCCAAATCTCAGATGTTGCCTTTCCTTTTAACTTTTGAAATCTTCAATCACAATGTGCACAATTGTCTGGTAGAATCCATAGCATCTTGGAATGTCATGACACTGTCAATTTGCAAGAAGATTAACGGTCAACCACTTCCATCTCCCACCTAGATTATTTAGTTAGATAGGATTGCTGTCAAAGTTATTGGCGAAATGAAGGATGTCCTCATTAGGTTGTCAGTAGATTCTAGAGTTTGCCAGTTCATTGATATAATGGTAGTTTATATTCTTGAAGCCTACGGTTTAATCTTAAGCAGGCACTGGTCCACAAAACTAAATGGTTACTTTGCGACTGATTGGTCCCATTTATGGTTACCATATCAGAATAGGCAGAATCAAATCAAGGTGTTGAGAGAACCACACATGAACAAAACGTAACTCAGCTAGAAGGAAAGAATGAAACTCTAACCTTCTCATCTTCATTCTTGGGAAATTATTTCTTAGAAATCGATCTGGGTAATTATCAATCTGAAATTATTATCCATGAATCATATAAACAGTCCAATCTCCTTCATTTCTCTCGGACTGATGATATTGACTGTAACATAGTGAGCTTAGTCACTGACTTAGATCGTAAAGACACTAGCTTATTTAAACCAAACAATGTTTTTTGGACTTTATACTTTGATGGTTCTAAAACTTTGGAAGGATCCGAAGCCTGTTGTGTTCTGATGGATCCAAAAAGTAATAAGTACTTCTTGTCCTGTAGATTAGAATTTGATTGTACTAATAACATTGTTGAATATGAAGCTTTAGTCCGCAGATTGAAGAAAGACATCGGTTTAAATGTTAAGCACCTGAAGGGTTTTGGTGACTCGAAAATAGTTGTAAGACAGGTAAGAGATACCATTCTCTATCTCTCACCTCATTTGAAAAGTTATCAGGCAGAGGTATGTGTTAACACCCAAAAAGTACTCACTACCTCATCTACCCCATTACATGACTCATTTGTCCATATTCCCTACCATATTTACCTTCAGAACCCTAAAATCCTATTAAAAAGCCTCTAAAAGGCCAAAAATGCCTCCAAAAGGCCACAAAACCATCAAAAAAGCCTCAAAGAGGCTAAAAAACCCCTTTTCCCTCCAAAAATATCCAAAATTCCTCCAAAATAGCAAAAACCCTCTAAAAAGGGAATAAAAAAATATAAAAAATGAGGAAAAAGAGAAAAAAGGAGGAAAAAACCCTATACAGCTGACCTAAACCATATGGTTCCCAAAACCATGGGCCAGCACTCCACCACCAAAAAACCTATAAATAGGTGATGGAGACCTCTCATTTCATATCCACAATCAAGTATACCCTTACTCTGCCAAAATCTCTCTTGAAACCCTAGCTCACCCTCAAGCTACTTTCACCATTGAGAGCCCCTTTTGGCCCATTTCCAGCATTGGAGAAAGAGAAGGAGCAAAGTTGGAGTTTGGAGCAACCCTCTTGGATCATTGCATGAACTTCACCAACCTCTACACTTGAGGTAAAATTTTAATACAAAGAAAACCATTTGTTATTTCTTGTCTCTTATGTTTCATGCACATGTTTAGAATAATTTCCATTTCAATGTATTGTCTTTTAATTACTGTTTATTGAACTGCTACTAAGGAGTCCCTTCTCCTTAGTAGGTGCTCATTTGCACAAGCTAGGGTGAAAACCCTAGCTATAGTATGGGATTTAATTATGCATTTTGATGCTTTCAATATAAAATCTATTCCTAGACTGCAAAATGTTGCAGCTGATTTATTAGCAACATCCGCTTCCAGATTGATTCCAACTAATAACAAGTGCTCAATTGAATTGGTTTTCAGGCCTTCTATCCCCGACAATATCACAAACTTCAAAGTTTTTGATGATGACGATCAAATTATCAGTTTTCTAACAAACGAAGATATGTTCCATGAAGCTGTGATAGATGAAGAAGAACATGATTCCGATTTACAAAAGGAATATGCAGCTAAAGGCAATTTCATCCCCAAAGGGGTGAGGTCACTTGAAATGCTGTTTGATCTACAGAACAAGTTCAAAAGGCCAGCAAATACTAAAACTAATAGCTCATCGATGCAAAACGAACTAGTGAATCTGGGTACCGAATCTGAACCAAAATTTGTTAACCTTGGCAAATGTTGTTCACCAGGAGAAAGAGATAAGTTCATCAAGTTGTTTCGACAATATAAGGATGTTTTTGCATGGAATTATGGAGATCTGAAAACATATGACACCCACATTATTTAGCATGTCATACCAATGAAGGTAGGCTTCAAGCCATTTCAGTAGCAATTAAGAAGGATGCACCCTACTCTTGAACCTTTGATTCAAAAGGAATTGAAGAAGTTATTGGATGCTAAAATAATCTTTAAAGTACGGCATCCTGAGTGGGTTGCTAACATGGTCCCCATGAGAAAAAAGTCAGGAGAGATAAGATTGTGTTTTGACTTCAGAAATTTGAACAAAGCTTTAGATAAAGACAACTATCATGTCCCTTCAATGGAACAAATTCTCTAGATGGTATTAGGATCAGAACTCTTTTCCCTTCTTAATGGTTTCTCTGGTTACAATCAAGTATTAGTAGTAGAAGAGGACCATCTTAAGAATACTTTCCGCACTAAGTGGGGAACTTTCGCATACCGAAGAATGCCATTTGGCCTAATAAAAACAGGAGCTACATTCTAGTGAGCAATGGACATCACCTTTCGAGGATTGGGAGGTAATCGTGTTGTGGTCTATCTAGATGATGTGACAGTTTTTTCAAAGAAAAGAGAAGATCATGTTGTTCACTTGAAACAGATTTTTTATCGTTGCCGAAAATATGGTATCTCTTTAAACCCCAAGAAAAGTGTGTTCGCTGTTGCTGAAGGTAAACTGTTGGGTCATATCATTTCAAAAAGGGGAGTTTCAATAGATCAAGAGAAAGAACAAGCTATCAATAAAATTCCCATGCCTCATAACAAGAAATCCATGCAGTCATTTATGGGCACTATCAATTTTGTCCGAAGATTTGTCCCTGATTTCGCTCAAATTGTTAAACCTTTGCAGCAAATGGTCAAGCAAAGCATACAGTTCAAGTGGACAGACTTAGAAAAGGATGCATTCAGAGGCATTAAGGCAGCCAATGCTAAGGCTCCTTCCTTAAGAAGCCCAGACTTTGACAAATATTTTATCTTATATACTTTTGCTTCAGATGACTCTCTCACGGCTGTGCTCACACAAAAGGTAGAACTAGGAGACGAGTACCCCATCTCGTTTATGAGCACTGGTCTGCAAGGTGCTGAACTAAACTATCCTGTTGTCGACAAATAGGCGTATGCCATGTTCAAAGCCGTAAAACAATTTAGACCATATATTCTTAAGAAGAGAACTAAATTTATAGTTCCCCACCCAGCTGTTAGATCCCTTTTCGTTCAAAAGGAATTGGGAGAAAGAAGGGGAAACTGGGTTACGACTCTTCAAGAATATGATTTAGAATTTAAACCGGCCACCATAATCAAAGGACAAGGCTTGTGTAAATTGCTTACATAACATCCGATTGATGAAGAGCAACATTGGAAGAATGAAGCTGAGCTGAATTTAGTCGAAGTATGTCCCATTTTCACAGCTCCTGAATCATGGTATAGGGATCTAGTGCATTATTTGTAGAAAGGATACCTACCTGAGCGTTGGAGTTCCAAGCAAAGAAGGGCACTCCATTTAAAATCAGCAACGTATTAGATCATTGATGGAATACTTTTCAGAAAAAATTACGATGGAATTTTTCTCAGATGTCTAGAGAAGGAGGATGCAAGTAAAGTTGTCAAAGAGTTACATGATGGTCTTGCTGGTGGACATTATTCAGGGGAGACAACAACTCACAAAATACTCAAAGCTGGATATTATTGGCCCACTTTATTCTGATATGCCCATGCTTATGCACGGAACTATGATATATGCCAAAGAAGTGTGGGGAAATTACCTAAGGCAGCAGGACCTTTGCAGCCGATTATTATCTCAGAGCCTTTCGAACAATGGGGTATAGATGTCATCGGAGAGATAAAGCCAAACCGTTCTCTTCAACATCTATACATCCTGACAGCCACTGACTATTTCACCAGATGGACGGAGGCTACCCCATTGCACAAGATCAATGAAGATGCAGTCATCACTTTTTTGAAAGAGAACATCATAACCAGGTTTGGGGTTCCAATTTCTTTAGTATTTGATAATGCCACTTATTTCTCGTCTTTTAAAATAAATGAACTTGTTTATGAAATAGGAATTAAATTTTATTATTCAGCCAATTACTATCCCCAGGGAAACAGACTAGCTGAATCTTCAAACAAAAACCTCATCCGAATTCTCAAGAAGACTGTGATTGAAAATCAACGAAGCTGGCATATGGCTCTCCCAAATGCCTTATGGGAAGATAGGGTCACTCCAAATAATGTAGTAGGGGTTTCCCCTTACACCCTCGTCTATGGAAAAGAAGCCATTCTCCCTCCCAACATCTTGCTTCCATCCTTACAGTTGTCCCAAGCCTCTCGAGGGTCTGGTAGTCAGGTTTTACAATCCAGGATCGATACCTTGCTTCAACTTGAAGAAGCCCGACAGAGAGCCAAAGACTGATTTCATCAACACCAAGACATAGTCAAAAGATGGTTCGATAAAAGGAAGTTCGGTAAAAGAATTTTTGAAGTAGGAGATTTAGTCCTGAAATGGGACCATAATCATGAAGGCAAGGGAATGCACACGAAATTCCAACACTTATGGGTAGGCCCTTACCAAATTTATGCAAAGCTTGGCTTGTCCACTTACAAGCTAACAGACCTCTAGGGAGAGGAAGGGTTCCTTCCTCTCAACGGCCTCGCCTTGAAACAATACTTTGCATAGTCTCATTGAGGCTTTCTGTACATAAATAAAGCTTTTATTTTGTTTTTTTGGTCTTTTGTTTTCTTTGCTTCAACTAAGTTGTCTTCTTTCCTCAGTATTTGAGCTTTTTTGTACAATTTGTTTTTCTAAAACGCCTGCAATGGGACCTCTCATGGAGGTAGATCTCTCAAGAAATATCACAACTCATGAAACTGGGAAGGCATCCTTAAAAGGAAGTTTATCCATGCATTTTGGCTTTTGCTGATCGTTCTCCAGAATGAAGAGAGCCTGTTTTGTTGGTTGCAATAACCCTTTTTAAATAGCAGAGATCTATGATTATCTTTATCACTTTCTTCGAGCTCCATCCATCCTCACACTTAAAGGCATCTCGAGAAGATTGCTATAGTTGGACCCATGGAAAGGAAGCACATCTCGAAGGCATAGGGTATTGAAATGACTCCATGCTGCAAATCAAAAGCAAAAAGGCTTATAACCAAGGGTCTGTTTTCCAAAAATTCTCGCCTCAATCAAAGCATGGTTGAGATAAAGCAAAACGTTCAAGTCAAGAATGATGTCCAAAAGACTCAGCTCAAGCTAGGTTCTTCTCCGTCCATGAGTCTTGATAAATCAATAAAATATCTCGCTCACACAAAAGGACATTATGGATTGAAGAACCAAAATCAAAGATCGTAATTCTAAGGAAAATATTTCTAGAAGGCTCAAATAGCAAAAGCTATCAAATACATGAACATCCAAAAGGGATGCAAGCAGCATGGGAATGAGGAGCAAGAGCAATAGTGTCTATGAGATATTGTTACAAATTATGTGGAGTCCGATGATAGTGGTCGGCTGAAAGATGAATCTTCTAAAACAAACCCCATATTTTGGCCCTTGGAATGTTTTAAGGATGTCTTCATCAAATCTCCCCTTTCCCAATGACAAACAGATAAAGTGACTTTATCCTTTGCCGAGATTCAAATGCTCAAACTGATTATTGCTCATAAGGTGGACATCTTTTAAAAGAATTTTCGATGAACGAGAGAAGGTTTTTTAGAGATCTGTGTTCGCCAGCAATTCGCCAATTGTTGTTGCTGCAACATCCTTTCCCAGAACATTTTTGAAGATATTTGGGGCCCCTCCTTCTAGCACTCTTGCACCAAGTTTTCCTTTTCTTTTAGAGTTGTTTTCTCTCTCTAACTTGGCATTGTTTCAACGCTTACTTCCAAAGGAGTTTTCTTTTTTTTTCTAAGGCAAAGTTTTAGAAAGCACAGATTTTAGTCCTAACTCACCCGCTCTAGCGCAAGATCTAACCTTAAGCCCTCCGCCTAGCACATTCTTGGACTCTAACTCGGTCGCCCCCTTTTGCAAGTCTCAAGCCCTTTCATCCAAAGCGCATCTTTTGATAGTAGCTCGACCACCGTTGGCGCATGACGCTCAGCGGAGGTTATAACCATATTTCGGCTGTCGAATGTGCGGTTCCTACCCTTATCACTCCCACCTTTGGAGTTGTGCTTTGCCTTCTCAGAAGAGTTGAGAGTTGGTGCATTTCTCTCAGCAAAATTGTGATGACAGAATTGGTGCCAACGGCGCAGGGGCTACACTTATCCCCCCCACTTGCAAGTTTGGGCTTTGTTTTTCTTGATAGCCCAAGTTTGGTGTAGTTTTATGAGCGCAACCGTAACGCCAGGATCACCACTTAAGCGCAAGGTTTATTTTTGAACGTGTGCTTAGTTGATAGCACAAAAGTTACACTCGCCACCTTAGCACAAAAGTTAAATTGGTACTCTGTGCTTGGCGTGAAAAAAGATCTCCTCGATCCTTGTGCACCAACGGAGTTGGTGGGGTCTTTAATAAGGCCATGTGCCCTTTTAATGGCAGGAGTTTTCAATCCCCATGCTCATAACTCCACCAACCTTTGGACGTACATGACATTAATTTCCACCCTATTTAACATATCCAAAGGGTTTTGAAATTCACTGTATCATTTGCACTCGCTGTTTGGGACTCACATTTTGAAAGTTGCTACCTTTCGCTGGACACCTGCAGAATCCATTACCTGTTTTGAAACATACACCAATCTTCGGAGAACCTTGCTAGTCTAACAGGAAGGGACTTCTCCCCATTCCTCTCGTTGTTTTCGAGGTTTCTACCCTGTTAAGTAGATTGTTTTTCCGTCTTTGATACTCTGTAAAGGACTCCTGAGAGCACATCCTAGCCTTTCACCTCCCTTTTTTTGAAGCGATGACGATACGATGTCGCTGCATGCAAACCAAGGCATGGATGGCCCTATCTCACAGGCACATGAGATTTTTCCCTCTGTCGCGTTTTCAGTGTTCACGGTTTTCCTTGCAGAAGCTCTCATTCCGAGCTCAAGCCCCACTTTCCCGCACCCCTGAACAACAAATGCATTGCCAAGCGAAACCTGCGTCTCCCCACAACCGCATTTAAAAGTTTTCTATGATTTTTGGATGCGTGATAGCTTGCTTTTGTTTATGTTTTTTTACATGGGTATGGTTCTGTTTTCTAAAAATTATGGGTTTCTTGTACTTCTCTAGCCATAAGGTTTGTGGTCTGAACCACCGCTAAAGGGATGGCTTAGTCACTTGGTCATTCGTCTAATGCCGCACCTTAGAACACCAATGGCTAAGCAGAAATATTTTGTCTTTTCACGCCCAGGGTGCATAAAACTTGCGCTCAACCGAAACCAACTCGGGATATGTCGAAACAACTTACCGAGCCAATGTGGAAACTTGATAACCAAGCCCGGAAGTTTAACTCATAGAGGCCAGCAGCTATGTGATGCTTCCATCTTTTGTACAATCTCCACTATCAAATTCGATGCATAAAATGTTTAAACATTGGCGCATGTAACTACTGCGTAAAATGTTTAGGCACTGGCGCAACAATAATAATAGGATGGCACGTGTAATTCCTTTTAGCACTAGCGTATGAAATACTTTTGACTGGTTCATGTTAATAATTTAGGCCTTGGCGCATAAATGATTTTAGGCGCTAGCGCAGAAATTATCTTTAGTCTCACGCATCCTTGTAATCATATTTGCACCATTATCATTATGATTCATTTCTTCCCAGTAAGCCTATGTGGACACCTGTGCGTTGTAAAACGAATGGCGCAAATAAAAGAGTACCTTGCCACCCCTCCACCATGTTGATGTCCTGCTTATTGTTATGAACTGGCATGACTATGATAAGTCTTATAAACCTAAAGTCAAAGTGACTGTGATCCTAAGCTATATTTCAATTTATCTAATAAATGAAATAATAGTAGCTTGTGTAGATTATTGACATTTGCTTCTAATATTTCTAATAGTTGTCAACTGTGAATTGATATCTGAGATGGTGATGTAATTGATTATTTTTTTTGAAGAAACCTCCATGATGTCAAAGTAATATATTTTGAATGTTGCCACGACTATTGCACATGCTTAAAAAATCATCTCACTAAAGTCAGCTCTGTCAAATTTTCTGTCACTTTGCATTTTAATAGTTGGCTGAACGTATGCATACTCCTTATTGACATTACCTTGCTCACCATAGGATTAGCATGCATAGGAGGTCAGCAATGAAGAAGGCCGCACAGAAAAGAAACTCAGACTCAGATGTGGAAATCCTATTAGATACTTCTCTTGAGACGATGTTTGCTGACACACAAGCTACCATTGGTGTCTCGCCCAGGAGCTCTGCCCCTGAATTTCAATGGGGCAATCTATATAGGTTCATTATGGGTCAGGATAGTACAACAACATCCATATAAGATGCTCTGGTGTATGCCAACATCCGAAGGTCTTGTTTGCATAAGGAAACAACTCGTCCCGAATTGTTCCCTTGTTCTGAAGTTATTGGATGGCTAATTCCCCACATCCAGACCAACACGAGACTCATGAATGATAAAAATGGGTTGAACCTAGCATCTTTCGCTCCCGAGCATGTTGCTGCTGCCTACAGATTTCCTTCACCCAGAGATTGTTTGGAAGGTGATTGGATAGCAAGACATCCAATGGACCCAGTAGAATCTTCCTGGAAGATGATGATAAATGACAGGAAGGTTAGGAAGAGGAAGAACAATGAATATGAAAGCAGCCTCCTAAAGACCCCTTACCGAATCATCGTGCTGATGTTGAGTCGACTCTTCGGTATGCCTAATGGAAATATGTTTATGATCGGATGGGTGCCAGTGATGTTTCATATAGCCATGAATGGCACCATCTTTAACTGGGCTGACATATTTTCAGACAGTTTGGTCTCATAGCTGATAACAGCCTAGGGAGGACTAACCCAAAAGAAGGCAGAGTTTTTCATGTATTCATACTTGATTGATTGTTTGTTAAGCAAGCATACGTTCCTAGACTTGGGTTTCTCGTGGAAGCCAAAAGAAACTACTCTCTTCATGGCTTATTAATGTACATGGGCAAGTAAATACGCAAACCACTACAAAATGATTTGAGAGAGATTTATCATGCCATTGTACAAGCTTATTTTTATAGAAGAACCAGATTGTATGTCGGAGAATGCAATGCCTGTCATTGAAACATTCAGGGACTATTATCACACTGCTGAAGGAACATACATCAGGATGAGTGGAGGAACTCAAGCTCCATTTATTTTCCCTCGGTATGTTACAGATTTTGTAATTCACAAGGAGGCCGTAAGACAACTCTTCAACACCGGCACAATAAGTATGATCTTAACAAAGCGAAAGAAGAGCATGTACCCCCCATGCCATTTACCATTGGAGCTTACATCCCTATGAGAGAAAGAGACGGGGAAAACTACGCTCAAGGCTTAGAATTTTTCCATTTTGGCATGGTCCCTTTTAGAAGGCATGACCCTTGCGGTACGGCCAATCAGCATTATGCAAACCTCAAGATCTCTTTTGAATATGCTCATGCTATGGACCTAAACGAGGAATTAGTCAAGAGCGCCTGACCCCTAACTATGCTAGGGAAATGTTACAAGAAGAAAAGTGTGAAGAATCTGAGTCCCAAACCCGTTTGTCTGATCCAAAGGGAGCGGAAGGCTTCAGCCTCGCAATTGGACGATCCTACATGATTAGAGTAGGAGAAGCAGGATAGAGTGCTCCAAGCTCAAGCCCTCAAGTAGCATCAAGATCAAGAAGAAGCCAGAATTCAAAATGAGCTAACTGCCAAGCTTCAGCAAGAAGAAGGAGCAAAAATTCAAAATGAGCTGACTTCCAAGCTTCAGCAAGAAGAAGCTGCAAGGATGCAACAAGAACAAGCCTTTCAATTGCAATAGTAGGAAAAGGCTGGTAGAGTCCAAAGAGAAGGAGAAGAAAGGAGCCTCTAGGATCAACCTGCCCAGCTGCAACATAAAGAAGAAGAAAGGATCCTGAAAGAAGAAGCAGCTAGATTGCAGGCACAATGGGAGGAACCAGCAAGAGAGAAGGAGAGAGAGCAAACAGAGAAGTCTCCTGAGCCAGAGCCATCTACCCCGAAAGACATGGAGTTGGACCCACCATTGATGTACTCTCCAAGAACAACTCAAGAAGGGATGGCCTCTTCAGGAGGATTAGCACTGACCCCATATAACCCCAAGAAGCAGCGCAAAGTAGCAGGCCTAGATACTGTATATTTCCATGAGCGAAAAAGGGCCATTATTGATAGGAGAGTAAAGAAAATGGAAATCGGGGTTGATACATATGAATTTAGGATATCAGAGACCACGTTGGTCCAAGGCACTGATGCCGACCCCTCGTTCCAAACCAAATCCACTGTGGCATCAGCTGAGGCAAGTAAAGCCAATACTGATCTTTTGTTGGATCAAGTAAAACATTATAGGGATCAATGTTTTAAGATCGGAGATGATAGGAAGAGGGAGGTGTTAGAAGCAAATAAATTGAAAGGGAAATACAATGAGTTGGTAGAAGAGCATTCAATGCTGAATTCAAAAGTTCTCTAGGTCAAGAATGAGAAAAACTCATTAGAAATGTAATTGGCCATCTCGGAATATGAACAAAAGAATTTAAAAGCCCGCATAACAGAATTAGAGGAACTCGATGTAACATACCCTTTTTGCTAGAAAAAATTTTGTGTTAGCTAACATTATTATAACTTTTATTGTAAAGTTTTATCTTAGAAAGGTGTCCAATGATGACTATAATTTGCACAATATATTATTATTAAATAAATAAAATAGGAGACAAACACCTAAGAGGACTGTTGAAAGAGTGGTTACTGATCCACTAGGTGGAATGGAATCTGGGGTAGAAGGAAATGGACAAGTGGCAACATCATGATGCAACTAACTAGCTGTTGGTATGGGACAACTCCCTTGAAATGTGGTCATAGTGCCCTAAAAGATGGGACTAGAGCTTGAGGCTCATTTATTCCAAACTGACCACTAAAAGACCTAGGCAATCTATATAATAGCCATCAAATTGTGAACTGAGGTTCACCACTTTTCCTGACAAGGAAATTTACCTTGGGGTTTTGTTGTGTTTGCACCCAAGAAATTTGATGAGGGGATATGCTATGTTGTTGATCATGTTGTGAGTCTGCCAAACTCTTATTGAGTTTAGGAGGTTGATGCTGAGTGGAGAAGGCATTTTATTTCAGGAGGTTGATGCTGAGTGGAGAAGTCATTTTTGAGTGCCTTGCTTCTACATAGATTCCACCCACTTATTGGATCAGTAATCAGACTCGGGGGTTCACTAGAGGTCAGTAGTTGAGCTGCTTCTTCTGAAGCAAGTTGGGAGGAACATGACTCCTTGGGTGTTTGTCGGCCCTATCATCTTTCACAGGTTCCATTGTCTTATCAATTTTTATTTTAAGGTTATGTTATCTATTTAACTTTTGTTGTTTAATATTTATTTCAGTTTTCCTGAATAATTCAATAATTCTGTATAAATCGATCTGATTGAATAAAATAGTCTCTGCATTTTTCCCCATGCAAAAAGGAACAGCATCGTAGTCTAGTACAGAGACAGATTAAGTAGAATAGATCACGATAGGCAAATAGCCAAGTGAATGAGAAGATTAAATTATTATAAATTTCTCAAGTTTCTACTTACTATTTAAGTCCTGTATATACATTTTCAGTGCCCTCATTATCATTTATTTTTAGCTAACTGTTTTCCTAATTTACATGCAATGTTTCCTTGTTTATAAATATCTCTATTTTCAAAATAATTAGATTTCTGTTTTCATAGTATAACATTTGTTATCTATATTCAGTAGTTAAAATGTTCATGTTTATATTAGGAAATTTATGGATTTACTTTTATTATACACCAGAGTAATATTTATATTACAGACAACAAAAATTTTCAATTATTTCATGCACACATTTATACATTGTTTTATACCATAAACTACACAGTGGAAATCAAAACATTTATCATTTCATGCTATAAACCTAAACAGAGTTATCAACTACCACCCTATAATCAACATTTCCATTTTAAACAAGTTAAACTTTATTTCTCTTCATCACACAAATCAAACTAAGATATAGAATTATTATAGTTTAAATATAATCGAGTTTTTGTCTCAACAATACATAGTGGAAGACCTAGTTAGCATTATCGATTTTCATAATAGGTTTTCAATTTAAACTTATAACAAATCTTGTGCTACATCTTATAAATTAACATGGTTAACCTATCTTAAGCAGTAAGTCAAACCAAGACTTTTTATACAGACCAAACATTCACACAGAAACCATTCCTACAGGTTAAATAGTTACATTCTTGGAATCATTTTCAGGAATTTAATTATCATGATATCTGTAGGATATTTCTAAACAAAAATAGCAACAGTATTTTAGTGCCGAGACCATTTCGAAGAGCATTATGAGGCTATACATATCAAAGAGCAGAGTCAAAACAAACAATCACTTTCAATAACCATTTAGAACAAAAGGGGCAACATCATGTTTTTATAAATAGCAATACCAGTTGGTGTCGAGACCTTCCTAGTTACATCAAAACCATACATTCCAAAATGAAGTCAAACCCTAACTATTGGAATTATCATAAGTATGAAACACTACATCATTTTGTTATAATCAACGATTTGTATGCAGGCCACAAGCCTTCCATAGATGCTTTCATCTATCCGTTGTTCTTAGAAAAAAAAACAGTCATTTCTTTATTCATAAACATTCACCCATTGTTTTATATTTTAACATAAATGCAGAGGTCTGCTAAAACATGAGTTCACTTTCACATTATTGACGAGCTACAGGTTACGATCGCGGGTCAAACCCAAAAACAATGAAACCAAATGACTAATACAACTGAGAGTTGTAAAACTTTCTTCTCATTGACAAACTTGACAGAGTTCGAAACGTCATCGATAGAAAATACATTTCACAATGAAAATGGATTTTTCCCTGTGGGTCGAGGTATTATCCTCCCCATTTTCTTTTAACAAAATTTACAACCCTATTTCGGCAGATTACAAAACATCTTTGAGTTAAAACACTAATACACAGAATAAACACACATGACGACCATCTTCCTCATCTACACAGAGAGTCAAGGCAACCTCCTAGGCTTAACGGTTGGTGAAGCTATCACTAACCTTCAACGCCCAGAATGGAGTTACCTTTGCATACTACACCTGCAACAACAGTATAGACGTGGTTAAAATTACTAACCCTGAAAGGAAAAGATTACAGTAACGAATTCAATCAAACTGTAGCACTCATGCATGAAAATTACAGTGTTAGAATCAAACACAATACCTTTTAAGTGATAGTTCATAGAAGCAATAAACGCCAAGACAGGTGCAGCTGCAACCAAACCCTTACTTCCCCGAATGCTAGTATGTCAAGAGCCCAAAATCGAACAATCAACTATTTTAAAATAGTGAAACAGTGCCGAGAGAAATAAGAACCCTGGCGAGGCCCTGGACATTCATTTCAAACCCAGTATTAAAAATAACAAACCCTCAACAAGTCTGGGTATCGAACCACCCAAAGACAAACTCTAAGACTGCCAAACGAGACATTCACCACTGTACAAGAACTGGAGAGAGATCGGCTCTATAAATTACATAGGTTACGAGTTCAAGACTCAGGAGCTACGCCTCCACACGTAGAACAAGCAAACTACAAACCCCCAGCCTGTCGGCCACGAGAAGCCACCACTACCAAGTAACAAATATCACAATAAACTCATCGCTCGCAGCAAAGGTAGGGTTTAACCACATGCATTGAAACCCTTGCCAGATCAATGGTGGACATCACCGGTGGGATTTACAAAATCACAAACCATCTACCACATTTAATGAGCCATCACTACCACAGTCATGAAGGATCCATCTCGGTAATGTTTAAACCTTTGTCAAGTTACAAGTCAGCACTCAGTTGTTACACCAAGACGCTTTCACGTGAACCAAGCTTACTAAGCCATCCACAAGGGAATCCCACTATTCTTGTTCGTTGAAAGCATTCAATGCATAGGATACAATCACATCTGCCAACCTATAAACCATATTAACATTATATCAACCAACGTGGAAATGGTTATGGTATAGTCGTGATAAACCACCTTATCACAACATGTTTGTATAAGGTTGGATAGATAATGCAAGGGTTCATATAGTAACCTATGTTTGCATAGCATCACAAATCGCGTAGTATTACATATTGCATAATACCAAATAGGTTAGTATCGTATTACATATTTGTATATAATCCATATTGTTTGCACATAGATCATATTTTTTGCATATAACTCGTATCGTTTGCATAACATCAATAAGGTTTATATGGTATAGTATCAAATAGGTTACCACAATGCACACAAATCACATTATATAAATGTGATATATTTTACAATAGTGTGTTAATATTACCATAGAAATTATTTTATAATGGGATCGATAGTGTTTCATAAACACCTTGCAGTTTTATTATAGAATATAATCTAGGAAATGCACCACATACACCCTATCATGTAGCATTAAAAGACACATCAACAATCAAAGTGATCAGTAGAAGTATAGACCCTAGGCAAGTTAGCAAAACAGTTATACATAGAATTTCCACAAATTGCCACGGAGGAAGAAGGTAGATATTTACATATAGTTCAACATGAATGGAAACCAAAATAATTCTGGGTACAACACTGTGAAACGATCATTACAGATCTTCTCTGAAAAACTATTTGAATTCTTGTCGCAACTTTAAACTCTTACCTGTAAACTATCACAAATATGAAATCGCATGCTTTAGCACGAATGCTAAGTAAGCCTCGGGGCATCCGTAAGACCCCTTCATCAATCAATAAAAGTATATTAGTCAAAATAACTGATTCACAAATCATAATATCAATAATAGAAGTTGCAGTAGTATTAATAACATCAAGACATAAACATAATTCTGTTAGTCGCAATTTCTTATACGATAAACCAACATGGTATTTATTATAGCAGGATAACCTTTTATGCTTTGTTCTATTCTGCACATATTAAATAAGCATTAATTGTCACATAGAACAATTTTAAATTTTTGTGATTTTTTCCGGGATGTTACATGTGGTATAAGAGCACAAGTTCAAACTCTAGGCCTGATTGAGGCTCATGCGCGCAAACAGAAAATAAATCAGAAAGTTTATGTTACTAAATTTTCTAATTTAATTTGATTTTGCACAGAATAAATTGACCTTTAATTGCAAGTATGGAAATACCAGAGGAATCAGCAGAGGACAAATCTCCTCGTAATGAACGTATTAATCATAATAATATTGAAGGAATTTATGTTGAGTTAAACAACCAGTCTTCTAAAATTTTACGCATATTACAAGATTTTTAAAATATAAATTAAAAGCTGTTGAAGAAGAAAATGAACGTATCATTAAGGTACAGGAAGAGTTACAAGATAATTTAAAAGGAAATTGTCATAGTGATGAAAGAGGCAGAAAATTAGAATTTAAGGCTGATTTTGAAATAATGTCCCACCAACATAAGCATAAGAAAACAAGAAATGATAAAAGGAACAGTTACTCATCCTCTAAATCTGACTCAAGTAATGAAGACATAAATTATGACAGCAGTAATAGTGAATTCTACTCTAAAAAGAGAAAACATAAGCATCACGAACATATTACTGGGGAATTTAAAAAGATTAAGCCACCTACTTTTAATGGCGAAAGTGAGAAGGGTGAGACAGCAGAAGCTTGGTTGTCTGAAATGAAAAAGTAATTTAATATTTATGATTACTCTTCTCAACTGAAAGCCAATATGGCTATTTACAATCTGACAGGGAAGGCAGATATCTAGTGGCAGGATCTTAAAAGAATCAAGAGCATAAAAGAAAAAGAAGTAACTTGGACTATGTTTAAAAGTTTGTTTAAAAATAAGTTTTTGTCGGAACAGTACTTTGAAGAAAAGTCAAAAGATTTTTACGATTTAAAGTTGGGTACAATGAACATGAAAGAATTGTGTAGCAAGTTCCTTAACTTGCTGAGGTATGTGCCCTACATGGTTGAGGAAAATCCTAAAGTGCAAAGGTTTCTCAGTTGTTTACCTTTTAATATAAAAGATCATATTGAGTATGATAATCCTTCCACTTTGGAAGAGGCCATGAGGAAGGAAAATTTTTGCTTTGATCAAAACAGAAAGAGAGAAGGAACAACTGGCTGGAAGAACAGTAAGACTAATCAATATGACTATAAAAACAAGAATTTTAATCATAATGCTGGAGGTTTTAAGAAAATTTTTAATAACATAATTTTTTCTAATAATTACAGGAATAATGTTTCTCAGAACTCTATTGCTGCAAGAAATGTACCTAATAATAATAATCATAGCAATAATAATAACAATAACAACATGTATGCTGAGCAGAAAGGACCCATAAAGTGTTATGAATGTGGCGGACCACATAAGAGAGCAGATTGCCCACGCAACAAAAGGACATCCAACAATATTCACACTATGCAATCAGAACCTACAGTCAGAGATATCGCAAGAGAAATGCCCAGGATTAATGCAGCACTGGAGAACCGTCAAGCGGACCATCAAACATCCATGGTCGAAATTGAAGGTATGATACAAAACAAGTCTATTTCTATTTTAATAGATTCAAGTGCAAATCTAAGTTATATTTCACTTAATTTAGTAAACCATTGCAATCTAAAAACATAGAAATTTGATAATGCATAGTTAGTTCAGCTTGCAACAGGAACTAAAAGAAAAGTTACAGATTATGTCCAGAATTGTGAAGTATTTTTAAGTCAGCTGATAACGAAAATTTATCTGAATGTTTTACCCTTAGCATCATATGATTTGTTGATAGGCATGGATTGGCTTGAAAAACATAGAGTTATATTGAATTGTTATGATAAATCTTTTACATGTGTAAATAATGAAGGTAACTCAGAAACAGTAAATGGAATTCATAGGCAGATTTCAGTAAGGAAGATTTCTGCCTTACAAGTAAAGAGAGCTACCAGAAAAGGTTGTAAATAGTTTGATGTTAATGTTGTTAATGATGAGTGTACATCTAAAGAAGACAAGTTAAAACTAGAGGATATTCCCATCCTTAGGGACTTTTCTGATGTATTCTCGAAAGAAATTCCAGGATTACCTCCGAAAAGAGAACTTGATTTCACCATTGAGTTAGTACCCGGTGCGGTACCAAACTCCAAGGCCCCCTATAGGATGAATATTTTGGAGTTAAATGAGTTAAAATCTCAGCTGAAAGAATTAATAGATAAAAACTACATAAGATCCAGTGTGTCCCCTTGGGGAGCACCGGTAATATTTGTTAAAAAGAAGGACGGTATCATGCGCTTGTGCATTGACTACCGTCAACTTAATAAAATGACAATTAACAACCGGTATCCCTTACCCCCATAGATGATCTATTTGATCAAGTACGCGAAGCAGAGATATTCACTAAAATTGATCTAAGGTCGGGTTATCATCAAGTCCGGATAAAAGACGAGGAAATATTCAAAAACTGCATTCAAAACGCGTTATGGACACTACGGGTTTGTAGTTATGCCTTTTTGGCTAACCAATGCACCGTCAGTATTCATATGTTTAATGAACAACGTTCTGCATAAATATTTGGATAAGTTCGTAGTGGTATTCATTGATGATATTCTGGTTTACTCAAAAACTAAAGAAGAGCAGGACAAACATTTAAAAATGATTTTACAAGTACTTAGATATCATCAGCTTTACACTAAGTTCAGTAAGTGTGATTTCTATAAAGATAAAATTCAGTATTTGGGTCATATAATTTCTAAAGATGGTATTTATGTTGATCTTAACAAAATTAAAGCAATTAATGAATGGCCTGTCCCAAAAGATGTAATTGATGTACGGTCATTCATGGGAATAACGTGTTATTATAGAAATTTTATTGAAAGGTTCTCTAGAATTGCTAACCCCATCACTTCTTTGCAGAAGAAAGGGAAGAAATTCATATAGGATCAAAAGTGACAAGACAGTTTTAATAAGTTAAAAGAATTATTAACTACTGCACCCATCTTAAAAATTACAGATCCTAATAAGGATTTCGTCATATGCACGGATGCATCCAGCGAAGGACTTGGAGGGGTCTTAAGTCAAGAAGGTCATGCAATTGATTTTGAGTCAAGGAAGTTAAAAATACATGAAAAGAATTATGCAACGTATGATATTGAGTTGGCAGCCGTGATACATGTTTTAAAGATGTGGCGCCATCACTTGATTGGAAGAAAATTCATTTTAATGACTGATAACAAAGGCTTAAAGTATCTATTGGATCAAACAAATCTTAACGCAAGGCAAGCTAGGTTGTTAGCTTTCCTTAGCGAGTATAATTTTGAGATCCATCACATTAATGGAAAGGAGAATAAGGTTGTTGATGCATTGAGTAGAAATGCTAGATTGAGTTTTGTGGCAGCAATCAATACTTTTAAAACTGGTCTGGAAAATCAGATCGAAGAAGGAATTAAGCAAGACGAAAATTACCAAAAATTACATGATAAAGTGGCTGAAAATTCATTTGAAAATGTTATAACAAATTACAGTATTAATGAAAAAGGATTCTTAACATATAAAAACAGAATTTATGTGCCTAATTTTTTGAAGTTTAAGTTGCTGATTTTAGATGAAGTTCAGAAGAGTCCTTATTTAGGACATCCTAGTTATCAGAAAATGATAACTATGTTAAGAAAGGAGTATTTTTGGCCCAACTAGAAGAGTGAAGTTGCTGAATATATAGCTAGATGCTTTGACTATCAGACTATTAAAGTTGAACATCAACATCCAGCTAGGCTATTGCAGCCCTTACCAATTCCAGAATGGAAATGAGAAATTTTAAGCATTGACTTTATTACAGGTTTGCCTAAAAATCAGAAGCAGAATGACTCAATTATGGTTTTTGTTGATAAACTTAGTAAAGCTGCTCATTTTATTCCTGTTAAAACTACTTTCAAGGCTTCTAACATTGTAGATATTTTCATGAAGCAAATTTTTCACTTGCATGGAATTCCAAAGGTAATTATTTCGGACCAAGACTCTAAGTTCACTGGTAACTTTTGGACAACACTGTTTAAAGGATTAAATACTAAATTAAATTTCAGCACTTCTTTCCACCCACAAACTAATGGTCGAACAGAAAGAGTAAATCAGGTTTTAGAAAACATGTTAAGATTGTATGTTAAAGATCAGCCATCTAAGTGGGAAGATTACTTGCACTTAACAGAATTTGCCTATAATAATAGTTATCAAGCATTTGCTAAGTTAAGTCCATTTGAGATTCTGTATGGAAGAAAATGTTGTACTCCAATTTCTTGGGATAATCCTGTAAACAGATTAATGTTAGGACCAGATTTATTGAAAGAAATGGAGCTAACCATGAAATAAGTTCAAAGTAACTTAAAGGTTGCCCAAGATCGGCAGAAAAGTTATCCTGATTTGAAACACACAGAAAGATAATTTTAGGTAGGAGACCATGTTTTTATAAAGGTAAAGCCCAAGAAAAGTTCTTTGAAACTTGGGAGCTGTGCTAAATTAACACCAAGGTATTGTGGACCATTCGAAATCCTATCAAGGATAGGAGCTGTTGCATATCAATTGGCATTTCCATACAATTTAAAAATCCACAATGTTTTTCACGTTTCTATTTTAAAGAAGTATGTGCATGATGCTACTCATGTGCTGAATTGCAATGACATACAGGTGCAACCCGAAGGATATTTTTAGGTGGAACCAGATTGTATTATAGACCAGAGGGTAATTATGCTTTGTAATTGCACCACAGGGCAGGTAAAGGTGCAATGGAAGCACCTTAGCCTTGAGGAAGCTACTTGGGAGCTGGAAAGTAATATGCGGGTAGGATATCCAGTTCTATTCCAAGAGGAACTTGATGATGAATAAGTAACATCGAGGACGATGTTGAGCTTAAGTGGGGGTGTTTTTAATATACCCTTTTTGCTGGAAAACATTTTGTGTTAGCAAACATTATTATAACTTTTATTGTAAAGTTTTATATTGGATAGGTGCCCAAGGATGACTGTAATTTGCACAATATATTATTATTAAATAAATAAAATAGGAGACAAACACCTAAGAGGACTATTGAAAGAGTGGTTACTGATCCACTAGGTGGAATGGAATCTGGGGTAGAAGGAAATGGACAAGTGGCAGCATCATGATGCAACTAACTAGTTGTTGGTATGGGACAACTCCCTTGAAATGTGGTCATAGTTCCCTGAAAGATGGGATTGGAGCTTGAGGCTCATTTATTCCAAACTGACCACTAAAAGGCCTAGGAAAGCTATATAATAGCCATCAAATTGTGAACTGAGGTTCACCACTTTTCCGAACGAGAAAATTTACCTTGGGGTTTTGCTGTGTTTGCACCCAAGAGATTTGATGAGGGGATATGCTATGTTGTTGATCATGTTGTGAGTCTTCCAAACTCTTATTGAATTCGAGAGGTTGATGTTGAGTGGAGAAGGAATTTTATTTCAGGAGTTTGATGCTGAGTGGAGAAGGCATTTTTGAGTGTCTTGCTTCTACACAGATTCCACCCACTTATTGGATCAGTAATCAGGCTCGGGGGTTCACTAGAAGTCAGCAGTTGAGTTGCTTCTTCTGAAGCAGATTGGGAGGGACAGGATTCCTTGGGTGTTTGTTGTCCCTATCATCTTTCACAGGTTCCATTGTCTTATCTATTTTTATTTTAAACTTTTGTTATCTATTTAACTTTTGTTGTTTAAGATTTATTTCAGTTTTCCTGAAACTTTGAATAATTCTGTATAAATCGAACTGATTGAATAAAATAGTCTCTGCATTTTTCCCCATGCAAAAATGAATAGCATCGTACTCTAGTACAGAGACAGATTAAGTAGAATAGATCAAGATAGGAAAATAGCCAAGTGATTGAGAAGATTAAATTATTATAAATTTCTCAAGTTTCTACTTACTGTTTAATTCTTGTATATACATGTACAATTCCCTCATTATCATTTATTTTTAGCTAACTATTTAACTAATTTACATGCAATGTTTCCTTGTTTATAAATATCTCTGTTTTCAAAATAATTAGATTTCTGTTTTCATAGTATAAGATTTGTTATCTATATTCAGTAGTTAAAATGTTCATGTTTATATTAGGAAATTTATAGATTTACTTTTATTATACAGCAGAGTAATATTTCTTTTATAGACAACAAAAATTTTCAATTATTTCATGCACACATTTATACATTGTTTTATACCATAAACTACACAGTGGAAATCAAAACATTTATCATTTCATGCTATAACCCTAAACAGAGTTATCAACTACTAGCCTATAATCAACATTTCCATTTTAAACAAGTTAAACTTTATTTCTCTTCCTCACACAATTCCAACTAAGATATAGAATTATTACGGTTTAAACAGAATCGAGTTTTGGTCGCAACAATACATAGTGGAAGACCTAGTTAGCATTATCGATTTTTATAACAGGTTTTCAATTTAAACTTATAACAAATCTTGTGCTACTTCTTATAAATTAACATGGTTAACATATCTTAAGCAATAAGTCAAATCAGAAGTTTTTATACAGACCAAGCATTCACATAGAAACCATTCCTACAGGTTAAATAGTTACATTCTTGGAAACATTTTCAGGAATTTAATTATCATGATATCTGTAGGATATTTCTAAACAAAAATAGAAATAGCAGTTTAGTGCCGAGACCATTTCAAAGAGCATTATGAGACTATACATATCAAAGAGTAGAGTCAAAACAAACAATCACTTTCAACGACCATTTAGAAGAAAATGGGCAGCATCATGGTTTTATAAATAGCAATACCAGTTGGTGTCGAGACCTTCCTAGTTACATCAAAACCATACATTCCAAAATGAAGTGAAACCCTAACTATTGGAATTATCATAAGTCTGAAACACTGCATCATTTTGTTATAATCAACGATTTGTATGCAGGCCACAACCCTTCCATAGATGCTTTCATCTATCCATTGTTCTTAGAAAAACAAACAGTTGTTTCTTTATTCATAAACATTCACCCATTGTTTTATATTTTAACATAAACGCAGAGGTCTGCTAGAACATGAGTTCACTTTCACATTATCGACGAGCTACAGGTTACGATCGTGGGTCAACCCCCAAAACAATGAAACCAAATGACTAATGCAACTGATAGTTGTAAAACTTTCTTCTCATTGACAAACTTGACAAAGTTCGAAACCTCATCGATAGAAAATACATTTCACAATCAAAATGGATTTTTCTCTGTGGGTTGAGGTATTATCCTCCCCATTTTCTTTTAACAAAATTTACAACCCTATTTCGGTAGATTACAAAACATCTTTGAGTTAAAACACTAATACATAGAATAAATACACATGATGACCATCTTCCTCATTTACACAGAGACTCAAGGCAACCTCCGAGGCTTACCGATTGGTGAATCTATCGCCAACCTTCAATGCCCATAATGAAGTGACCTTTGCATACTACACCTGCAACAACAGTATAGACGTCGTTAAAATTACTAACCCCGAAAGGAAAAGATTACAGTAATGAATTCAATCAAATTGTAGCACTCATGCATGAAAATTACAGTGTTAGAATCAAACACATTACCTTTTAAGTGATAGCTCGTAGCAACAATAAATGCCAAGACAGGTGCAGCTGCAACCAAACCCTTACTTCGCCAAATGTTGGTATGGCAAGAGCCCAAAATCGAACAATCAACTATTTTAAAATAGTGAAACAGTGCCGAGAAAAATAGAAACCCTGGCAAGGCCCTGGCCATTCATTTCAAACCCAGTATTAAAAATAACAAACCCTCAACAACTCGGGGTATCGAACCACCCAAAGACAAAATCTAAGACTACCAAATGAGACATTCACCACTGTACCAGAACTGGAGAGAGCTCGACTCTATAAATTACATAGGTTACGATTTCAAGACTTAGGAGCTACGCCTGCACAAGCATAACAACAAAACTACAAACCCTCATCCTGTTGGCCACGCAGAGCCACCACTACCAATTAACAAAGATAACAATAAACTCATCGATCGCTGCAAAGGTAGGGTTTAACCACATGCATTGAAACCCTTGCCAGATCAACGGTGGAGATCACTAGTGGGATTTAAAAAATCACAAACCATCTACCACATTTAATGAGCCATCACTACCACTGCCACGAAGGGGCCAGCTCGGTAACGTTTAAACCTTTGTCAAGTTACAACTCAGCACTCAATTGTTACACCAAGATGCTTTCACGTGAACCAAGCTTACTAAGCCATTCACAAGGGAATCCCACTATTCTCGTTAGTTGAACGCATTCAATGCATAGGATACAATCACATCCACCAACCTGTAAACCATATTAACATTATATCAAACAATGTGGAAATGGTTATGGTATAGTTGTGATATACCACCTTATCACAACATGTTTGTATAAGGTTGGATAGATAATGTGATTGTTCATATAGTAACCTATGTTTGCATATCATCACATATCGCATAGTATTACATATTCCATAATACCAAATAGGTTAGTATCGTATTACATCTTTTTATATAATCCATATTGTTTGCACATAGATCATATTGTTTGCATATAACTCGTATCGTGTGCATAACATCAATAAGGTTTATATGGTATAGTATCAAATAGGGTACCACAATGCACACAAATCACATTATATAAATGTGATATATTTTACAATAGTGTGTTAATATTACCATAGACATTATTTTATAATGGGATCGATGGTGTTTCATAAACACCTTGCAATTTTATTATAGAATATAATCTAGGAAATGCACCACATACACCCTATCATGTAGCATTAAAAGACACATCAATGATCAAAGTGATCATAACCTTGGTAGAAGTATAGACCCTAGGCAAGTTAGCAAAACAGTTATACGTAGAATTTCCACAAATTGCCACGGAGGAAGAAGGTAGATATTTACATACAGTTCAACATGAATGGAAACCAAAATAATTCTGGGTACAACACTGTGAAACGATCATTGCAGATCTTCTCTAAAAAACTATTTGAATTATTGTCACAACTTTAAACTCTTACCTGTAAACTATCACAAATACGAAATTGCATGCTTTAGCATGAATGCTAAGTAAGCCTTGGGGCATCCGTAAGACCCCTTCATCAATCAATAAAATTATATTAATCAAAATAACTGATTCATAAATCATAATATCAATAATAGAAGCTGTAGTAGTATTAATAACATCAAGACATAAACATAATTCTGTTAGTCGCAATTTCTTATACGATAAACCAACCTGGTATTTATTATAGCAGGATAACCTTTTATGCTTTGTTATATTCTGCACATATTAAATAAGCATTAATTGTCACGTAGAAATTTTTGTGATTTTTTCTGGGATGTTACATGTAGTATCAGAGCTCAATTTCAAACTCTAAGCCTGATTGAGGCTCATGAGCGCAAACATAAAATAAATCAAAAAGTTTATGTTATTAACTTTTGTAATTTAATTTTATTTTGCACAAAAAAGAGTGACTTTTAAATGCAGGTATGGAAATACCAAAGGAATTAGCAGAGGACATATATCCTTGTAATGAACGTATTAATCATATTAATACCGAAGGAATTTATGTTGAGTTAAACAACCACTCTTCTGAAATTTTACGCACTGTACAAGATTTAAAATCTGAATTAAAAGCTGTTAAAGAAGAAAATGAACGGATCCTTAAGGTACAGGAAGAGTTACAACATAATTTAAAAGGAAACTGACATAGTGATGAAATGTTAGGATATTTAGACACTTAGGAGTTAGTTAATATCAACTTGTGTAATATATCCGTTAGGGATAGTGTGTTTCTTTAGTATGCATTAGTATACATTTGTAAATACTTAATCTGACGGTCACGATATTTTCCTGACATAGAGTGATCCAACAGCTCAACTTCTCTTAGATCATACCTAACCTTGATCCGTGGCTTAACACCCGATTGGTCCATGATCTCTATTTAAAGAGCATGGAGGGTGACTGTTTAGTTGATCGATTATGAGAAGCTCATTTGTAACTTTCTTTTTTTGCATAATAAATTGTCCCGTAGAAGCTATTTGGCCGGGGCTGTGGAGTGTTTCCCTCAAGAGGTTTAAACCACGTCAAAACATCGGTGTGTTGATCTGTGATCTGTTTGTGTGAAGTTGTTGCTCTTGGTGTTCGGTCCTTTGGTAGTACCCTGTGTACCCGAACATGGTATCATATCTTTTATGAAGAGCCACTTCCAGTTATGATCTAGATCTTGAACTATTGTGGCTGAAACGCGAAAGGGTTTCTGGTTCTTGTATGTCTGTGCATTTCTGGACTGTGGGAGGTGTTCCATTGCATCCGAAGCGTCATTTTCATTGGGAAATAGTTTTCATTTGATCGAAAATGGTTCCCGGTTGCTCCAGAAGCGCGTATTTCATCAGATCTGAAGGTATAATGTTACAGTGACACATTTTTTTATTTTCTGTTTTTAAAAGAAAAAAAAATCTCATATTTTATCATTTTTATACTATTAGAATTTTTTTAGGTTCGGATTGTTGCTTTCCCGTCTGCGTATGCTATTTTCTATGCACGTTGAGTGATCTTGGCAAATCAGAAACAAAAAGGGAAAGTGTTTTTCTTCGCTGAGTATGGTCTTTACGTGCACCTTGCGCGATCTCGGGAAATCGGAAATAGAGAGAAAACGTAGACTTTCTGGGCAAGCTAACGAGATCTAACTCCACAAGTGTGGAAAATTTTTTTTTGTTTCGATTTATGGTGTGTTTTATAGGAAAAAGGGCAAGCACGCAAACCGAGCAAGAAGAGTAAAAAAAAAAAAGCCCTCTTCCTCATTCCCATAATTTACATACCTTTTAATCTAGCTCACTTGGTTCAAAGTTGCTTTATTCCTTAATAGGTCTTGAGTTCAAGTCTTAGGAAATTACTTTTAAAAGAAAAAATGCATGCAATTTCTATTTTCAAGTTACTTTATTGTAAAAGTGCATCTCACTTAAATAATAAAAAATAAAAATACAAGTAAGTCACTTAAGTTCTTTTTTATTGTTGCACTATTTAAAAGTAATATCATTGTAAAAGTGAAATCACTTATTTTACAAAAGTGGTTCACTTAAAGTAACTTTCTTGTAAAGTGATTGTCAAAAGGTTCATCTTGTGAAGAGGGGGGTTCTTTTTTTTGCTGGACATTCTCTAGCTGCCACGTCACTATTGGGGACATCTTCAACAGTTTCTTTGTTCAAGCATAACTTCTTCATACAGAGTTAGTTTTCAATGCCGTTTTTTTTTAAACCACTTATTTTTTCAAGCTCTTCACATCCAAACTATTGGTTTCTGTTTCTACAGCCATTAATTTACAAATATGGCTGCCACTTGTGATATTCTACTTAACAGTTCCAACTATTTCTCATGAAAATCTCATATGGAGGATGTTCTATGAAGTAGGGGACTTTTCATAATTACCTCAGGGAAAGAAATAGAACCCACTGATGATAATAAGAAAATAAAATGGGCAAATAGATGTGATGAAGCTCGTGGATTGATTGGGATGTCAATCTCTACTGATTTGCGATTCCACATATTTGGAATTGATGAACCTAATGCTACTTGGGACAAGTTGGAATTTGTGTTTGGTAAACACAATGAAATTTGAGGTCACCAACTCGAAAATGAGTTGATTTCTTTAAATCCAAGTGACTTTTCATGCATTCAAGATTATTTATCTAAGTACAAAACTCTTAAACTCTTATGTGCAGAATGTAAGATTAAGAGCGAAGACAAACAATGCATTTATCATATTCTTTCCAAACTTGGACCTGCATACTCTATTTTTGTATCTACATTTTACTCCATGAAAGAATCCTTGAATGCAGCTAGCTATCAAGAGCCTAGTCTTGAATCATTTTGTGATTCTTTGATTAGAGAGAAAAATAAACTCATTCATCTTGGAATAAAAGGCAAGAAGACTGAGCATCATTGAAACTATTGCGGGAAAGATAATCATGATGAATCTAAGTGTTTTAAGAAGATGGCAGCCTTGGAAGCAACAATGAAGAAGCACCACATCAGCCTAGATTTGCCTTCAGAATCTGCCTCTCATGGACATGCAGTTTGTGCTTCTGGTTATTCTTATAATGCATCTTCTTCTTCTACTTCAAATGAATGGCTCATTGATTATAGAGCATCATATCATATGGCTAAGGATCAAGCCATCTTTTCTACTATGCATGAATGTAACACCAAACAAACATTTGTTGGTCATGATATATCTCTAAGTGTTGTAGGAGATGGAACAGTTCCAGTAGATAATGGTCATTTTAGTGATGTACTATGTGTTCCAAGAATTTCCTGCAATTTGTTATCAGTCTATCAGATCACTCATTCTGGTGAAGGTAAAACTGTGACATTTACACCTCACCAAGTTGTAATCAAGGATTTTAAAGATCCTCAACAAGTCCTAGCTACCAGAATTGTTGATGATATTACCAGGTTGTACAAGTTTAACAACTTTGGGTCATCACCTTCCCTTCATTTTTTTTTGCTCATAGTGATAACTTGAGCAAACTTTGGCATGAGCGATTTGGTCACTTAAATTATCGCTCATTGCAACAACTATGTAAAGACAATATGGTGACAGGTCTTCCGAGGGTATCTTGCAGGGATGGTGTTTGTTCCGGTTGTGTACTCAGAAAACATCATCGAGACAATTTTGACAAACGTGCCTCTTGGCACGCCTCGGTTCCCTTGGAGCTTGTGCATAGTGACTTGTGTGGTCCTCTTCCATCTGTTTCCATTTCTGGTTTTAAATATTTCTTAACTTTCATTGATGATTACACCAGACGGACTTGGGTTTATTTCCTAAAACTTAAGAGTGAAGTATTTAACATGTTCTTGGCCTACAAGGCCCTTGTTGAAAAACAATCTGGTCATCAAATTATTAAGTCAAGATCTGACAATGGAGGAGAATATGTTAACAAAAAGTTCACTACTTTCTTCACTGAACAAGGCATCCAACAACAGCACATTGTTCCACATACACCACAACAAAATGGTGTAGCTGAGTGGAAGAACCGCACCTTAAAAGAAATGGCTAATTGTATGATCCAATCGAAGGGACTAAGTCTTCAATTTTAAGCTGAAGCCATCAATTGTGCAAATTACATAGTTAATCGCACCCCCACTAAAGCATTACAAGGTATAACACCGGACGAAGCATGGAGTAAAACTAAACCTAATGTAAGTCACTTCTGTGTGTTTGGTAGTGAAGCATGGGCTCACATTCCGGATGAAAAATGGAAAGCATTGCAGCCTAAAAGTGAAAAGTGCATATTTGTTAGATATTCTGAAGATGAAAAAGGTTATAGACTTCTTCAACCACATTCTCATGATATAATCATTAGAAGAGATGTTAAATTTGATGAAAATCTCTTGGCCTACAAGCCTAACTCGGTGATTCTACCATCTTTGGCCTACAAGCTGATTCGACGTTTGTGCCTTCTTCTTCTTCTTACAACACCCTTGATAGATTTCCAACTCCAGTTTCTGATGATGACATTGAGGATGAAAATCCACCTTTGCCTGCTCATGTTCCTCCAGTTGCACCAGCACAAGTGCTTCCTCGATGGGTCCGTTCAACATGTGAAGCAGCGGGTGATCCTAGAGATCAACGTCGAACACGTTCTCAGTTTTAGCGAGCCTCTTCTCTTTTGGCTCATGTTTCCGAGAATCATGATCCAGAAACTTTTGTAGAAGCTTCAGGGAATCCAGATTGGGATGCAGCCATGGATGAAGAATATCGTTCCTTAATGGCGAATGATACTTGGGATCTTGTACCTCTTCCAAAATGAAGAAAAATTGTCATATATAAATGGGTCTACAGAACTAAGTATGCATCAGATGGAAGTGTTGAAAGACTTAAGGCAAGGTTAGTTGCCAAAGGTTTTTCCCAAGTTGAAGGGATTGACTACAATGAAACCTTTGCTCCCGTAACAAAAATGAACTCCATCCACCTTGTTCTTTCCCTTGCAGCCTTACATAACTGGGAAGTCTATCAAATGGATGTCAAGTCTACCTTCTTACATGGTGATTTACAGGAGAAAATTTACATGGAACAACTTCCTGGATATGTTCAGAATAACTCTAGCCTTGTCTGCCACCTTAAGAAATCCTTATATGGCCTTAAACAAGCTCCTAGAGCTTGGTATGCCAAAATGGATAACTTTCTCCTTGACACTAATTTTTCTAGGTGCCATTCTAACCTCAATGTCTATACCAAGAAAGTAGGAAACCATCTCATCATACTTGTTCTATATGTTAATGACCTTATTCTTACTGGTAGTGACCCTAATCTTATAACCCATGTGAAATCCAGTCTTAAACAAAATTTTGAAACGTTAGACTTATGACATTTGCATTATTTTCATGGTCTCCAAGTCCTACAAACCAAAGAAGGAATCTTTCTTTCTCAGTCTAAGTATGCTTGTGACCTTCTTTGTTGCTTTCACATGGAAGATTGTACACCAGCCCCTTCTCCCTTTCGGTATGGAGTCAAACTTTCTACCACTTGTACTTCACCTGAAGTCGATGCCACCTTATATCGTCAGCTTGTTGGTAGTCTCTTATACTTGCCTCATTCCCGTCCTAACCTTTCCTTTGTCATTGGTCGTGTTTCCCATTATATGCAAACACCTCATGAAAGTCATTGGAAAGCAACTAAAAGAATACTTTGATATATTTGAGGTATAGTTCAGTTTGGGATTCATTACAGTACAGGGGGGAAACCTTTGTTGGTTGGTTTCACTGATTCAGATTGGGCCGGCGATCCTGATGATCGAAAGTCTACTGCAGGTTATGTTTTCAGTCTGGGATCTGGACCTATCACTTGGGATTGTAAGAAACAACAAGCTCTTGCTCTTTCTTCAGCAGAGGCAGAATATCGAGCAGCAGTTAATGCCAGTCAAGAAGCTTTATGGCTTTGAGAGATCCTTTCAAAGTTTGGATTCGAGCAGCAGTAGCCTACTCCACTTTGGTGAAACAATCAAAGTGCCATCAAGCTTGCCAAAGATATAGTTCTACATCAATGCAGCAAACACATTGAGCTACATATGCACTTCATCAGAAACCTTGTTCATGATCGTGTTCTTGAAGTGCTCTTTTGCCCTACAGATGATCAAGTTGCGGACATCTTCACCAAGTCTCTTACAGAAGCAAATTTTTCTAAACTTCGATCTATGTTAGGAGTTCAGGAACTTGTCATTAAGGGGGGATAGGCTCTAATGCCTCCTTCCTTCTCCTAATAGTGTCACTTTTGTAAATCCTTCAATCCTATCCCAAGTTGTTCTTAAGGGGGGATGTTAAGATATTTAGACACTTAAGAGTTAGTTAAGATCAACTTGTGTAATATATCCGTCAGGGATAGTGTGTTTCTTTAGTATGCATTAGTATGCATTTGTAAATACTTAATCAGACAGTCACGATATGTTCCCGACATAGAGTGATCCGATGGCTCAACTTCTCTTAGATCATACCTAACCTTGATCCGTGGCTTAACACTCGATCGGTCCATGATCTCTATTTAAAGAGAATGGAGGGTCATTGTTTAGTTGAGTGATTATGAGAAGCTCATTTGTAACTTTCTTTCTTTGCATAATAAATTGTCCTGTAGAATCTATTTGGCTGGGGCCGTCGAGTGTTTCCCTCAAGAGGGTTTAAACCACATCAAAACATCGGTGTGTTGATCTGTGATCTGTTTGTGTGAAGTTGTTGCTCTTGGTGTTCGGTCTTTTGGTAGTACCCTGTGTACCCGAACATGAAAGAGGCAGAAAATTAGAATTTAAAGCTGATTCTGAAAAAATGTCCCACCAACATTAGCATAAGAAAACAAGAAATGATAAAAGGAACAGTTACTCATCCTCTAAATCTCACTCAAGTAATGAAGACATAAATTATGATAGCAGTAACAGTGAATGCTGCTCTAAAAAGAGAAAACATATAAGCATCACAAACAGATTACTAGGGAATTTAAAAAGATTAAGCCACCTACTTTTAATGATGAAAGTGAGAAGGGTGAGACAGTAGAAGCTTGGCTGTCTGGAATGAAAAAGTACTATAATATTTATGATTACTCCTCTCAACTGAAAGCCAAGATGGCTATTTACAATCTGACCAGGAAGGCAGATATCTAGTGGCAGGATCTTAAAAGAATCAATAGCATAAAAGAAAAAGAAGTAACTTGGACTATGTTTAAAAGTTTGTTTAAAAAGATGTTTTTGTTGGAACAGTACCTTGAAGACAAGTCAAAAGAGTTTTACGATTTAAAGTTGGGTACAATGAACATGAAAGAACTGTGCAGCAAGTTCCTTAGCTTGCTGAGGTACGTGCCCTACATGGTTGAGGAAAAGCCTAAAGTGAAAAGGTTTCTCAGTTGTTTACCTTTTAATATATAAGATTGTATTGAGTATGATAATCCTTCCACTTTGGAAGAGGCCATGAGGAAGGCAAATTTTTTCTTTGATCAAAATAGAAAAAGAGAAGGAACAACTGACTGGAAGAATAGTAAGACTAATCAATATGACTATAAAAAGAAGAATTTAAATCATAATGCTGGAGGTTTTAAGAAAACTTTTAATAACAGAAATTTTCCTAATAATTACCGGAATAATGCATCTCAGAACTCTACTACTGCAAGAAATGTACCTAATAATAATAATCACAACAATAATAATAACAATAACAATAGGTATGTTGAGCAGAAAGGAGCCATAAAGTGTTATGAATTTGGCGGACCACATAAGAGAGCAGATTGCCCACGCAACAAAAGGACAACCAAGAAAATTCACACTATGCAAGCAAAACCTACAGTTGGAGATATCACAAGAGAAATGCTGAGGATAAATGCAACACTGGAGAACCCTCAAGCGGACCATCAAACATCCATGGTTGAAATTGAAGGTATGATACAAAACAAGTCTATTTCTATTTTAATAGGTCCAAGTGGAAATCTAAGTTATATTTCACCTACTTTAGTAAACCGTTGCAAGTTAAAATCCGAGAAATTTGATAATGCATGGTTAGTTCAGCTTGCAACAGGAACTAAAAGAAAGGTTACAGATTATGTCCAGAATTGTGAAGTATTCTTAAGACAGCTGAAAATGTGAATTAATCTGAATGTTTTACCCTTAAGGTCATATGATTTGTTGATAGGAATGGATTGTCTTGAATAGCATAGAGTTAAACTGAATTGTTATGATAAATCTTTTACATGTGTAAATAATGAAGGTAACTCAAAAACAGTAAAAGGAATTCATAGGAAGATTTTAGTAAGGCAGATTTATGCCTTACAAGTAAAGAGAGCTGCCATAAAAGGTTGTAAATTGTTTGTTGTTAATGTTGTTAGTGATGAGTGTACATCTAAAGAAGATAAGTTAAAACTAGAGGATATTCCCATCCTTAGGGACTTTTCTGATGTATTCCCGAAAGAAATTCCAGGATTACCTCCGAAAAGAGAACTTGATTTCACCATTTAGTTAGTACCCGGTGTGGTACCAAACTCAAAGGCCCCGTATAGGATGAATATTCTGGAGTTAAATGAGTTAAATTATCAGTTGAAAGAATTAATAGATAAAAACTACATAAGACCCAGTGTGTCCCCTTGGGGAGTGCCAGTAATATTTGTTAAAAAGAAGGATGGTACCATGCGCTTGTGCATTGACTACTGTTAGCTTAATAAAATGACAATTAAGAACCGATATCCCTTACCTCGCATAGATGATCTATTTGATCAAGTACGCAGAGTAGAGATATTCACTAAAATTGATCTAAGGTTAGGTTATCATCAAGTCTGGATAAAAGATGAGGACATATTCAAAAACTGCATTCAAAACGCGTTATGGACACTAGGAGTACGTAGTTATACCTTTTGGGCTAGCCAATGCACCAATAGTATTCATGTGTTTAATGAGCAACATTCTGGATAAATATTTGGATAAGTTCATAGTGGTATTCATTGATGATATTCCTGTTTACTCAAAAACTAAAGAAGAGCATGATGAACATTTAAAAATCATTTTACAAGTACTTAGAGATCATCAGCTTTACGCCAAGTTCAGTAAGTGTGATTTCTATAAAGATAAAATTCAGTATTTGGGTCATATAATTTCTAAAGATAGTATTTCTGTTGATCCTGATAAAATTAAAGTAATTAATGAATGGCCTGTCCCAAAAGATGTAATTGATGTACGGTCATTCATGGGAATAACAGGTTATTATAGAAAGTTTATTGAAGGGTTCTCTAGAATTGCTAACCCCATCACTTCTTTGCAAAAGAAAGGAAAGAAATTCATATGGGATCAAAAGTGTCAAGACAGTTTTAATAAGTTAAAAGAATTGTTAAATACTGCACCCATATTAAAAATTGCAAATCCTAACAAGGATTTCGTTGTATGCATGAATGCATGCAACGAAGGACTTGGAGGGGTCTTAAGTCAAGAAGGTCATGCAATTTCTTTTTAGTCAAGGAAGTTAAAAATACATGAAAAGAATTATGCAATGTATGATCTTGAGTTGGCAGCCGTGATACATGCTTTAAAGATGTGGCACCATCACTTGATCGGAAGAAAATTCATTTTAATGATTTATAACAAAGGCTTAAAGTATCTATTGGATCAAACAAATCTTAATGCAAGGAAAGCTAGGTGGTTAGCTTTCCTTAGCGAGTACGATTTTGGGATCCATCACATTAATGGAAATGATAATAACGTTGATGATGCATTGAGCAGAAATGCTAGAAATCCAAATTAGATGATTCTAGAGGTAGGGCACACCTGTCGGCCCAAGGGGCATTTTGTAAAGCTATAAATAGAAGATTAGGAGAAGAATAGAGGGACTTTTTGTAGGGGAAAGGAATTTTTCTAAGCTGGTATGAACTACTTTGAACTTGCTCCAAGAAAACGAATTTTGCCTAATAAGAGCCTGGAGAGGGCGTCTTTTGACTGAAATGTGTATTGGATGTCTGCTAGATTATTCTTGTGATATTCATATATTATAGTGAGATCTTTCTTTGTTGTTCTGAATTATTTATGTGCAATGAATGATTTTACTATTTTCTGTACAAGGATGTTCCTCCTAAATGAGTAATTGAATGTATTAATTTGTATCAAAGCTATCATTATTATCTTTAATCTGCTGCTGAAAATGCTTCTTTACGAATCAGATGGATATCCATGTAATCTTAAGAGGTTTCCTTCAGTGCATTTCTCATATTTATAGTTTGCTCCTTGCAGGGACAGATTAAATCTGCTTATACTATTTTAGATTAATTTAGATTAGTTACCTGCATTTAGCTTAGGGCACTTGCATATCATCTTTAAAATAAAATACATAAGCGGTGGATTGGGCCGCAACCGGTATAAAGAATAAGAAACTTTAAATCTTATGGTAGCAGGAACCGTTAACGGGACAAATTCCCCACACCAAACGGTGAACAATCTAATTGGGATAGTTCACTGGGGAGAATCCCTTTCTAATTGATGCTGCAATTTCCAAGGAATCAACAGACCTATCATCCAATATGCAAAAAGCATCATTGAATGGTGTGCTTCAGTCATGGGGGAGGGTGCAAGAAGGTAGGAAGATCACTCAACCAGGAAAGCACATGTGGTGAGATATTTTTGGGAGGTGGTGGATGTAGATCATTCATAGTTATATGAGTGCAAGACCATCCAAGGAACTCATGCATTTCATTCAGTTAGAACGTCGGACAATGCTATACTTGAAATGTGGACAAGGAAACTGTCATGTTTTTGTTCTCCATGCAATAGTGGTGAATGGGAGGAATGTGAATCCATGGATTGGGTTGACAGCTGGGACCGTATATCACTCCCCATTGGTCGATGGATAGCTACAGAATTATCCCAGTTGGAGGAGGACCAATCAAGTATTTCACCAGACTATGACCACATATCGGATCTCGTACAACCAGGTTCGATTAATATTATAATATTTTTGACAACTATTTGTGTCTAATTAGCTGTGTATATTTTTATATTTTTGACAACTATTTGTGTCTAATTAGTTGTGTATATTTTTTATATTTTTGGCAACTAGTTGTGTCTAATTAGTTGACTAAAACGTTGGAACTATATTTTCTCTAGGGAACATATGCACAGTCGTTGCCCTGAGATGCAATGCATGGCGCAATGACTATTGGCTGGCACATTGCTTAGAGGGGAAGCAAACCCTAAATGTCCCATTGCAGGACTCTAAGGGATTTGATTTTTCGATTGGGTCGATGGTTATAAAGGGAGAATATTTGAACCAGGTTTCCCACTTAGTAAATAGAAAAGGGTATACATACGAAGATTATAGACCAGGTGAGATTGTATACCATTATACAAACTTAGTTATTGGCAGAAACCTCCAGCTGCAAACAATGCTAAGGAAGAACTCATCAAAGGCACGATACTTATTTCCTTATTCTGAGCACGATAGATTAAAGGAAACCATTGGTATTCGAGTTGATCCTGGTGATCTAGTCGAATGACCATAGCTAGGTAATCTGGTACATGGTTTTCTAGTTTTATTGTGTACTATGTTATAGGTATGTGGTGTACATGTATGCTATGATTTTGTTTTGTGGTCTCATTAAGTATTGGCATTAATATTTTGAATATTGCAACCATACATTGATAGCTTGATAGATTCATAAATTGCATAGACTTGGTACAAGTTGATAAATTGCACAAGTTTTGTAATCATCATCATCATCATGATCATCATCTACATCACCACCATCACCACAATCATCATCATCATCATCATCATCCTCACCACCACCATCATGATCATCACCATCACCATCAACACCACCATCACCATCATCATCAACATCTTCATCATCATCACCATCATCATCTTCATCACCATCACCATCATCATTACCATGTCTAGGTTCCTCATCAACATCTCCATCATCACATCTTCTTCGTCATCATCATCATCATCTTCATCGCCATCACCATCATCATCAACGTCTTCATCATCATCACCATCTTCATCATCATCATTAACTCTAACTCTAACCCTAATTCAACTTCCTTCTATAACTCTAATTTCCTTCATCATCATCATGCTAGTTATACCTTCCCCTTGGACGATTTTGCGAAGTTGACCCCCATGGGAAAAAATTGCACAGTCCCTCACTTAGCAAAACCCTAGTTTGCAAAATGCACCTACAAGATGACACGTACGCCATGGGACTGGTGGAGGGGGGCACCCCTAGCACTATCTCGATGTCCTAAATCCAACAGAGTTTATGGTTCGTCGATCGGAACCACGGTCTTCATTCTACGGCTTGTTCCATCTGGCATCCATTAGGCCTTCAGGGACACTTGTTGGATGCCTGTCGGGGGCATAGACCACCAACCATGTAGCAAAACTGGGTTCCAGGGAGTCCTGCAGGTGTGTCTAGGTAGGTTCCATCTAGGAACGCTATCCACAAGTGCTCGTTGGATTATTTTGAAAAGTTGACCCCCGTGGGCCAAAATTGCACAGTCCCTCGCTAAGCAAAACCATAGTTTGCAGAATGCACCTAAAATATGACATGTGGGCCATGGGACCGATAGATGGGGGAACCCCTAGCACTGTCCCGACATCCTGAATCCAATGGAGTCAACGGTTCGTCTATCAGAGCCACGACCGTAATTCTATGGCTTGTTCTATCCGACATCCACGGACACCTGACAGATTCTTGCCGGGGGAATAGAACACAAACTGTGCAGCAAAACCGGGTTTCGGGGAGTCCTGCACGTGTGTCTAGGTAGGTTCCAGCTAGGAATGCTAGCCACAAGTGCCCGCTAGATGATTTTGCAAAGTTGATCCCCGTGGGAAAAAATTGCACAGTCCCTCACTGAGCAAAACCCTATTTTGCTTAATGCACCTACAAGATGACATGTGGGCCATGGGACCAGTGGAGGGGGACAGAACTAGCACTGTCCTGACATCCTGAATCCAATGGAGTTGACAGTTCATCGATCGGAGCCACGGTCGTCATTCTATGGCTTCTTCCATCAAGCATCCAAAAGGACTTCAGGGACACCCGGTGGATGCCTACCGGGGGAATAGAACACAAACCGTGCAGCAAAACTAGGTTTCAGGGAGTCCTGCAGGTGTATCTAGGTAGGTTCCGGTTGGGAATGCTAGCCACAAGTTCCCGCTGGATGATTTTGCAAAGTTGACCCCCGTGGGAAAAAATTGCATAGTCCCTCATAGAGAAAAACCCTAGTTTGCAGAATGCAACTCCAATATGACATGTGGGCCATGGGATCGGTGGAGGGGGGCACCCCTAGCACTGTCCCGACATCCTGAATCGAACAGATTCGACGGTTTGTCGATCAGAGCCACGGCCGTGATTCTATGGCTCGTTCTGTCTCGCACCCAAAAGGGATGTCGTGCAGGTGTGTCTTCTAGGTAGATTCGGGCATTCTTGAGGATCTAAATTTATAATTTCCTTTTGGGTAGATTTAGGCATGGAATAATATTTGGCGGCACTTCCAAGCTCCCCAGACCATTTGGTCCGCCACAATATGTGCGACTCCTTTGACGAAAAATAAATTCTGGTGTGGACGACAGCATTTGATACACTAGCCAAATCTATGTTGTTGGAAGAACTTACAGATTTCAACAAAGGAGCATTTTGTAGGTGACTTGAAAATCCCTTCCAATTTTCAGCAATAAAAAACAAAGAATTCCAACGTACATATTTTCAGGCAAGCTTGTCAACCAATCTGACAATCGAATACAGGGAGATAACCACGCCCAAAAAATTCAAGCTATTATAAAAATCTTGTTTATCAAGATAAGGATGGACTATGTGTGCATTACGAGAATATAGATGAATGAAGTCGCTTTGATGAACTTGTCCTCTTGCTTTCTCCAAAATGCATTTAAAATCGGGGAGTATTGTTTGAGCTTCTGTTGGTTTACATAAACGTTTATTCCCAAAGCTGACGTCACATAAAACCACTTCCTCAGCTCTCAATTGGATCTGAATGGCATCTCTAACTTGTCTTAGCTGTGGATAACGAGGAATATGAAAGGGAAGGTACCTATAGACCCAGGTTTTCGATGCTAGAGGTGAATTACTACTTATCAGAGCACGAAATGCTGAACAAAAGGCTAATGGAACACAATGAAGGATTCCCTGGTTCCACTTGTTATTGAAAATGATACTTTCTCTTCAGAAAACCAGTAAAAAATATGCCTGTATTATAAATGGAGATCTTGTTACAATTTTCATCGGAAGAAAAGCATATATATCTACATCCACCATATTTCCTTTTGTAAACCACTCACCCATCGAAAAAGCTAATGTAATAGCCCATTTCCCAACATCTTTCTCTACTCAACCCTATAGTCATTTTCCACATGAAACCGCTGCCTCCACATGTAATAACTACATTATTTTGTCGAACATTGATCTTCTTCTACTAACAAATGCAAAATGAAGGATTCATTGTCATTGCTACGAGAAGTTCTAAGGTTAGTTTCTCGTAAAACAGAGATTGTATAAATCCTATTAAGATCGATATGTTCCAGCTCACGAACTGAGAGCTTCTTTATCTTAGACATAAACAAAAGAGCTTTAGGATGAAGACTAGAGAATTGTTGCTTTACAGCTTCAACCTTCTCAGGATGTGGGGGTATAAAACGAGCCATCGAATGAAGAATGTGGCTCGGATCAATGAACTGTCGACTCCGTTGAATTCATCACGTAAGGACAGTGCTAGGGGTGCCCCTCTCCGGTGGTCCCATGGCCCACGTGTCATCTTGTAGGTGCATTCTGCAAACTAGGGTTTTGTTCAGTGAGGGACTGTACAATTTTTTCCCACAGGGTTCAACTTTGCAAAATCGTCCACCGGGCACTTGTGGCTAGCGGTCCCAGTTGGAACCTACCTAGACACACCTGCAAGACTCCTTGAAACCGGGTTTTGCGGCATGGTTGAAGTTCTATGCCCCGGGCAATCATCTGGCAAGTGTCCTTGAAGGCCTAACATATGCCAGACGGAACAAGCCATAGAATGAAGACCGTGGCTCCGATCGATGAACCGTTGAATCCGTTGGATTCAGGACATCAAGACAATGTTATAGGTGCCCCCTTTCGTCAATCCCATGGCCCATGTGTCATCTTGTAGGTGCATTATGTAAACCAGGGTTTTGCTCACTGAGGGACTGTGCAATTTTTTCCCATGGGGGTTAATTTTGCAAAATCGTCCAGCGGGCACTTGTGGCCAACGTTCCCAGCCGGAACCTACCTAGAAACATCTGCAGAACTCCCCAGAAGCTGTTTTACTACATGGTTTGTGTTCTATGCCCTCGACAAGCATCTGCCAGGTGTCCCTGAAGGACTTTTGGATGCCGGACAGAACAAGCCATAGAATGATGGTCATGGCTCCGATCGACGAATCATCGACTCCATTGGATTTAGGATGTTGGGATATTGCTAGGGGCTCCCCCCTCCCCAGATCCCATGGCCCATGTGTCATCTTGTAGGTGCATTATGTAAAGTAGGGTTTTGCTTAGTGAGGGATTGTGCATTTTTTGCCCACGGGGGTCAACTTTGCAAAATCATCCAGCGGGCACTTATGGATAGCGTTCCCAGCTATAACCTACCTAGACACACCTGCAGGACTCCCAAGAACCCGCTTTTGATGCACGATTGGAGTTCTATGCCCCCGGCACACATCCAGCAAGTGTCCCTAAAGGCCTAACAGATGCCAGACGGAACAAGACATAGAATGAAGAACGTGGCTCCGATCGATGAACCATCTACTCCTTTGGATTCAGGACATCGAGACAGTGCTAGGCATGCCCCCGTCCGCTGGTCCCATGGCCCATGTGTCATCTTGTAGGTGCATTCTGTAAACTAGGGTTTTGCTTAGTGAGGGACTATGCAATTTTTCGCCCACGGGGTTCAACTTTGCAAAATCATCTAGCGGGCACTTGTGGCTAGCATTCCCAGTCGGAACCTACCTAGACACACCTGCAGGACTCCCTGAAACCTGGTTTTGCTGCATGGTTCTTGTTCTATGCCCCTGGAAGGCATCTGCCAGGTGTCCCTGAAGGCCTTTTGGATGCCAGACGGAACAAGCCATAGAATCACGGCCATGGCTCCGATCGATGAACCGTCAACTCCATTGGATTCAAGACATCAATACAGTGCTAGGGGTGCCCATCTTCACCATTCCCATGGCCCACGTGTCATCTTGTAGGTGCATTCTGCAAATTAGGGTTTTGCTCAGTGAGGGACTGTGTAATTTTTTCCCACAGGGTCAACTTTGCAAAATCATCCAGCGGGCACTTGTGGCTAGCATTCCCAGCTGAAACGTACCTAGACACACCAACAAGACTCCCCGGAACCCATTTTTGCTGCACGGTTTGTGTTCTATGCCCCCGGTAGGCATCCTCCATGTGTCCCTGAAGGCCTTTTGGATGCTAGATGGAACAAGCCATAGAATAATGGCCATGGCTCTGATTGATGAACTGTCGACTCCGTTGGATTCAGGACATCGGGACAGTGCTAGGGGTGACCCCCTCCAGCAGTCCCATGGCCCACATGTCATATTCTAGGTGCATTCTGCCAACTAAGGTTTTGCTTAGTGAGGGAATGTGCAATTTTTGCCCACGAGGGTCAACTTTGTAGAATCGTCTAGTGGGCACTTGTTGCTAGTATTTCCCTTCTTATGGTGAAAAATGGGATGGTGATGGTGACAACATGGCTAGGAAGAGCACGGTGAGTATGATGATGATGATTAGGGTGAGGATGATGATGATGAGAGTGAGGATGATGAGGATGAGGATGAGGATGAGGGTGATGATGATGATTACAAAACTTGTACAATTTATCAAAACAAACATAGGACCATGAAGATGTTGATGTTGATGATGATGATGATGATGATGAATATGATGATGATGGTGATAGTGGTGACGAAGATGATGATGATGGCGATGGTGATGATGATAATGAGGGTGAGGATGATGAGGATGAGGATGAGGATGAGGATGAGGGTGATGAGGATGATGATCATGATGATGGTGAGGATGTGGATGAGGGTGAGGATGATGATCATAATGGTGGTGGTAATGATGATGAAGATGTTGATGATGAGGGTGATGAGCATGATGATCGTGATGATGAATATGTTAACGATGATGATGATGATGATGAAGATGAGGATGAGGGTGATGATGATGATTATGAAACTTGTGCAATTTATCAAAACAAACATAGGACCATGAACATATTATTTTCGTTCATCAATACAACATTATCAAGGAATATCATTAAAGTAGTTAGGTATTTCATTTTCCATGGATTTTGGATGATTACTTTTGTGTTATGACAGGTGGAAAATGGACATATGAAAGATGTAAAGCAAAAAATAGTGTCTTACATACTAGGGTTTAGTAAGGATAGGGTTTATATCTTCAACGATATTATGAGAGTGAATTCATGACCAGCTATTGGTTAGCATATTTTAGCAAACTAGGGTATATTTGTTACATATATTTGACCATATGTACATGAAGGCCCAATGAATTTTATTACACTTTAGTTATGCATTTCTTTCCATTCAATCGAACTGCATAGATGCTCATGTACGCATAGTTTGGTGAAATACAGTAGCATTAATGAAATGTGTAGCATCTATTGGACTTCCTCTTACTGTCTGAAAATGTCATAAGATTACATTGATGGTATCCGTAGCATGTTACTATTATGCAGAGGTTTTTTCCTTGCAACATATTTTCCTTGCAACCATAATCATGATCAATGGGTATGAACCCTTGGAGTTGACCAAAAACACAATTTTAAATTAGATATCAAGTTAGCATGCATGTGCTAAGTTCATTGAACTGCTGAAATATATTATTAGTTTTTTCCATTAAGATAATGTTTTCATAACACAATGGTGAGATGTTACTTGATCAATGCAATAAATGTAAGAGAATAAATATTGCTTGAAATGTAATTTTATAAATTTCAATAGCATAATTGATCAATTTGTGGAAGAGATGAATCATCACAAGCACAAGTCGAAACTCAAGAGAAAATATGGAATATATTGATAGTCGAATGTTTGTAATACAAAATATGGGAAAGTAGCCGGCCCTCAAATGGCCTATCAATGTACATGTATCCCTATGTACAACAATGTGTACATGTATGTCAAAATATATCTATCCAAGACTATGCAACATCAAAAATCAATCTTTCTCTTGTTTTTCCCCGACTTTCCTCTATCGACCATCTCCCTGGGATTGCTTGGCATCTCAGAAGTCTACAAAAAAAATCATCATTTTTATCAAATAAATGCACTAATACCCTAGCATCAACAAACTTAAAAAATTAACTTATGGCCAAATTATTTATGACAAACACTCACCAAGTCCTCATGGGGTATAGATGCGAGCGGTGTGCTCATGGAAGGCATCTCTATGGTTGTGCTCTACAAATGAAATATCATATCTCAATTAATTCAACAATTCAACATTGATCAACGTGCTTGGGTAAATTGAATAAAAAAACCTGGTCATTAATGACCATCTCACCGCAAGAGGAGACCTGGTCAAAACCATGGATTGAGCAGAGGGGCCGGGCACTTCTGCCGCTAATGGCTACAATCACCAAATGGAGTAATAGTTAGACATGCATGAATGAACAATATAGTAACATGGTTAAATACTATGCATTGTGATTGTTCAAATAGTTACCTCCGTATGACTCGTGGCTATTGTAGATGTGGCACTGATTGCAACATCAATGATCTTTGTCAAGTCAGGGGTAGATGGATCTCTCATGTGTCTACTATAGAGGACATCCACATTCTTTTTAGGAGTGGAACCTATCTTGTACACTTGTCCCTTTTGAACATTGGGACTACGGGGAGATCGAACTGTTGATAGTCTCGAACGTATATCTGCTGGTGGCTACAACCACCAATACTGACGTAGTTAGAAATGCATTGGTCAATTGAATATCATGTATCAACAAACTGAAAATGATGAAATACATACTGATGTACTGTATACGTCAATCAATTCTAAGAAATGGTCTGTCATCTATTGTGTCTCCACGGGCACACTATCGATCGTATTCCCACCGAGGTGGAGCTCACTAGATGAAATCATTTCCATCTAATGGGGATATACAACCTATAATTTAGAAAATTGTAAATATTAGATAGTGTAGCATTGATATTGTAACATGTGTTGAAATCATGTCATGTTCAAATAGTTACCTCAGCATGAGATGTTGTCGCTGAAGGTATGACAACATCTTGTAACTTTGAAGGTTCTACTGCATGAGCCTCTTGGCCCTCATGCCCTTCTTGTGGAAACTACAAGTTTTAAAATCATTAAAATTATTAGCAATCTATATTTGTGTATAGTAAGGAAATTTTTTTTACAAATGACACTAAATTGTTAACTAGATCTACTCATGTATTAAAATAATGTCATGTTGAAATAGTTACCTCATTGTGAGTTTTTGTCACTGAAAGTATGGAAAAATCATCATCATGATCATGCGGTGCTAGTGCATGAGCCTCTGGACTATGCTCTGCATCATCAGTGCAAAGGTCTTCAACCCCATGCCCTTCTTGTAGTAACTACAAGTTTTAAAACCATTAAAAATATTAGCAATCTATATATATGTGTATAGTAAGGAAATATAATTTAAAAATGACACTAAATTGTTAACCACTTACTTACCTGTATGAAATACCCAGTAAAGGTATCATGTGTTCGGATAGGACCAAAGCAAGGATCGCCGCATACTATGCATGGGTGGGGTTGATGGCTGTGCTCATGCTGTGTAGGTACAGTGCCACTACTAGATGATCCTCGGCCACTTGAAGGTGGTGGCTCTACCCCACCGAGAGGTGCTGGCTCTACTCCACCCATAGATGGTGGCTCTGATGGGCCTACCTGGTGCGTACCATGAAGATACGTGTTATGGCAAACAACCGCCTGTGCTAACAGTAGGAAGGAATCTTGCATCTCTAGCACCAATTGATATGCAGGTGACACATCTGGATTGGGTAGCCTCCTACGAGGTGGAGCTACGGGGCGATTGGGATCTATGTGCCTCGCATTGGGACATTGCTGAGGCATCCCCATCCCAACACCCTGGTACTCCAAGATATCAAAATAGTTAACATGCTTCCCCGGCACAAACTCTACGTACATATTTCTCAGAAAATACAAAGGCGTTTCCCTATTGTTGTGTGGTGGTGCATTAAACACCATGTACCATCAGTCCATCCAGTTATCTATGAATGGTTGATATGTACACCACTCAATATAAATGTGCCTTTTGTTTGCATTAGGGACTTCACCATCTTATGGATTTCTAAATAGGGAAAAGATTTGTTCTTTTGAGATTTTGAACTTCTTGACTTCGTTGTAGCTAAGTCCATACGCATATTGTTGCCTCTTTCTTTCTCTGAATGTGGCAATATCTTGCGAAGCACCATTAGACCTACCTAAGGTCTCTATCATTGCATCCAAATTGGATGCAAGCATAACATGCTTGTCATCAACAATAGTAATTGAGGCTCAAATTTCTCTGAGCCTCTGAATTTCTCTTTGGATGTTAGAGTGGGCATCCATGGTCGTCACTGCAAACAAAAAATAAAAATAAAAATCATTAGAAACGTATATATGTGCTATAATGACATCTCTCAAAAATGAAAAATGTACAAAATTTGTGCAAGAACGAATACATTACAAACATAAATATCATCTCAGGCATACATTACAAACATAAATATCATTTCATATGACCATTGCAGGCATACATTATGGGTCATTGAGGGCATAAGGGTGGAGACCATGCAGGCATAAAGACCATGATGATGTGGCAAAGATATGTATTTTTATTGGTTAAATTGAGGCATCCTATTGATGGATAGAATGAAGACATGCAAGTAGAATGATGAAGAAATGACTAATGATATGGGCATAATGTTGTGATGTGCATATGGACAGTGTAAAGTGCATGAATGGAGATATGGCAGTAGATTGATATGACATGAATAATGATGACATAATGAAGATGTGATCTAATTGGTGATATTTGTTGATGGACAGAATGGGGTTATATTGAATAATGAGTGCTTGATGAGAATGATGAAGTGCTTTGGAAACAAAAACGGGCTTCTACTTGATGATGTATGTAATCTGCAGAATTAAGAAGAGTCTGAAATATCATTTGTAAATCTATGGTTGTTGGGGTGTTGGTGCATCCCAGTGAGTTGCAGCTGACAGAATTATCTTGTGAATAGGATTGTCATTGATGACAACATTAATGACAAAGGTGTAAATGGCATGACGACAAGCAAACAAGGTGACTTGACAAGGACTTGGAAAAGACAAGACAAAAGACAAGGTGATGTGAATTGGCACACCTAATGAGCCAAATGACCCATACTGTGGTCATTTGGAGTTGGTCCTAATACCCTAGACAAGGATGACTTGGAGATAACAAGTTACATGAACAAAGAAGCATGAAGTGAACAAAGAAGCTTGAAGTTGACACTTCGCAAGGAGATTGTGGGCATCCCTTATGGCATCTGCAGGCATCCAAAAATGAAGCTGATGGACATGCGGGCATGTGGACAAGGTGACATGCGGGCATCTTGAACATGCATATGCGGGCAAGTTTGTTGAAGCTGCAAGCATCCTGGAGGCATGGCAAAGAACCCCATGCGAGCAATTGAAGGTGGTCTAGTTGCAGGCATGTTCAAAGGTATAAATATGGTCCTTGCAGGCATGAGTTACAAGCTAGTGCGGGCATGTTGGAAGAAAAATAAAATGGTGATGATGTGGGTATGAAGACCATGTTTAGGTGGGAAAAAGAAAGTTTAAATAAATATATACATGTATATATTTATAATTTATGAGGTTTTTATGGAGCAACAGTAGAAATTAGAGTTTAACCTTTATCTTTGGATTAACTGGGGCTACAGTATGCTGATGTGCTGCTGGTGTACAAACTAAGATGCTGATGATATGTATGGACAGAATGAATTCATGATTATTGGGGTACATACAATGAAAAAAATGTTGATCTAGGGAAACATGAAACAGGGACATATTGCTTGCTTGGGTTAATACAATTAATGATAATCAGAATGATGTTATAGACAGATATGTTGGGTGACAATGATGATTGATGTGATCAGCGAGCCATTGTGTTTAACAGGGTGGATGTAAAATTCATTAAAATTTTAAGTTTTGGAATTTCATTTACAAATATTTTTAGGTGACAATGATGATTGATATGATTGGTGAGCCATTGTCTCTAACAGGGTGGATGTAAAATTCATTAAAATTTTAAAATCTTAAGTTTTGGCATTTCATTTACAAATATTTTTAGATTAGGGAAACATAACAATTTATAAACTTAATGATGAAATGAGGCAATGATTTAGATGCTTACCTTTCCAATCGTCCTTGCAAGTTGAATTTGGGATTGTTGAGCCTCCAAATCTCCTCAGTTGAGCTTCTCCAATGCGTTTTGGGAAGGCAAAATCACTCTAGCGTTCATGCTTGGGTAAAACAGTGGGTAAAACAGTGTCTCGGTCCGCAGCACTGTTTTTTTTGTTATATTAACCATAATGCTCGAGCATTATGGTGATTATGATAACGCTTGAAAGTTTTGGTGATCACCATAATTCTCTCGAGCGCTATCATGATCACCATAACGCTCGAGCGTTTTGTAATCCTATCGTACATATTAAATGACATGGCGGGTTCGGAGCCTGCAATTCCTAGTTTTACATAACATGCGAGCATTGTGGATTTACACAATTCTCATGTGTTTTGCATTTACCCATTGCATCTAAAAGGTCCCTCAACTTCGTGCGAGGGCCCATATAAATATATAAATATATATATGTTTATACTTTTGATTTAGAGTTATTTTGAAAATTGAAGTGATCATTCAAAATCTCATTTGAAATATGGATTAACAATTATTATGCATGAAAGGATTACTTATTATAAGTTGATATATCTTATAATAGGAGTTAAGGAGGATTTTTATTATGTAAGTACAAGTGTTATGAGGGAGTTACCTTCTGATTGATATAGAAGTAATTATTATATAAAAGGGTGTTATCATAATATTATGTTCATGTTGATAAGCAAGTAAATAGGATTCTATGGATGTAAGTGAAATTAATAGGATGCAAATAAAGGAGATGTCCAACAACTTACTAGTACCAGAGTTTTTTTTAGTCAGTTACAAGGAGATCAACACTTAGGTTATGAGTAATAAAGTTAACTTGTGTAAACATGTAATTTATGACATTACAGAGACCCTTAAAAAAAAAGAAATTACGGTGTATTTTGAGGGACATTACATGACACCACTCTCCTATGGGCCCATTCCTTGGTGCCTGTCTTGTTCTTTGATCTGAGGAACTAGGGTTTTTCTTAGTAAGTGACTATGCAATTTTTACATCATTCTGTCAAGTACTGAAACCCGTCAACCTTGGGACCATGGGTCATGTACCCATGTACAAAATGACGAAACGCACATGTAGCATCTTACAGATCTCAATTCTTATTCCTGGTGCGGTTTTGATGCCCTAATGATAGACACACCAAGTGTTCCTAAGAGGCTTTAGGAGGCGACATGCAACTCACCATAAAATGATTATCATAGCCTGAATGAACAAACCATTGAATTCGTAGGATTCATGACAATGCATTCCAATTAGGAGCACCTCTCTCTCGTGGTTCCATTTCCAAGTGCTCATCTTGTTCTTTGATCTAAGGAACTATGGTTTTTTTGAGTAAGTGATTATGCACTTTTTGTACAAATGGGTCAAGTACTGAAACCCGTCTATGTGTGGAACATGGGTGGTATTCCCATTTTGAACATTGTGAAACACACATGAAGGAGCTTACATAAATAAATTATGATGCTCTGTTTAGTTTTTATTCCCTAATGACATAATCACCAAGTATCCCTAAAAGGATTTAGTAGACGATCTACAAATCACATGGAAATGTTGACCATGGCCAAGATTGTGGAGCCATCAACTATGTTCATCTCATGACAATGCATTCCATCTGGTGGCACCTCTCTCTCGTGGGTCCATTGCTTGATGCTCAACTTGTTTATCGACCTCAGGAACTAGGTTTTTCTAAGTAAGTGACTATGCACTTTTTGCATGAATAGCTCAAGTAATGAAACCCATCGAACTTGGGACAGTGAGGTCTTGTTCAATGATATGAGAAAATATGTTCTTTTTTTTTTTTTTTAGTTCCGCTTGAAGGAAGAAACTAGGTTTACCCTTATGCGACATGATGTTTAACAAAAAATATGGAGGTCCTTGTCAAGGTTCTCATCACATCTTTTGTTTACCCTTTGAATTAAATAAAAGTTCACATCTTTGTGATATCTTGTGCATGGAATGAGATGTGCTTGAATTTGTTTATTTTACATAAGGAATAGTAGTAAATTACTTACTTATTGGATCAAGAATACTCATTTAAGTCATTCCAACCAAGATTTCTATGAAAGCATCACCTTAACATGTGGTATCAATGCAAGAAAAATACCAAAATAGACCCTAAAATGGAAAAGAGATGCTACTAGTGACAACCATCTCTTCTCTCAAATTAAAATTACAGTAGTTTTTAAAACATGACCCATTTTAATATTTAAAAAAAAATACAACTTTCAAAACAAAGAAAATTTAAACAAAAACAAATTAAATCTTTTAAAATGAAAAATCTTATAAAAGCTCAATAATAATGAAAAAAGTTTTGAAACCCTTATGACCATCCCTAAGATTCATCTGTATGCATGTTTTGCAATTAATTATATATATATATATATATATATATATAATTAACATTATATTTATATTTATCTTTCTAATAATATTTATGTTATAAGTTTTTACTTTGTTCTTGTGTTGAATAATTCATCATTTATCATGTTCTATGTTTAATGTTTATCTGCTTGGTCTATAATGTCTATAGACAAACGATCTTCATCTATGTATATAAGAGAAACTCTTGTTCTTATTTAATGGCATGTTATTAATATGTTATCTCCTCTTTTATACAAAGTAACCATGTTTGGTAAAGATTTGTTTAATAAATGAACTTATATTACTTTTACTTTGTATTGTTAAAAACGAAGGTTTGGATTTCAATTCAATCTGATGATTTATCTTTTCGCTAGTTATTTTCATGTAGATTACTTGGATAGTTTGAATTCTTCAAGCATGCTAGCATCGTACCATAATTTAGCTGTATTACTTTTTTTTTTACGGAAATTTATAACATTCATCCAATATTTCGGGCAGGAGTAATATGGATACAAGTTTTCATTAGTGGCCCATTAAATTTAAAAATAAAAATAAAAAATCAAATTTTAACTATTTTAACAATATAACATATAAATATTATTAAATTTCATATTTAATAATTTATTCAAATCTTTACTAATTAATTTATTATCTTGAATATACATAAGTAATTTTTTAGTTATTTTGAAAATAATTATTAATAACTAGAAAATAATTATTAATAATTAGTTGTTATAGATAAATATATATTTACTTTTTAATTGAAATAATTATTTAAAGGTTGATATTAAATATATAATTTATTAAAAGTATTATATATGTTTCACTTTATTATATAAATGTGAATGTACATTTATAATATATTCATGTATATTTGATTAAATGTATTATATATAATTTTAAGTGTTTTTTTCCATTTTATATATATTGAATTTTTCAGTTATGTATTTTTTTCATATCTAATTTAATCATATTTGTATCCATATTGATACTTAAATTAAATTACTATGCTTTAAAAATTATTTCTTTATATATTATAAATCTTAAATAATATTGTACACACTTTAATATATTTATAATAAGGGATCTCCCAATCTTAAGGATACTATTAATCTTGATACTTAGTTTTGGTTTAACATTATATTCAATTGCGATGTGGCGAGGTTCTTGCCTACCTAAACCACGCTAGATCTTATTATTTATTTAAATAAGACGTCTACTATGTTTCATAATGGTTCGGTGAAACCTTCAAGGGTTAATGCTTAAGCAATTTTAGCTAAGCCCTTTTTACATGATGAGGGTATGAACTTTGTTCGTTCATTACATACTACAAACTCTACGTTAGATCTGTTCGTTGAATATTGACCATGAATTCGGTCTGCACTTAATACTTGTTACATCCTCTACTTCCATTTACAAGTTTCTTCTAGTATATTTTACTGTCGGTGTAACCCTTGTTTGTCATTCCATTGAAATATGTGTGGTAAATGTTAATGGAGAAAATACCCTTCTCGAGCTTGAATCACAGGTATAGTTTATTGGATTCTTTCTATCTCTATTTTAGAGATATGTGTAATCTCTCTAAATAAATTGAGCTTTGTCTATTTGACTAAGGAATAGGCTTGGTTCTCGAACCGTATATTTTCCTATGTTCTAATTTACGGATACAAAGGAACTGATGTACCCATTTCCGTAATAGTAATTTGGCTTTTTCATTTACTTAGGAGCATTCCAAAGCCGATTACGTCTTCTATGTGAGGGATTTACTTTCAAAGCGGGTGCTCTATTTCCATAATAGCCGCAGAGTAGACACTAGCTTACGCTGGTAAGTAGTTTAATATATTAACTGTACTGGGTTACGACCATGCTTAAACATTCATTCGTATGCATGTTTTAAGGGCTAATGGAGGGTGTTTAAAGGTGGCGTGATTCTGAGAATTGCCCCGTCCACCTGCCGCTCCAAGGGCCATCCTTTTAAGTTGAAAGAACAAAAGGTTGGTACTGGTCGCAGTTATTTTTAGTCAAAGTGTTGGTTTTCACATTTTCGTTACATTAGTATTAGATGTTAAAGCAATGGTTTGAGATAAGTTGTAATTTTGATGTCAGAAAAAAAATGAGGGTGCTATGGTAGTACTTATTTTAGATTCAGGATGTTAAAGTAATGGTTTCAGATAGGTTGTAATTTTGATGTCCGAAAAAAAAAATGAGGGTGCCATGGTAGCACTCATTTTCGATTCAGGGATGATTTTAGTGTTTTGGTTGTAATGTTGTGATTGCTAGAGCCACGGTTTCAAACAAGGCCTACTTTTAATCCCGAAAAATAAAGAGGGTGATTCTTGGAGCAACACTTTTTGATTCAGGTATTGATTTAGGGTTTTGATTTTGGGGGTTTCAAAAAAGTTACAATTTTAGCCACATAAAAAATAGATGATACTGGTTGCACTGCTTTTCAATTCAATTGTAAAAACAACCACTCAATGTGACTTCAAAAAAAAAAGAACTCATGAGGGTTCTCCTTCTATAGTATACTGTGTTGAAGTAGCAAGAGGCCATATCTACAATTTCTTTATCATCAACAAAAATTGAATATAAAAGTGCAACACTTGCAACACAAGAAGTTACATAGCTAAGAAGAATCGTTTTTGAACTAAATCATCTTGAAACAATAACTACAACAATTCATTGTGATAATCAAAGCACAATACAAGGAACAAAACAATCAAAATTTTTATGGAAAGACCCAATATATTGAAATCTGTCATCATTATGTTCGTTACAAAACACAATAAGGAAATATTATATTGAAGTATTATAGAGCAGAATACCATGAACCCTATATATTCACTAAACTATTGAGTATAGTAAAGTTTAGAAGCATGATAGGGTTTGAGGAAGTATGCCCCTAATAAAGTAGTTTCCTAATAAACATTAAAGGGAGGATTAAAACAAGAATTAAGAGGATAGTGTGTTTTAGTGTTATGTCAACAAAGACATTTCGAGAAATTGTAAATATGTAAGTTAGAGTATTAGTGGACTCATCAGCTCAAAAAATCTCAATAGATATTTTTCGAGGCTCTCTTCCATGTAATTTTTCTTCTATAAATACATATTTCATATCAACCATTAAGTTATGGCTTTCATTTTCTAATGAGTGTGGGTTTGTTTCTTTACTTTCTTTATTCAATTATAAAATCAAATCAAAATCTATTTCTAGTTGAGAGCTCATAGAACAAAGTATTCTTCAAGTGAGTATGTACTCCAACTAGGGCCTTCTCAATCATTTCCATTTGTTGTGCTACCCCAAAATTTGCACTTAAATCTCCCTACTAAACTTTTGGGATTACGACATCTTCAAGGTGAAATTTCCGGCCTTTAGGAAATGTTGAAGTCTCTTTGTCGCGTGGGTGGCATGTCCTCAAGAAAATTTTTGTATTTTGGTCAAGATTGATTGAATCCATATAGATTTGTCAAATCCATGGGCAATTGAATCCTCTAACAAAGTGTCATTGAATGCTCTACTCGTGGCAAGGAATTACACTAAAGACTCAAACACTCTTTATATTGGAATCTCTTGTCTATAAAGAAGGAATATGCCAACGGATTGACCAATGGTTGAAAAGGCTAGTGGATTGATGACAGTCAATCTTCTTAGTTGTAAATAAAAGGAAAAAAATGCCATGACATAATTATCTATATATAATAAAATTTAAACTATAACTTAGTGATGATAGAAGTATTAAAAAACTCTCTACGTATATAAAAGCTTTCTACCTGAATGAGTAATTTAAAAATTACAAGAATTAAGAATTACTGATTTTGAAGTATTAAAAAACTCTCTACTTATATAAAAGCTCTCTACTTAAACTAGTAATTTAAAAATTACAAGATTTGAAGTTCATATTTAATTTTTATTGTTTTATTAAAAGTTTAGTAGTATGTTTGTATCAAAATGTTCTTTTGGATAAGGTGTTGAAATTGTACAATTTTTTTTGAAAATGTTGAATTTTAGTTTAATAAACATATTATATAAAAATATGTCTATTATATTTAATTTGTGCTTTTAATTTAGAGTAAAATAAAATTCATAAATGTTATTAAATTTAAATATCTAATGTGTAAAATAATTTTGTGAAAAACAATCCATTCCAACTAATACTTATTACTAGATTTGGTTATAGCACACTATTTGTAAAAGTATATTGTCAATAGAATAAGAGGTTTTTTTTTCATTAAAATAAAATGATTCTTTTCAATAATTATATATGAGTTTACTAACAGAAGTCAATTTCCATAATACCTTATAATGCAACAATGTTGTTATTTATTTCCATAAACATATTATAATATTTCTTATACACTAAGTAAGATCACCAATGAAAATTGAATCTTTGAGACGAACCTATGTTACAAATATATATAAACTTTTGAATACAAAAGAAAATATATATAAACTTTTGAATACAAAAGAAAATATATATAAACTTTTGAATACAAAAGACCACAACGAATTCTCAATCCTACCCATTTGAGACAATTGTCCATGCATTCCATGAAAACTACCTCTTCTTCCACTCTTTCCAATCCTACCCATTTCACACAATTTTCTGCATTCGATGAAAACTACCTCTTCATGAAAAAATCCATCACGTGTCTCAAAACTACCTCCTCAAGCTCATTAGAGCACAAATTAATCACCTATCTCTTCAGACTCATTAGAGCACAAATTAATCACTTATCCCTTCAATCTCATTATTGGACAAATCCATCGCTTGAACTATTAGCCAGCTGAAATATTCATGGGTAACTAGAAAAAATCTAAGGAGGAGGAGGCGAACAAGTATATTGACGAGTTTGGAGAATATAAAATTCCTTTCTCTTCGAATGCTTGCAATTATTAACACGGAAGTTCCTGGTGCTTTCTAAAGTGTTCGATACAGGAAATTCCAATAGGGTGGGCGCAGCCTGAAGATCCCAGGAGAGCTTTGGAGTAGCATTATGGATTTTTATAAATGACATTATCTCGGCTCTCTGGCGTTCATGAAAGTGGTGTGCTTTAGCGGTATCAGATGGAGCAAGCCAGTTGTGTGATGGTCAGGGAAATGGCATGGTTGTTCCACAACAACCGACAAACATGCTTATGGCATGGGTGCGTTAAAAATAATGATAAAACTGAAAAGGAACATGTTCATTGCTCACAAATTTGAAAGAGATAATGATCTTTTTGAATTAAAAGCATTCATTACTATATTAAATTCATATTTAAAATTTTATATAAATTTTAAAATTATTTTTATTGACATAATTACAATTCGAATTTGTGGAATATTCAGTGTAGGTGTAATAGGAATATAGATTTTTACTAGTGAATAAATAATTTTTTTTAAAACAATTTAAAAAAAAAACAATAATTACTTAAACATTATAAAACAAAAATACCATTTAATTGAATACTATTTTATTAAAATAAGTATTAATAACTAGTTGCCATTTCACACTAACCTATTCTAACCTATTCGAGGTTGTTGAGATTTTGTATTTTTATATTTTAAATAAACAATTGATTTTATTATAGTGTATTTGTGAATATTTTATTAAAAGTATTATACGTAAGCATTCTATTTCCGTATTTTTTTCGTACTAGATTTTTTCATTAAATATTTTTTCCATATCGAATCATATTGTATCCATATTCGTACTCCAATTATGCTACTATGAACTATATAAGTAATGAGAGAGGAAGGAATGCTAAATGTTTTAAAATTTATAATGTATAAGTTTAGATAGTGAATAAGATAAAATTAGGCTTAATATAGTTTTCATAGTGAATAAAATAAAGTTGAATTCAATTTAAATATTTTAAGCAAATTCAATTTACCTTAATATTTTAAATCAAAATATTAGTAAATCAAAGTAAACGGTTTTTCCTACATAAATACAATAGAAAATATTTACTCAATATACATAGGTTTGGAAAAAATATCAAATTCCACCATAAATAAAAATGTAAGTAGAAATTTAAAAAGTTAAAAAATTGTGTTATAGTTTAAGTTAAATTAAAAGTATTATTAGTAGACAGATATTTCACAAATTTTTTTATTAGAAATAAAAATTTAACTATATTTTTCAAAGTTTTAAAAATTTATTTTATACTTTAGTTGAAATTAAAAATATTATTAATCAAAATGGACTTGTATTTTAAAAATACAATTTTTTTAATTGTACGATTGTTGATTAGTCCTCGGCGGGAACATTACACCAAGGAGTTAATACGTGGTACCTGGAAGATTCTATTTGTTACCTGGAATAATTAATAGGGCAAGGCAAAGTAAGTAAAGTCTTGGACGCTTGTAAGTAAAAAGTGTTATGCCCCGTACTTCCTATGAATCGAAAGGCGAGTGTTATAAACAAAGCATCTCCTAGCAATGCTGTCTGTCTGGGTGGGCATCATATCATATCCTCTCAGTGTCTGAAGTCCGTCCCCATCCCCATCCAACGAGGTTGCTCCGATGGCCCATAATCCCTTCTTTCCATCCCAACCAAGTTTGTTTTGAAGTTCCTCGGCATTCCCTTTGCCTTAAACATAAAGTTCTATTTAATATTCATTTAATTTAATTTGATTTTATAATAAAATTCAAATTATATTAAAAAATAATAATCATTAAATTTTTGTTCATTTGATTTTGTTCTTCATAGCATGTAAGAGACATAAATGTTTTCATCATTAACTTTTAATATCTTTATATAACTATTTATGCATTTTAGGTTATGACGTAGAAAGGGCATTTCTTTTCGTAATTCATATAAAATTGTTGTTACCAAGTGTTTTCTTAATTCACATCAAATAATGGTAGTTGTGACATCATGGAGCTATTAGTTAAAGTATGAGTTTCTTCAATATTTCTTACGCTCTAAATAAATTTCAACTTGAACACCCATTTGAATGTTTTTAATAAAATTTAATAAATTTTCCCATAGTTAATATGTGAGGATTTAGAGATGTTTTAAACATATTATATATATATATATATATAAAACATGTCTTTAAAATCTTGAATTAGTGTTAAAATGTTGACTATTTAGAATCTTCTTGAAAGTCTACATGTGATTAACTCCATATATGTATGTAATATAAGTTTATATGTGGAATCCACTAGGCACCATGGTGGTTTTAACACATAAGTCAACCGCTGAGAGCCATAAGTTCACGTAATGAAAAATCCTAACTCTAACCCTAGATAACTATCACACTATGTTAAACATTGGCCCACTAGGAAAGAAAGGGTTTCCTTTTTTATTTCTCTATTATTATTGTGCATGTACAAGTTATCCCTCCTACACGTTGACCTATCTTTTTGACAACCCTGGTAATGAGTCAATGCCACATAAAATTCCCTTAAATTGGGTGTGATAGGATATAGCTCACATACATAATATACCTGTTTTTATCTACATCAACTCTACTATGATAAGAGTCATTATAGGTACAGAGACATTTGGAGTTAGCCATGTGTGAACTTTCAAGAAGGTTTGAGGGTTCGAAACCCTAACACTAAACCTTAATGATATCCTTAAATTACTATGAAACTATGTTGACAATGATCAATCTAGATTATTAGGAAATGAAGATGTTTTATTCTTATTGTTTATTGTTTCATAGTTGAGCAAAGAATCTATAAATGGGATGTTGAATAATAAGTAAGGATTTTCTAATGCAATATTAATGTTTTTCTCCATCCTCAATTGTGTTATAACATAAATCCACCTATGTGGTTCTCAACTAAGTTACTGAGTTATACTTCACATACTTGGCTAGTTTATGACTACTCTGCTCCCTCAATAGGGCTCATGCCAAGGTAGTGCATGATGTTGGTGGACCTTTTAGATGTAACTAGATTTTTAGAAAAATTATTATGTTTATGCAATAACATTTTTTTTACTCAACCATTTCATAAAAAAATTATATGTTGCACTACTAGACACTCACCTCTACATGCTCTTAAAAATCCAATCCATCATCATTGCATTAAGACCTTAAAAGGTAGCACGTACACTTGGTGTACTAATTTTGAGGTCTGCTCACTTAGATGTTTTTTTTTAATATTTAAAAGTAGTAATTTTATTTTTGAAAAATAGTGATGCATTAGTACTATTTCTTGTGTACATGTTTGCTAATATTTTTTATTGATTTCATCATTTAGGAACTCAAAGGATGCACTAACATGGACATATACCTTATGGTTTGCTTAAAAAAGTAAATGTGAACATTAGAAAAAATCAAAATTGAGTTATTCATGAACATTTTCAATAAATTAAATTGATATATTAAGAAAGGTGATTCAATTTCCTACGTTTCATATTTTTTATTAAAGGGTTGGTGCAAGGTAATTATACCCAGCTATGACACATTATTTAATCACTCAAAAGAAATATTAGAGGTATCTGCAAAACTTCTTAGAACAATGTGTAAAAATATGACACAAAGACAATCGAGTTACCTTCGAGAATTTATGACTTTTATTTATGGATAATTACTATAAATCCATGAAAAATGTGTTCTCCAAATATTAGTGTGATTTGTTTTCGAAAACATAATGCATATGCTCACATTAAGCACCAGGTTCGGTATTCCCACGTTTCGTATGTAGACACTAACAATTTTTTAAATAAAAATTCAAAATTTGTAGTTAACATACAGTTCTTGTGCGGCATGATTTTCCATTGTTGTTAATGTTTGTTTTTAATTACTAAAGTCGGTGAAGCCCAAAATTAGAAGGTTGAGTTTCAGGCCCCACTATGCGTGCCTTAACACAATCGGTGATTTTTTTAGTGTGTAAGTCTTCATCTTCACTTATGCGAGCTCTTTTTTGTTTTCAAAGCAGGTCAACCAATCGAGATTTACAAAGAAAAGAAGAAAGCTTTGTTTTTTAGAAATTTGAAATATGAACAAAATAAAAATAAATAAAAAATATAAAACAATATTGTTTTCTAATATATGTGTGTGTGTGTGCGCGCGCGTGTGTGTGCGTAAATCTCTATAAGTTTATGCCGTTTCGTTAACAACAAACAATTATAGCATATGTAGATTCGATGTTAAAAACACCGAAATGGAAAAATGGATGTGTTTTTTTAGTTGCAGGCCCACACCATATGTTTGGAAATCCAAACCTAAAACCAAAGTGGATAACTCATCTACCACGTAGGTGGAAAAGGTCATTTACAATTTTTTTCTTTCAAATTTTAAACACACATAAGATAATACATGATATACAAAAAGTAATGTATACACGTTATTAATGCATCTAGATGCACACATTAACTTATACTACCTTCTAATTTCTCCTCCCTCTCTCTTTCTAATTTTATCTTTAGCTCTCTCTTTCATTTTCTCTAGCCCCCCTCATCTCTAGGTTCTCACTTTCTCTCCTCTTTATATAACCCTTGTCCTCCTCCCCTTGACCCCTAAATAACCCATATATCCCTCTTTCTCTCCCTTCCTACCACTACCCCTAGCCTTGTCCACTCTCTCTACATCTCTCCTCACCCCACCCCTAACACCCATCTCTCTCTCTCTCTCTCTCTCTCTCTCTCTCTCTCTCTCTCTCTCCCCTATCCTCCACCTACCCCTAACCATGTCCCGCCTCTCTCTATGTCTCCTTACCCCACCCTTAATCCCCCATTATCTCTCTCCGTTATTGTTTGTGGAGCTTGCTCTTCCTTATTCAGAGGTCATGTTTCAGCCGTGTCTGGATCCCAGCCCATGAAGGGGGGGTTTTGGGGGGATTTACTCCCCAAATAGTCCCCATGGGGGGTCGAGGTGGGGGGGGAAGACTAGTTTGGGAGCCCTCCCTAGTGAGGATTCTGGGGCAACTCCCCAATTTTTTAAAAAAAATGCTTTGTAAAATGTTGTAATTTCATAGTCATGACTTGGTTAATAATGGGTGATTTATGGTTATGCATGTATAAATATCAACTATTAATATTCAGTTAGCTAAATATCAGTTAACTAATTAATTAAAGATTGTCTATGAAAGGCAATCAATTAAGATTAGCTAAACTAAGTTAAAGTTAGCTGAGTTAAATATCAATTAACTAATTAATTAAAGATTGACTATGTAAGTCAATCAGTTAAGATTAGCTAAACTAAGTTAAATTTGGCTAAGATAAATATCAATTAACTAAATAATTAAAGATTAACTATGTAATTCAATCACTTAAGGTTAGCTAAGCTAGCTTAAAGTTAGATAATTTAAAGATTAGTTAACTAATTAATTAAAGATTGACTATGAAAGTCGATCAGTTAAAATTAACTAAAGTTAATAAGTTAAGTTCGAAGAAGAACTTATCCTGGTAACCCAAATTTAAATTCGACTATAAAAAGTGGACTATTGTGTTCGTAAAGGGGGAATCCTCTTCTTCGAAGGAAAATAATGAAATGAAGGATAAATAATATTGAGTGAAGGAAGTAGACCATTATTCTCGTACCCTAGTGGATTCGTTCCCAGCTCGGGGGTGATCTCTTGACGGGAAGACCTACGTAGGACAAAGATCAATTTGGATGGGAGGAATGTTGGAGTCAAGCTTTCAGTCACCCACTTTAATTGCTAACATTATTTCCTCGTTTTCATCAGGTAAGTTCAACTATCCTGCTTATGTTTTTTTAATAATTTATAAATTGTTGATTGTTCTTACTTCATGAGTTAAATTTAGAAATTAGTTTAGTGACGAGAATTATTCTCTTGAGGTTATATGTAGAAAATACAATCTATGAAATTTATTAGGAGAGAGGTAGAATATCTCCCAATTATGTATAACGTTGTTTTCAAGTTTATTCAATATTTATCATGCATAAATTTGTAATTTATCTTACATATCTCTAAGATTATTTATTATGCATACGTCTGTAATTCATCATGCATATCCCTGTTGAGTTAGATATAGTTATTGTTTTGTATTTTAAAAACATCGTTGAGGTTAATGTTGGCTCGGTGGGTAAGAATTTTACATGCTGAAAAACCAAGTTGTACTCATGGCTAAATCTATCGTTTTGTACTTCTCATAGATCTGAGTAACACAAATAAAAGCTGCTTACTTGAATAAATAAAGTATTATCATAAACTCGCATTTAAGTTATTGTTGTGTATTCCTTTGAGTGCCATATGGTGACCTATGCCTTTCATGTCAACAACATAAGGTTGTCTCTGTCAAAACCCAAAATTTCTGAAAAAATTTAAATTTTTTAAAATAGCATATATTCTTATTAATTCCAGTCATTAGCTGTTTTAATTAGTTTATGTTATCCGAATTGTAACTGAATGTTCTTTTAATATACTTAAATTTACAGATGAGTCTCTTGTTAGTTACTGATTGTTTTTCTGTTTTGCAACCACAAGGGGAAATGCCATAACAGACTGGGCTTACTTAGCTTCCGAGCTAATGCAACAGATTTTCTTTCTCTTTACAGATATACAGGTAAAGTTCAGGTCGCTATGAACAAATCTTTAGAGTTAAAAAAAAACAATTTCCTGTACCAATCATTCAGTAAAAGTATAAGCATGCTAGCCAGGTTATCCAGTGTTTAAAGGTAGAACTTCTCCTATGATTTTCCTTATAATCTTATTGATAGAGAGTTGGAAATTACTAAATAATATGATGGCTATTTTATTTGATAATAAAAGAATTAAATAATTCTATGGAGTATTTGTCCTTTGATGAAATTACTGTAATGCAAATATACTTCATAATTAGCATTGTAGAATACAACTGGGTGACCATTCTCAGACCATTTTTTACTCATCCATTGTTATTGCATCATGTCATTTTTAAAGTTAGACTATATTTTGATTTGCAGCTTCAATTGTAAAGGATCTGGAGTTACCAATATATACTTTTCTTATTTCTAACAGTTATAAGGTGTACTGTCAGATACATGTCTCCTCTTATCATTTTCAAGAGTTTGCCTGGATTGGAAAACTACTCCTATTTCCACGACTGACAATGGAATAGAGACTATAAGATATCATGATTAAATTTGTTGAGTCTAAAGGATAACCAAAGTCTACTTGTCCATACGAGAAATCTGAGTCTATTAATAGATTATTATTAAATTGTAACAACAATTGAAATGGACTAGAGTAACCCTATTCTGAAATTTCGAGTTATGTAAATTGAATCTTACAAGTTTAAGTCACCTAAAGAAGGAATGGCAAGTCCTACACCATCAGTGCAAGCTATAGCAATTGGCATTATAGTATTAGAATTGTAATCACTATACCCATCATCACTACACTATCTTAGAGACTTTAAAGCAATGCAATATCTCTTGTCTTTTCACATGAGCCTAGGGTATATGGAAAAATAGTGATAAGTTGTTATGAACCACTTATAACTTACATTACACCCTTATCCTTATAACTTTTATGATGCAAATCAATTTCCTCTATGTCTAGAATACTTCAAGACTGAGTTTTTAACGATGTTTATATTGCATGATTTAATAAGTCAAGGTTTTAATCGATACTATGCAAGATTTAAAAGCATTGTTCTAATGTTTTGATTGTTAAAAGGATGACAGGTGAACTATGGTATTGCAACCATTATGGATAACCATGCAATAATTTTGTTTACCCATACTATGATTTTTAATTGGCAAATAATAATGGAAATCTCATCGAAATCTTGAACACTATTGACAAATGCATGATTTTATTGATTGTAGGGAAAAGTATTAATGTCCACTATGCAAGGTTCGAAGGCATTGTTTTTAACATGAAATATATGGCAGGTTTAAACTATGGTGTCACGACCATAATGGAATATCCATACTATGATTTTTGTTTGGAAAAATAATTGATGGGGAATCTCGTTGTGAAACTTTAGCACGTCGACCCACTGCATGAAAATTATTAAAAGGCTACGTGGTCACTCTAGAGCCACACGTTTTGTGATATAAAACTGTTGACCAAACCTTACTTGGCCATTTCTCCTTTTCCTTCGGGCTCGGTCGCTCTGTGAACCCTCCTGGTCTAGTCTCTGTTGTTACATTGTGTGCTAGCAGCTTCTATGCTACTTCACTCCTTCATGATTGTCAACTGTATGGTGTGGGGGTCATTATACATTGTTGTTGGTAGCCATACGGTTGTTGAAAACCTAGGGTTTTTCCTTTTCTATCAATACTGGTCCTGTCACAGCGTAACTATATCTCTTGGCTTGGTTCTGTTCAAGCTTCCATTGGGGAAGATACCCTTTGCTTCTGCCAGCTCGTTCTTTCGGTGACAAGAGTGGGGGTTTACACTTATTCTGCTCGTGGTTATCAGGCCATTTACTGTGTTTGCAACTTTATTCAATCGCTGGTAAGCTACAGAAATTATTCCGTCGTTTTCCAGTTAAAAGAATTGGTTTTTAAAATAAAAATTGTAAATGATACTACTCTGTCATCTGCAGGTCTTGGCTCCACTTAAGGCGTGGATGGCACAAGCTTCGGCAGTTGTTTGTCTTACCGGGTAAGCCTAGTTTTCCACCATGGCGTTTCCTCCTTGCTGGTTGTTAAGATAGTTAGGTTTTGGTTTGAGTGAGGCAACTCTGGGATCCCTCAACTCGGTTCAGTCTTGAACTGTTTATTGTAACTAGTTCTTTAACAGGTTTACCCTGTGATGGGAAAGTAGGTTATGGCTTCGGTCAATTTGGTAATTGTTTGTCCTTCTTGCTAGTTTGTGAGGATGGTTAGGGTTTGGACTTGGAATGAACGACTCTGTGATTACATCCGCTCTGATTGGTCTTTTAACTGCTGGTTAAACGAGTTCCTCAACAGGTTTAACCCTGTATTGTGAAGGATTGTTATGGCTTCGGCCAATGTTGAAATCATTCGCTTTTCTGTTGTATTTAAGTATTTTCTATAAAAGAAAAGAAACTGTGTATAAAAAGAGAACGAAGGCTGTAAGCCTGCCTGTAGATGAGGTTACGGCCTCGTTAATTTTGTTTTGTTACTGTACTCTTAAATTGTACAGGGTTTTCACCCAGGGTTTGGTAATATATCAGTTTTTCCTGTATCTTTGAGCTTGTTACCGCATGCATTTAAAAATTCTATGTTTTGTACAGGAATTGAATTTATAACCACTTGTACTGTGAACTTATGATACGGCCATAGGTGAAAACATTGTCTGAACTCTTAGTATAAATTTTACTTGTGTGGAATGGACTGTTTAGGGTTCATTCCAAATTTTACAGTCGAGTTTTAGTTTAGTTGCTTAACCTGTTATTAAAATTATGACTCTCTTGTTATTTGAGAGTTAAAAGGATGATATTACTATGATGTTTAAGCTCGACATTGAGCTAAATACGGTTCTGCTATTTCTTTTGTTTTTAAAACAATGACTAGGTTATTTAACCAATGATAAATTCTTTTTAATAAATCTCTGTTAGGGTTTTGTACAATGATTTATTTGATAGGTAATGACTGGATAAATTTTAACTACGGTTTGTGCATTGATTTAATTAATAGGTTATGACTAGTTAAATTTTGACTAGGGTTTGTACCCTAACATACATATTCTAACTGTGGCTACAATTTTTCTACAATGTTATTGATATTGATATCAATACTGTAATTTAGCCGGTTATATTTTAGTACTGTCTCCTATGATTGTCTATTTGATTTTGTAAAACATAGGGTATACATATTTGGTACATAACTCTTACTTATTATCTCGTCAAGTACAAATAACTAGGTTTATAAATAGGATTATAAATTATTACTTACTAAGATATGCTGAAAAACACAATAACTCTACCAATTCTATCTACTGTTATTCTGAGATACTTAACTTTACTTACTAATTACTCCTCAGACATAAATAAAATAAACTCATCATACATCCATTCATACTTAATAAACATAATGAAATAAATGGCAAAACCTGTTTAAGCTGTGGACAACAACAGCAATGGGAGGCAGTTCCTCCCTACCAACTCCTAGAAAGTGCTCAGACAGCAACTTCTCAGGACCGCCGAGCTTGCTTTGGTCTCCCTGGCTAGAACTAGGTGCAGCAAAGTAAATTCTCTTAGCCAAATAAGCTATAATGGAACCAAGTTACTGCAGCAATCCTCTCAAACAACTTCCTTACTATATTTCCCTCTTCCTCAATGGATAACATTCACCTGAAGGAATTCTCCCTCTGGAACCATTCGAGCCCCCAGCTCTGTTCATTGAGTTCTTTTTAAAAGATTTCCTAGGTCTTTGTTGGGTTAACTGTCATTAATGAGCCACCTGCTTTGATTCCACTTTCTTGGGGAATCATGACCCCAAATATAGGGAAGTTTCCACCTGCAACTTAGGAAGTGTTTGAGGATGCTGCCACTTGTATTTTTCCTTTCCACCTAGTTCCATCCACCAATTTGACCAGTAACCTCTTTTTAACATCTCCCCCATGCTGTTGTCTCCACAATTTATTTATTAATAATAAAATATTCTGAATTACACTCCACTTCTGTTGACTCTGCTGAGTCATTCATCCCTGCTTAGCATTAAATTTAACATAATGTCTCAGGAATAAAATAAAACAATTACATAATTTTTACAAGATTGGGTTATGTGACATAGACACCCCCTTAAAATGTAACATCATCCTCGATGTTACTTATTCCTCATCCTCTGCAACCTTTTGGAATAGATTTGGGTATGCTTCCCGCATCTTACTTTCCAGTTCCCTGGTAGCTTCTTCAGGACTAAGGTGCTTCCATTGCACCTTCAGCTGTCCAATTGTGCGGTTCCGCGGAGTAATTTCCCTCCTCCCAAGGATACAATCCGGTTCCACCATAACTTCTCCTTCTGGTTCTACCTATACAACGTTCCAATCAATCACATGAGTAGCATCATGAACATACTTTTTCAGAACAGAAATATGAAAAACATTGTGCACTTTTAAATTAGGTGGTAATGCTAGATGATAAGCAACTTGACCAATTCTAGATAAAATTTCAAATGGACCACAGTAACGTGGCGCTAATTTTGCACAACTCCCCAATATTAGGGAGCTCTTCTTTGGTCTTACCTTTATGAACACATGCTCACCCACTTGGAACTCTTTAGGCGTTCTTTTCAAATTTGCTTGGCTCTTTTGCCGATCCTGGGCAATCTTCAAATTCTCCTGCACTTGTTTCACAATCTGTTCCATTTCTTTTAATAATTCAGGTCCTAACACTAATCTATCTACTGGATTATTCCAGGAGATAGGAGTGTTACATTTACGCCCATACAGAATTTCAAAAGGACTGAACTTAGCTGACGATTGATAGTTGTTATTGTATGCAAATTCTGCTAAATGTAAATAATCCTCCCACTTACCTGGTTGGTCCTTAACATACATTCTTAGCAGATCTTCCAATACCTGATTAACTCTTTCAGTCTGTCCGTCCGTCTGAGGATGGAAAGAAGTGCTGAAATTTAGTGTTGTGTTTAATCCCTTAAACAAAGATTTCCAGAAATTCCCTGTGAATTTAGGATCCCTGTCTGAAATAATAACCTTTGGGACACCATGTAACCAAAAAATCTGCTTCAGAAATATATCAGCTATGTTTGCAGCCTTGTAAGTGGTTTTAACAAGAATAAAATGTGTTGATTTACTTAATTTATCTACTACCACCATAATTGAATCATTCTCATTTTGATTTCTGGGTAATCCAGTAATGAAATCTAGGCTGATTATTTCCCACTTCCAACTAGGAATGGGTAAAGGTTGCAGTAACCCAGCTGGATGTTGATGTTCTTTTTTCACTTGTTGACGGTCCAAACATCTAGCTATATACTCAGCTACTTCATATTTCATATTAGGCCAAAAATTATCTTTTCTCAACATGGTGACAGTCTTCTGGTAGCCTAGATTCTCTGAGTAAGGGGTTTTATGAACTTCATCCAGAATTAGCAATTTAACCTTAGATACATTAGGCACATACAGTCTGTCTTTAAACAATAAAAATCCATCTTTGTTTACGCTATAACCCTTTATTAAACTTCCTGTAGGTTCTTCTTTAGCTGTAGCTTGTAAATTTTGATAAATTTCATCCGATTTTATCCCTTCAGTCAACTGTTCATTTAAATCAGAAATATAAGTACTGATAGCTGTTGTAAAATTCAGCTTTGCATTTCTGCTCAAAGCATCAACCACCTTATTTTCCTTTCCTTTTATGTGTTGAATTTCAAAATCGTATTCACTTAAGAAGGCCAACCATCTTGCTTGCCTTGCATTTAAGTTAGGCTAATCTAAAAGCTATTTTAGACCCTTATTATCAGTCATTAAAGTGAACTTTCTGCCTATTAAGTGGTGTCACCACATCTTTAAGGCATGAATAACAACAGCTAGTTTTAAATCATAAGTGGCATAATTCTTTTCATGAATCTTTAGCTTCCTGGACTCATAGGCAATGACATACCCATCCTGAGTCAGCACTCCGCCTAGACCGTCATTACAAGCATCGGTGCAAACAACGAAATCCTTATTAGGATCTGCTATTCTGAGAATAGGAACAGTTGTTAATAAAGTCTTTAATATCTTAAAGCTTTCTTCGCATTTTAAGTTCCAATCAAATTTCTTGCCTTTCTTTTGCAAGGAAGTGATTGGGTTGGCTATTTTTGAAAAGCCTTCTATGAACCTCCGGTAATAACTGGTAATTCCCATGAAGGACCTAACATCTGTTACATCTTTTGGTACTGGCCACTCTTCTATTGCCCGGATATTTTCAGGATCAACTGAAATCCCTTCCTTAGTCACTACGTGACCTAAGTACTCGATTTCATCCCTGAAGAAATCACACTTACTGAACTTCGCAAAGAGCTGTTGCTCTCGCAGTTCTTGTAAGACTATCTGTAAATGTTCTTTATGTTCCTCTTCGTTTTTAGAATAAATTAAAATGTCATCGATGAATACGACAACAAATTTATCCAAGTATTTATGCATTAAGTTATTCATTAGACACATAAAGACGGCTGGGGCATTAGTAATCCCAAATGGTATTACGACAAATTCGTAATGTCCATACCCCGTTCTGAAAGTTGTCTTGAATATGTCCTCTTCTTTAATTCTCACCTGATGATAGCCTGATCTCAGGTATATCTTAGAGAACACCGTAGCTCCACGTAGTTGATCAAACAGATCATCTATGCGGGGCAACGGATATCTGCTTTTAATTGTCATCTTATTGAGTTGACGGTAATATATGCAAAGTCGCATAGTTCCGTCCTTCTTTTTAACAAAGATTACTGGTGCTCCCCAAGGAGACACACTAGGTTGAATCTATTTCTTATCTATTAATTCCTTTAACTAGGATTTTAACTCATTAAGCTCCAGAATATTCATACGATACAGAGCCTTCGAACTGGGTACAACACCTGGTACTAGCTCAATTGTGAAATCCAGTTCCCCCTTGGGAGGTAGTCCTGAAATTTCATCCGAAAAAACATCAGTAAATTCGTTTACTACAGGAATATCCTCTATTTTTATCTTATTTATTTAAGGCTTAACAGCCTCATCTGTAATAGTTACAGCATAGGATTTGCATCCTTTTCGGACTGCTCTTTTAAGTTGTAAGGCAGAAATCTGCCTGATTACAGTTTTCCTAGGAATACCTTTAACCGTTACAGGCTATTCATTATTATTCACACACGTGAAGGTTTTATCAAAATAGTTTAAAACTACCTTATGCTGTTCTAACCAGTCCATACCAATGATTATGTCATACGAGCCAAGTGGTAAAACATTTAATTTAACAGTAGTTTTAAAATCATTCATATCTAGGGCACATTCCTTAACATAACAGTTCACCTTCCTTTTTTCCCCAGTGGCTAGTTGTACTCACCAAGAGTTATCAAACCTTTCAACAGTCAAATTACACTTTTCTACTATCTGCGGTGAAATATAACTAAGGCTAGCACCTGGATCTATTAAAATAGTTACAGGGGTTTTGTTAACCATACCTCCTACTTCCACCATGGAAGTTTAATAATCAGCTTGGCGGTTCTCCAACGCTGCATTGATTCGGGGCATAGTCCTTGCAAAGTCTCCAACAGTCATTTCATCTTGTATAGTATGAATATTGTTGTTTGGTTTCTTCCCATTTGGGCAAACTGAAGCATAGTGTGGGCCATTGCACTCCCAGCACTTAACAGGCTCCTTTCATTCAAAATTCTTAGTGAAATTTCCATGATTGCTAGAAACCTCCTTGCTGCCTTTGAAGTTATTGGAATTATTAGAAACACCATTTTTGCTTCCCTTGAAGTTCTTACCATTAGAATGGTTTATGTTCTTGTTATTCCTGAAATTTTTCTAGGGTACAAAATCCTTTTTCCTGAACTCAGGCTGATTACTGTTCTTTTTAGCCTTCCAGTGGGCTATTCCTTCTTTCTTTTTGTTCTATTCAAAACAAAAATTAGCCTTTCGCATAGCTTCTTCCAGATTTTTGGGGTTATCATATTCGATTCTGTCCTTTATATGATATGGCAGGCAGCTGAGAAACCGTTGTACCTTAGGTTTCTCTCCAACAAAATACGGCACATATCTTAACACACTTAAGAACTTACTGTTTAAGTCCTTCATCATCATAGATCCTAGCTTTAACTCATAAAATTCCTTGGCCCTTTCTTCGTAGTATTGTTCGGACAGAAATTTTTTTTTGAAGTACCTTTTAAAGGTACTCCAATTGACCTCTTTTTTTTTATCCCCTTGACCCTTTTCAAATCTTGCCACCATATATCTGCCTTTCCTGAAAGGTTATAGATAGCCATTCTCACCTTCAGCTGATTTGAATAGTTGTATATTTGAAAATATTTTCTCATCCCGGATAACCAGGATTCTGCCTCTTCTCCTGTTTCAGTTTCTCCATTGAAAGTTGGGGGTTTTATTTTCTTGAACGCCCCAGAAATCTCTTCATAAGGCCTGTATTTTTTCTTTCTATTATACAACTCAGCCTCACTACTGTCACTAGTAGTGTCATAGCTTTGTTGTTCCCTTCTTCCTTCAGATGATGAACTGTTATCCGATTTAGCTAGTTTCATCTTTTTAGACCCTTTTTGATGGCTAGCTTCTTCAGATTCAGATCTTTTGCTTCTCCCTTTAGTCTGAAATTTTTCTATCAAAATTTGATTTAACTGCTCTTGAGTTTTCAGAATCCTTTCATTATCCTTCTTGACTGATTCTATCTCAGTCTTTAAACCCTTTATAGTCTGCATCAGCTTTGAAGAGTGAGCAGTCACCTCCTCTATCACAGGTTCTCTAGACATCTGTCTTGTCTCAGTGTTTGGAGATTCCTCCTCAGCATATTCTCCTAGCTTCTCCATACTTGTTTGTTAGTTTCAGAAAATCTGCTCTTTTACATGAAACAAAAATACAAGTTAGTACATTATATATATATACATATATTTTTATTTTTATTTTTACCGTCCTACGGAAACTAGTCGGGCCACATCAAGGCCTAGTATTTGAACCATGCTCTGATACCACATGTCAAAACCCAAAATTTCTGAAAAAATTTAAAATTTTTAAAATAGCATATATTCTTATTAATTCCAGTCATTAGCTGTTTTAATTAGTTTATGTTATCCGAATTGTAACTGAATGTTCTTTTATTATACTTAAATTTACAGATGAGTCTCTTGTCAGTTACTGATTGTTTTTCTATTTTGCAACCACAAGGGGGAATGCCATAACAGACTGGGCTTACTTAGCTTCCGAGCTAATGCAACAGATTTTCTTTAAACGTATGAATCGAAATTATTATTTCTTTTTCGACGGCAAACCCATGGGAGAGCCTATAGGGCACATTTAAACCCGCTCAAGAATAACCGCGATATATACGTGGCCCATCAGTTCATGCCCAGTTCTTGGCTGGCTAATGATGCCTGCCACCGCAGTTGTTCTTTCTGTCTTGAAGGCGACAATTTTAAAATAAAAATTAGATTTTTTAAAATAAAAAACCTTATAAAAACACAATAATATGAAAAATATAAACAAAAATTTAAAAATAAATCGAAAAACATCTCAAAACACCATAATATATATATATATAAAACTAACAAATATAAACTAAAAAACACATAACTTAATGTAACATAACTTTATATATAACAAATGACAAAAAAAATACAAATAACAAAAATTAAAATAAATAAATAAATAAATAAAAAGTTTTCAAACCCTTGTGACCATCCCTAAAGATTCATCTGTATGCATGTTTTGCAATTTTATATATATATAATTAACATTATATTTATCTTTCCAATAATATTTCTGTTATAAGTTTTTACTTTGTTCTTGTATTGAATAATGTTTATCTGCATGTTTTGCAAAAATATATATATATATATATATATATATATATATATATAATTAAAGAATAAATAACAAAAAAATACAAATAACAAAAATTAAAATAAATAAATAAATAAATAAATAAAGTTTTCAAACCCTTATGACCATCCCTAAAGATTCATCTGTATGCATGTTTTGCAATTATATATATATAATTAACATTATATTTATCTTTCTAATAATATTTCGGTTATAAGTTTTTACTTTGTTCTTGTGTTGAATAATGTTTATCTGCTTGGTCTATAATGTCTATAGACAAACGATCTTCATCTATGTATACAAGAGAAACTCTTGTTCTTATTTAATGGCATGTTATTAATATGTTATCTCCTCTTTTATACAAAGTAACCATGTTTGGTAAAGATTTGTTTAATAAATTAACTTATATTACTTTTACTTTGTATTGTTAAAAACGAAGGTTTGGATTTCAATTCAATCTGATGATTTATCATTTCGCTAATTGTTTTCATATAGATTACTTGGATAGTTTGAATTCTTCAAGCATGCTAGCATCGTACCATAATTTAGTTGTATTATTTTTTTACAACGGAAATTTAAAACATTCATCCAATATTTGGGGTAGGAGTAATATGGATACAAGTTTTCATTAGCGGCCCATTAAATCTAAAAATAAAAATAAAAAATCAAATTTTAATTATTTTAATAATATAACATATAAATATTATTTAATTTCATATTTTATAATTTTTTTAAGTATTTATTAATTAATTAATAATTTTGAACATATATAAATAACTTTTTAGTTATTTTGAAAATAATTATTAGCAACTAGAAAATAATTATTAATAATTAGTTACTGTAGATAAATACATATTTACTTTTTATTGAAATAATTATTTAAAGATTGATATTTAATATATAATTTATTAAAAGTAATATATATATTTAACTTTAGTATATAAATGTGAATGTATATTTATAATATATTTATATATATTTAATTAAATGTATTATATATAATTCTAAGCGTGTTTTTCTATTTTATATGTATTGCATTTCTCAGTTATGTATTTTTTTCATATCTAATCTAATTGTATTTGTATGGATACTTATACTTGAATCAAGCTACTATGCTTCAAAAATTATTTCTTTGTATATATTATAAATCTTAAATAATATTGTACAGCCTTTAATGTATTTATAATAAGCGATCTCCCAATCTTAAGGATACTATTAATCTTATACTTAGTTTTGGTTTAACATTATATTTAATTGCGATGTGGCGAGGCTCTTGCCTACCTAAACCACGCTGGATCTTATTATTAAATCATCTTATTATTTGTTTAAATAAGACGTCTACTATGTTTCATAATGGTTCGGTGAAACCTTCAAGGGTTAATGAGGATATGAACTTTGTTCGTTCATAACATACTACAAACTCTACGTTAGATCTGTTTGTTGAATATTGACCATGAATTCGGCCTGCACTTAATACTTGTTACATCCTCTACTTCCATTTACAAGTTTCTTCTGGTATATTTTACTGTCGCTGTAACCCTTGTTTGTCATTCCATTGAAATATGTATGGTAAATGTTAATGGAGAAAATACCCTTCTCGAGCTTGAAGCACAGGTATAGTTTATTGGATTCTTTCTATCTCTATTTTAGAGATATGTGTAATCTCTCTAAATAATTTGAGCCTTGTCTATTTCACTAAGGAATAGGCTTGGTTCTCGAACCGTATATTCTCCTATGTTCTAATTTACGGATACAAAGGAACTGATGTAGCCATTTCCGTAATAGTAATTTGGCTTTTTCATTTACTTAGGAGCATTCCAGAGCCGATTACGTCTTCTATGTGAGGGATTTACTTTCAAAGCCGGTGCTCTATTTCTATAATAGCCGCAGAGTAGACACTAGCTTACGCTGATAAGTAGTTTAGTATATTAACTGTACTGGGTTACGACCATGCTTAAACATTCATTCGTATGCATGTTTTAAGGGGTAATGGAGGGTGTTTAAAGGTGGCGTGATTCTGAGAATTGCCCCGCCGCTCCAAGGGCCATCCTTTTAACTCGAAAGATGAAAAGGTTGCCACTGGTCGCAGTTATTTTGAGTAGAAGGACTTGTTTTCACAGTTTTGTTGTATTAGTATTAGATGTTAAAGCAATGATTTCAGATAAGTTGTAATTTAGATGTTAGAAAGAAAAATGACAGTGCCATGGTAACACTCATTTTTTATTTAGGGTTGATTTTAGGGTTTTGGTTGTGATGTTGTGGATTGCTAAAGCCACCGTTTCAAACAAGGCCTACTTTTAATCTCGAAAAATAAAGAGGGTGATTCTTGGAGTAACACTTTTTGATTCAAGCATTGATTTAGGGTTTTGATTTCGGGGTTTCAAAAAAGTTACAATTTTAACCACATTAGAAAAAACAACCACTCAATGTGACCTCCAAAAAAACAAGAACTCATAAGGATTCTCATTCTATAGCATACTGTGTTGAAGTAGCAAGAAGCCATATCTACAATTTCTATATCATCAACAAAAGTTCAATATAAAAGTGCAACACTTGCAGCACAAGAAGTTACATGGCTAAGAAAAATCCTTTTTGAACTAAATCATCATGAAACAATAGCTACAACAATTCATTGTAATAATCAAAGCAAAATACAAAGAACAAAAAAATCCAAGTTTTCATGCACGGACCATACATATTGAAATCTGTCATCGTTATGTTCGTTACAAAACACAATAAGGTAATATTATATTAAAATATTATAAAGCAGAATACCATGAATCCTATATATTCACTAAACTATTGAGTATATTACAGTTTAGAAGCATGATAGGGTTTGAGGAAGTATGCCCCTATTAAACATTAAGGGGAAGTGTTAAAAAAAAAATTAAGAGGATAGTGTGTTATGTCAACAAAGAGATTTTGAGAAACTGTAAATATGGAAGTTGGAGTGTAAATATGGAAGTTGGAGTATTAGTCGACTGGTCAAAAAATCTCAATAGATATTTGTCGAGGCTCTCTTCCATGTATTTTTTCATCCATAAATACATACTTCATATCAACCATTAAGTTATGGCTTTCAATTTCATGTGGGTTTATTTCTTTACTTTTTTTATTCAATTATGAAATCAAGTTAAAATCTATTTCTAATTGAGGGCTTATAGAACAAAGTATCCATCAAGTGAGTATGTAATCAACTTGGCCCTTCTCAATCATTTCCATTTGTTGTGCTACCCAAAAATTTGCACTTAAGTCTCCTTATTAAACTTCTGGGATTAGATGACATCTTCAAGCTGAAATTTCCGGCCTTTAGGAAATGTTGAAGTCTCTTTATTGTTGATGGAAGCATAGGTTTCGTTTTCCTTGCTCGATACAGGTTGCGCGGGTGGCATGTCCTAAAGAAAAATTTGGTATTTTGGTCCAGATTGATTGAATCCATATAGATTTGTCAAATCCATGGGCAATTGAATCCTCTAGAGCAAAGTGCCATTGAAAGCTCTAGTGGTGACAAGGAATTACACTAAAGACTCAAACACTCCTTATATTGAAATCTGTTGTCTATAAAGAAGGAATATGCCAACGGATTGACCAATGGTTGAAGAGGCTAGTGGATTGATGACAAATTTTCTTAGTAGAAAAAAAAAAAAATGCCACAACATAACTATTTACATATAATAAAATTTAAACTATATAAATTAATGATGATAGAAGTATTAAAAAATCTCTCTACTTATATAAAAGCTCTCTACCTAAATAAGTAATTTAAACATTACAAGAATGAGTTATGATAGAAATATTAAAAACCTCTCTACTTATATAAAAGCTCTCTACCTAAACTACTAATTTAAAAATGACTAGAATTGAAGCTTATATTTAATTTCTATTGTTTTAAAAAAAAGTTTGGTTGTATGTTTGTATCGAGGTGTTTGTTTGGATAAGGTGTTTGAAATTGTATAAACAATTTTTATTTGAAGATGTTGAATTTGTTTGGAATCATAGTTTAATAAACATATTATATAAAAATATGTCTATAAATTCTTAAATATTATCAAATTCAAATATCTAATGAGTAAAATAATTTAAAATAATTTTGAGAAAAATAATCCATCCCAACTAATACTTATTACTAGAATTGGTTATAACACATTAATTGTAAACGTATACTGACAATAGAATAAAAGGTTTATTTTTCATTAAAATAAAATGTTTCTATTCAATAATTATATACGAGTTTACATAACAGAAGTCAATTCCATCCTTACGGAGAAATAACCACAACGAATTCTCAACCTTACCCATTTGAGACAATTTTCCATGCATTCGATGAAAACTACCTCTTCTTCCACTCTTTCCAATCCTACCCATTTCACACAATTTTCTGTACATTCATGAAAACTACCTCTTCATGCAAAAATTCATCACGTGTCTCAAAACTACCTCTTCATGCAAAAATTCATCACCTGTCTCAAAACTACCTCTTCAAGCTCATTATAAGAGCACAAATTAATCACCTGTCTCTTCAAACTCATTAGAGCACATCTCATCATTGGACAAATCCATCGCTTGAACTATCAGCAGAAAGAGGATTTAGCGAACTGAAATATTCATGGGTAACTAGAGAAAATTTAAAAATGAGGAGCCGAACAAGTATATTGACTAGTTTTGAGAATATAAAATTCCTTTCGCTTTCAATGCTTGCAATTATTAACACGGAAGTTCCTCTTCTTTCAGTGCTTTGTGTTCGATACAGGAAATTCCAATACGGTAGGCGCAGCCTGAAGATCCCCAGGAGAGCTTTGGATTTATATAAATGACACTATCTCAGTTGGCTCTCTGGTGTTCATGAAAGTGGTGTGCTTTAGCCGCATCAAACGCATGGCCTGAAGTAGAATCACTTGTATGACATGAAGGAAGCCAGTTGTGTGATGGTCACGGAAGTGGCATGGTTGGTCCACAACGACCGACAAACATGCTTTTGGCATGGGTGCTTCAAAAATAATGATAAAACTGAAAAGGAACTTGTTCGTCGATCACAAATTTGATAGACAATGATATTTTTTAATTAAAAGCATTTATTCCTATATTAAATTCATATTTAAAATTTCATATAATTTTTAAAACTATTTTTATTAACATAATTACAAAGGTCTAACTATAGCAGTAATGGGAGAGGGAGGAATGCTAAGTGCTTTCAAAGTTAGGCTTAATATAGTTTTGAATAGTTGATAAGATAAAGTTGGATTTAATTTAAATATTTTAAGCAAATTCTATTGATTTAATATTTTAAATCAAAATATTAGTAAATGAAAGTAAACGGTTTTGCCTCATATAAATACAATATAAAATATTTAATCAATATACATAAGTTCTGAAAAAGAATACAAATTCCACTATAAATAAAAATGTAAATAAAAATTTAAAAAACTAAAAAATTATGTTTTAGTTTAAGTTAAATTAAAAGTATTATTAGTAAATAGATATTTCACCATTTTTTTTTACAGAAATAAAAATTTCAATAGATTTTTCAAAGTTTAAAAAATGTATTTTATAATTTTGATGAAATTACAAACATTATTAATCAAGATGGATTTGTATTTTAAAAATACTTTTTTATTGTAGGATTGTTGATTAGTATTAAATGTTTCTTAAATAAATTTTGTATTTAATATTCATTTAATTTAATTAGTTTTTATAATAATTTTCAAATTATATTAAAAATGAATAATTATTAAATTTTTATTGATTTGATTTTGTTATAAATGTTTTCATCATTAACTTTTAATCTTTTTATATAATTATTTATGCATTTTAGGTTATGACCTAGAAAGAGCATTGCAATATTTTTTGTTGTTACCAAGTGTTTTAGTAATTCACATCAAATTCTTGTTACCAAGTGTTTTCTTAATTCACATCAAATAGTTGTGACATCATGAAACTATTAGTTAAAATACGTGTTTCCTCAATATTTCTTATGCTCTAAATAAATTTCAACTTGAACACCCATTTGAATGTTTTTAATAAATTTTAATAAATTTTCCCATAGTTAATATGTGAGGATTTAGAACTGTTTTAAAGATATAAAACATATCTTTCTCTCTTTATATATATATAGAGAGAGAGAGAGCATGCCTTAACCTTGAATTAGTGTTAAAATGTGGACCATTTAGAATCTTCTTGAAATTCCACATGTGACTAACTCTATATATGTGTGTAATATAAGCTTATGTGGAATCTACTAGGCACCATCATGGTTTTAACACATAAGTCAGCCCTTGAGAGCCATAAGTCGATAACTATCACATTATGTTAAACATTGGCCCACTAGGAAAGGAAGGGTTTCTTTTTTTATTTCTCTATTATTATTGTGCATGTACAAGTTATCCCCCCTACAAGTTAACCTATCTTTTTGACAACCGTGGGACTAATTTAATGCCACATAAAATTCCCTTAACTTGGGTGTGATAGGATATAGCTGACATACATAATATAACTTTTTTTTATTTGCATCAACTCTACTATGATGAGACTCATTATAGGTAGACACACATTTGGAGCTAGTCATGTGTGGACTTTCAAGAAGATTTGAGCCTGGTTCAAACCATAACACTAAGCCTTAATGATATCCTTAAACTAGCATAGATCCAAATCCTAGACTCTATCAAGCACTGAGAGGGATCAAATCTCCCGAGGTGCAAACCTCTCCTTGAATAGCTCCTTGAGTGCAATACCTGAGCCACCTAATCCTATGCTCTAAAGTCTCTAGTTTAAGTCTCATATTTACTTTTTACTTTGTATTATTCTTTTTTGTTTATGGCAGACATAATATTTACTACTTTTTACTTTGTATTATTCTTTTTTTTTTACTTTGTATTATTTTGTTACTCGACAAACAATCTAAAATCTCATATTTACTTTTTGCTTTGTATTAAAAGTAAAAAGTAAAGTCTCTAGTTTAAGTCTCATATTTACTTTTTACTTTGTATTATTCTTTTTTGTTTATTACTCACATAATATTTATCACCTAATCATAAGCTCTAAAGTCTCTATTTTAAGTCTCATATTTACTTTTTACTTTGTATTATTCTTTTTTGTTTTGGCCGACATAATATTTATTACTTCTTACTTTGTATTAGTTTGTTACTCGACAAACATTCGACATATGTAACAAGATCTCCCTCATACTCGGTTGTAGAGCGCCTCGGCGCAATGATTATGACAATATGTTGAAAATGATCAATCTAGACTATTAGGAAATGAAGATGTTTTGTTCTTATTGTTTATTGTTTCATAGTTGAGCAAAGAATCTATAAATGAGATGTTGAAGAATAAGAAAGGAATTTATAGTGCAATATTAATGTTTTTCTCCATCTTCAATTGTGTTACAACATAAATCTATTTATGTGGTTGTCAATTCAATTACTAAGTTATATTTTAAATGCTTGGCTAGTTTATGACTAGTCTACTCCCTCAAAAGGGCTCATGCCAAGGTAAGTGCATGATGTTGGTGGACCTTTTAGATGCCACTAGATTTTTAGAAAAAATATTATGTTTATGCCATAACATTTTCTTTACTCAACCATTTCACAAAAAAATTATATGCTGCACTACTAGACACTGACCTCTATATGCTCTTAAAAATCCAATCCATCATCATTGCATTAAGACCTTAAGAGGATGCACCTACACTTGGTGTACTAATTTGAGGTTCGCTAACTTAGTTGTTTTTTAAAAATATTTAAAAGTAGTAATTTAATTTTTGAAAAATAGTGATGCATTAGGACTATTTCTTGTGTACATGTTTTCCAATTTTTTTTTATTGATTTCATCATTTAGGAACTCAAAGGATGCACTAACATGGACATATACCTTATCATTTGTTGAAAAAAGTAAATGTCCACATTAGAGAAAATCAAAATTGAGTTATTCATGGACATTTTCAATAAATTATATTGATATATATTCAAAAAGGTGATTCAATTTCCTACGTTTCATATTTTTTTCAAAAGGGTGGGTGCAAGGTAATGCTACCCATCTATGACACATTAGTTGCAATGGAACCAGGTCTAAAAAAACCAATCTAATCACTCAAAAGAAATATTAGAGGTATCTACCAAACTTCTTAGAACAATGTGTAAAATGATGACACAAAGACAATCAAGTTACCTTCGAGAATTTATAACTTTATTTAAGGATAATTACTATAAATCCATTTATTGTTGAATCTGCCCGCACGGGTGTGGCTCAATGGAGATTTTCTTGATATGAATTAATAGAGGTCATGACTTCAAATCACACTCGGGTAAAGGAAAGGAAGGGTTTCTTTTTTTATTTCTCTATTATTATTGTGCATCTACAAGTTATCCCTCCTACAAGTTGACCTATCTTTTTTATAAAGGTGGTACTGATTCAGTGCCACATAAAATTCCCTTAACTTTGGTGTCATAGGATATAGCTGACGTACATAATATACCTTTTTTATCTACATCAACTCTACTATGATGAGACTCATTATAGGTACACACACATTTGGAGCTAGTCATGTGTCCTTTCAAGAAGATTTGTTTGTTCAAAATCCTAACACTAAACCTTAATGATATCCTTAAATTACTATGACACTATGTTGAAAATGATCAATCTATACTATTAGGAAATGAAGATGTTTTATTCCTATTTTTTGATGTTTCATATTTGAGCAAAGAATCTATAAATGAAATGTTGAAGAATAAGAAAGGAATTTCTAGTGCAATATTAATGTTTTTCTCCATCTTCAATTGTGTTACAACATAAATCTTCTTATGTGGTTGTCAATTCAATTACTCAGTTATACTTTACATGCTTGGCTAGCTTATGACTACTCTGCTCCCTCAATAGGGATCAGGCCAATGTAAGTGCATGATGTTGGTGGACCTTTTAGATGCCACTAAATTTTTAGAAAATGATTATGTTTATGACATAACATTTTCTTTACTCAACCATTTCCTAAATAAATTATATGTTGCAGTACTAGACACTAGCCTCTACATGCTCTGAAAAATCCAATCCATCATCATTGCATTAAGACCTTAAAAGGATGCACCTACACTTGGTGTACTAATTTTGAGGTTTGCTCACTTAGCTTTTTTTTTAAATATTTAAAAGTAGTAATTTTATTTTTGAAAAATAGTGATGCATTAGTACTATTTCTTGTGTACATGTTTGCCATTTTTTTTTATTGATTTCATCATTTAGGCACTCAAAGGATGCACTAACATGGACATTAGAAAAAATAAAAATTGAGTTATTCATGAACATTTTCAATAAATTAAATTGATATATTCAAAAAGCTGATTCAATTTCCTACGTTTCATATTTTTTTCTAAAGGGTCGGTGCAAGGTAATGCTACCCATATATGACACATTAGTTGGAATGGAATCCTATAAAAAAAACAATTTAATCACTCAAAATAAGTATTAGAGGTATATGCAAAACTTCTTAGAACAGTGTGTAAAAAGATGACACAAAGACAATCGAGTTACCTTCGAGAATTTATAACTTTTATTTATGGATAATTACTATAAATCCATTTATTGTTGAATCTGTCCAAACGGGTGTGGCTCAATGGAGATTCGCTTGATATAAAGTCACATGTTGTAAACAGAGGTCACGAGTTCAAATCACACCAAGGCTTACCCACGTCCCATGCTTCCTGACGGTTGTGGGGCACCTAGGGGTATAGTGGTAGCGGGATTGGATCACTGGACCCTATGTCACGTGAGTACCAGCCCAGTTTCCAATTGTTGATTTCCCTAGTTAAAAATAAAATAAAAAATAAAAAATTACTATAAATCCAAGAAAACGGTATTCTCCAAATATTAGTGTGATTTTTTTTTCAAAACATAATGCATACGCTCACATTAGGCCCCAGTTTCGGTATTGCCATGTTTCGTATGTAAACACTAACAATTTTTTAAATAAAAATTCCAAAGTTGTACTTAACATACGGTTCTTGTGCGGCACTATTTTCCATAATTGTTAATGTTTGTTTTTAATTACTAAAGTCGGTGAAGCCCAAAAATTATAAGGTTGAGTGTGAGGCACCACTACAAGTGCCTTAACAGAATCAATGTTTTTGTTTAGTCTATAATTCTTCATCTTCACTTGTGCGAGCTCTTTTTCGTTTTCAAAATAGGTCAACCAATCAAGATTTACAAAGAAAATAAGAAAGGTACTTTTTTTAGAAATTTTAAATATGACGAAATAAAAATAAATAAAACAATATAAAAAAATATTTTTTTCCAATATATATATGTGTGTGTGTGTAAATCTCTATAAGTCTACACAATTTCCTTAACAACAAACATTTCTACCACTAGCCTCATCCACTCTCTCTATATATCCCCTCACCCCACCCATAATAACTCTCTCTCTCTCTCTCTCTCTCTCTCTCTCTCTCTCTCTCTCTCTCTCTCTCTGTGCGTGTGTGTGTGTGTATATATATATATATCCCCCCCATCCTCCACCTACCCCTAACCGTGTCCCACCTCTCTCGATGTCTCCTTACCCCACACTTAATCACCCATTCTCTCTCTCCCATGTTTGTTGTGCAGCCTGATCTTCCTTATTCAGAGGTCTTGTTTGAGCCGTTTTGGATCCCAGCACATGACGGAGGCGTTTGGGCGGGCTTGCACCCCAAAAATAGTCCCCATGGGGGGTCGATGGGTGGGGGGCGGTGTGACTAATTTGGGAGCCCCCTTGGTGGGGATTTAGGGGAACTACCCCTGTAGCTAAAATTTCGGAAAAAAATGCCTTGTAAAATGTTGTAATTTCATAGTCATGACTTGGCTAATAATGGGTGGTTTATGGGCCCATGGTATTGGGTGGTTCATAGTATTTTCCCATTGTAATTACTCTTTAAAAGGAAGGCATTGTAATATGGATATGTATTGTAGCATTGTAAATATATCTGATTGTGTGAAAGAGACTGTGAGAGAATGAGGAGGAAGTTGCAGCGGATGTGCTGCAGGCTTTATCCCTGCATTTGTTGGATGGTATAATAATAAGGACTGGAAATTTCTATGTGAATGTAGCCCATATCCGGTGAACCATGTTATATTGGTGTATATCTTGTATTGTTTTTATGTGATTTATATTTGCATATTGTTTATTGTTATTGCTCTATGATCCTGATTTTTCTAACAATTTGTATCAGACCAAAAGGTCTATTTGGCAGATAAACTTGTAGGAAATAAGGGTTCCTGGTTCGAGTGGGAGCAATGGCGGAAGAAGGAAATTTTAAGGTCAATAAATTTAACGTCCAAAACTACCAGTTATGGAAGATGCAAATGGAGGAATATCTGTACAATAAGGATCTATTCCTACCATTGGGAGGAAAAGAAAAATGACCAGTGACTATGAAGGACGAGGAATGGGAGGTTCTTAATAGAAAGGCATTGGGAACAATACGGTTGTGCATAGCTTCATCGTTGGCTTTCAATATTTCAAAAGAAAAGACAAAAGAGGGTCTAATGAGTGCATTGGGTAATCCATATGAAAAACCCTCGGCCTCCAACAAGGTATTTCTATTGAATATTTTATTTAATATGAAGATGTCAGAAGGTGGATCTGTTGCTAATCATTTAAATGAATTTAATACTATTACAAATCAACGAATTTCTGTAAAAGTGAAATTTGATGATGAGGTTAGGGCTCTTCTAATGTTGTTCTCATTTACAGAAAGATGGAATGGCTTGGTCATGGCTGTAAATAACTTTGTCGCTGGCCCAAACACTTTGAAATTTGATGATGTTGTTGGTGTTATTCTTAGCGAGGAAATGCAAATGAAAATCATAGGTGAGACATCAAGTAATGCATTGACCATGGAGAGCAGAGGAAGACAAAGGGAGAGAGGAAAGAGGCCAGGTAATCAAAGGAAGTCTAAGAAGGGAAGATCCATGTCCATATTGAGAAAGATAGAGTGCTGTAATTGTGGAAATAAATGACATCTGATGAAAGACTGCAGATCTCCAAAGAAGAAAGGAGATGGACATCAAGAGACTACTCAGGAATAAAATGTAGTAGGTGATTTGTTATAAGATGCTTTGATTCTTGCATTAGATAACACTAGTGATTACTAGGTAGTAGATTCAGGGGCTTCATATCATGCTACACCCCATAGGAAATTATTTCATGATTATATTCCAGGAGATTTTGGACATGTTTTATTGGGTGATGATGAACCATCTAAAATTGTTTGAATGGGTAAGGTATAGATAAACTTAAAAAATGGTGAATGGCCGCTAAAATCTATAAGGCGTTGTAATATCCTGAAATTTTGACTATGATTATTTTATAGATCGAGCGTAAGCCTAAATGCAGATGTTTTATTTTTGTTATATATATTGGGAATAAGTCGCAATTCACATGATTTACTTTTGGTATATATATATTGGGCATGGGCCTTTACGGACACAGATTATTTTTATGTACTGGGAATAAGCCTCGATGTAATTGGTTGATGTTTATTATGTGTTGGGTACAAACCCTAATATACTGAGATGACCTTCGTTATGTATTGTGCAGAAGTTTTGGTATACATGATTGACTTCTATGATGTGTTGGGCATAATCCCTGGAGCACATGGGTTACAAGACTATGTTTTGAGCGCAAGCTCTAGGGCACATAGGTAACGCCAACATATAAATGATTTAGTGTTGGGAATAAGCCCTAGAGCAATCCAACATGATGTTGAGCATAAGCTCTAGAGAATTTGATATTTGTCCATTTCATCCCTAGGTGTATCTTACAAATGCATCCTAGTACTAGTGTTGATCAAAAGGCTCTGGAATTGCAGTAGTGTAATGCCCATTGAGAGTGTTGAGAATAAGCTATGAATAGCACTAGGGGTTACCTTACTTAAAGGTGTTTATTTGGGAAGACTCTGAATACAACCAACATTCATCATACTTATTCAAATTGATTAATTGAATCACTATTTATCTTTGATCAAGGACTGGAACATATTGCCACGAATATGAGTTAATCCAACATGCAAGGGAATCTAGGGCCACCTAGATCTTAGTTGACCAACCAAAACCCACATGAGGCCTTGATAAAGAATTAACAAAAACTAAGGAAGCGTCGAATAAATAATTATGTTGTATGATGCATGAATAATAAAAGATGAATAGATTAAAAAAGTAAGTCTATATACATATATGAAAATATATATATATGTGAATTTATTTTGAATAAATAAAGATAAATGATTTAAGTAAACTGTACATACATATATGAAAATCATATCTATATATGTGTGTGTGTGTGTGTGTGAAGTAATTGAAAAGAAATAAAAGATAAACAAAATATTAATAAGTAAAGTATGTATATATATATATATATAAGTAAATAGATATATATATGTTATTATATAAATTAATTAAATAAACTGAAATTCCTTTTGCTAAACTTAAATAGAAACAAATTAAAAAGTTTAAGTTATCAAAAAATTATAATCTTCTAAATAAATTACCTTTAGTTCACACTAGGAGTTGAATTCAAGAAAGTATTAAAATATTGATGTTAACTCAAGATAACACAAACTGCCCATTCCAAAGAAACCTATATAAAGGCAAAAGCCAAGAGAGAGCATATGATCTGATCATTATTTCTGTATGGGATTGGAGAGAATTCCAAGCCTTGTACTTAGAAGATACAGAGATTAGCTCCAAGATACCAGCAGCCATATCCTTAAGTGTTCTAGATTTTCTTGCATGTTGGAACCAGCTCGGGGGTGATCTGATTATGAACTAGGAACGGTTCTAGGTCAAAGGTTAGGAGGAACGTGGAAGTTCTGAGGTTATCCAGTTACCACTCCACAGGTCAGAAACAGAGTATTTCCTATTAATTTGGGTTTGAAGTGTGTTGGGTTATAAAGCTATTACAAGAAACGCAACTTCACGGAAGAGGTTTACCCTTTTCCCTATATCATAATTTATTTCATGTTCATAAATAGGTTTACATGCTGATTTTTATAGTTATTAAGGTTTCCATTGAAAGTTGCTAATTGTTCTTCATGAACTTTAATTAAATTTTTGATTTTTGTTGTTCCATTGAAAGAATTATTTAGTCATGGTAGCCTTAGTTTTACTTACGAAATTTTATAGATAGGATTATCCTTTGAAAGTTTTATTTATTGTTTGGACTAAAATTTGGGTAGATCTATTTTCCTTTCATAAACTAGAAAATAAACTTATCAGACTTAATCGAAAACTTCAAACCCCAAACCTCTACTCTTCAAACTCTATATTTAAACTTCAAGAAACCAGAATCTATAATTACTCTATTCATAAAGTTTATAATAAAATTATTTCAAACACAAAAAACAACATGTGTTCCATACAAAGATATTAAACACTGAAATCGTAGACCCTAGAACAACAACAAACAACATTAGAAGTAAAATAATTATTTATAGTGCAAAGTCGATTTTAGGCGATCAAGATCGCTCTAGCAAAGCAAGCTCATGCTAGAGGTATGCTTCTTAAACCTAGTTTTATTACTCAACATTTATTACAAATCATCCACGCAGGATTTGAACTTAAAAAACAAACAACTAGTAGCAGATCTTCCTCATGAGTTACTCTCTTCTTATTAAATTAAAAATAAAAATGCTCACTATCAATTTAAAAAAAACCTAGGGTTCTTTAACTATCATTTACACACCAACAGTAAATAGAATTTAGTAAGTTAGAGTACCATAGGTTCTCGCAACAGATCGAAACCATTCTCTGGTTTAGGGATCGAAAACCTTAGAGTCCCAGTCCATGCTATCAGCATTTCAATTTTATACACTTGACTCCTTAATACTACACACAGCATTGGCTAAGGCCATGCTGTCATTAATCAAATTATTTAAAAAGATACAAACATTTAACTAAGGTTTTACCCTTGGAACCATTGCTGAATAAATAAAGAACCATCGCATAATTAAACATTTAAGATTAAACATGAAAGAACCTAAAGGACTGAGATCATGCTCACAACATTGAGTAGTTGCAATTTACTCCACAACAAACTACAACCAGTTCCAAATCTATCTAAATTTTAAAAGAACCAATTATTTATTCATCAAAACAGTCGCCACAGAGTCATCACAAACAAGATTCTCACACAAACTTTAAACATGGCCTTTCCCAAAAACATTCAATATGAAAAAAAAATGTTAAATAACAGAGTCTTCACATTAATTAAAATAAACAGAGACAGTATTTAAAAGATAGAACCTCGGTGGAGTTGAACTCCCTTTCAAAACATAGAGAACCATAGAAGTACTAATCACAGTGTTAGCACTCCATAAATTTTGTGCTTAATCTTCTTCAGATAGCATTTGTCAATGCAAAATGGAGCATTTTTCATGATGAAGGTTTCAAATTTGGCCTAGAAAAGAATGTGTCCTCAGTTGCAGACACCAAGGTTGCAAAAGGAAAAAATGGTTAAAGGGTGTTTGTGAAAGTAAGTCTTTATGAGGGACCTAGAGGATTTTTAAATCTAAGTCGAAAAAGAAAGTCCTTTGATACTTTCATAATTTGGCCTAAGTTGGTAGCTTTATGAAAAAGGTTTTGATATTTTTTGGCCAAAGTCAAGCATTATGGAGAAAGGCTTTTAATTTTGTATAAAAAATATTTCCTAATTAAAGGGCTTTGATTTTTATCGCCTAACTCAAAAATTTAGGGTTTTTTATTTCCATAATATGGCCAAAACTAAAGGTTTTTAGAGAAAGGGTTTAAGTTTTTTGGCCAAAGACTTAATTAAAAATCGAGCAAAAGGTTAAGGGGCTCAGCTCACATGCCCAACACCAAGGGCTTACCAAGGAACCAAGAGCCAAGGCAAAGGGGTTCCATGCACCCTCTATCATCCAAGCACCAAGGCCGAGGGTCTCTCCATCGTTTGTTACTTGATATACTGTGGAGGCAATGGGATATATAAAGATGTGAAAAGAAGCCTTTTCCTTTGCATGTGGGATTTATGCCAGGATTGGAAATGCTTATATAAGCATGGAAAGACTAACGTATGGCATGCCCAAGTGTTTCATCTTCGAGTTGAGCTATCGTGAAGCTGTGGCAAAATTCATTGGTGCTAAATTTGGCTGTGAGGTTAATTTTCCAAATCCCCAATTTGCAAATAGCGTTTCAATTAGGAAGTATTTGGCTGGCTCTCATCCAAGCTGTTAGAAACCTATGACTACACACATACAACGAGGCATTCAACAAATCGCAAGACACCTAGCATCGTCAAGGTCCACGTCGATATCGCATGGTCAAAATTACTCGATGGACAGGATATAAAGCTGGATGCGATGGGAAAACCGTTGTTCCACGCGTCATCCTCCTGGTGTGTCGCATACATATGAATGGTATTATAAACAACTTGAAGGGCCATGCGATACCACCATCTAGAAATAAAGTTACTTGTGGAGATATAAAGAGGAGTGGTCCCATTTTGGCGGTTTGTTTTTACATATGACCGGAATGTCACGCTCTCCAAACCCTAATACCGTCCATCCAAGTGAGAGTTGATGCTACCACCATGATTTTGTAGCTGAGGAAGAAGTGCTATGTCAAACAAACTGAACCAAAGATGATTCCAGCAAAGCCGAGGGTCATAGAATGTCCAACAGGTATCTGTACCATTTTTAAAACCAATAATAATCTACGATGACCATTTTAGGGTTGTAAACGAAGAATGGCTATTTGCCTTCACTACTGCATCTTGGTGCAGCAGGGGTGTGTGCGAAAGAGAAGACAAACCCTCATTACAAATGCGTGATATCCTATGTGATATCCTGCTAGGTATACGGAGTCATAGGGAAGCGACACAGCTCTTTATATATTCTTATTAGATTTCTTTGCTTCTAAACAATGAGCCCAGATTGCGAAGACCATCTCAGGATATTGAAGCTATACGAATGTTTTGCTTATGGGCTGAGGACAAGTGGGTCTCACTCCATCCAATATTTGGTGTCGTTTTGTTGGTTTGAGAAGGCAGATAGTAGAAGAAGCCAAAAAACTAAAATGTGCTAGACCTACATACGAAGGTTGATAGAGATTTTTTCTCTTCTCCATGATATGGTGACCGGGCAATGAAGACGCAAGCATTACAAGTTTTTAATGGTGCCAAAGCCTAGTGTTTTCAGCATGGGTGTTCTTTCTGTTTACAACCATACAGATATAGATCGACCACAGTGATTAATAGAGTTTAAATGAATACCAAATGCAAGGTTTATTGCACTTATTATGTCAAAAAGAATTCAGCAGTGTCATCTCCAGGTGCCCATAAGCATGCATAATGCTTCTTGACATATACAGTGCGCTTGACGACCATATTTTTAGCAATCTCAATGGCAGTGTTTAGTGGTAGAACTTTCAGTGTAAGAACTTTCAGGTAGCTGGGTCTTCCGCAGAAATTGGGGGAAATGCCATAAATAGAGATCTAGCGAGGTATTGTTTCACCAACATAATGTATGAGAAAGTTGGGCAAGTATTTTACCTATGAGCTGAAGATAAATGTGTCTCACTCCATCCAAACATTTGGTGGCTGGTTTGATGGTGCAGAGCTCAGTGAACACATTTAAGCACTGTAATAAAATATGTTTCTCTCACATAGATGATGGGTTTGTCATATTCACAAGTTTCATGAGTAGTTTTGCAGCTGTTATCACACCTATTGAAATGATACTCATCGAAGGCTGAAGAAGACCAATTTAAGGGTTAAGTGAAGTAATTTATGACATTCAGAAGTGGGCAGAAATAAAGGGTTTGAGAGCTGGTGGGTGAAATCAATTAAAAAAGCAATCACCTGGATGGTATCTGAAATATCTTTTATTTTGAATTAAATTTGTCATTTACTGAAAAACTGCTGCCAGATATAAAAGGCAGTTAGATTTTTTCATATTTCTGTTTTGAAAAGATAGGTGGCAGAGTTGTATCAATGACGTGTCACTGCACTTGTAACTATTTTTTGTTAGGAATTAGGTCGAATAGGAGGCTCCAGACAGCTATGTATTCATTTGTAATTGAAGAACTAGGTGAGTGAATCATTTGGCTGAAGCCTAGGAGAGTTGAGCTCTGTTTTTTGAGATTTTATTGTTAATACATCAGTAGTGTTTGAGGCTGGGTTATTTGCAGAGATTTCCTGTGTCATTTTTCTTGCAGCATGTCTTTCCTTTCCCATGTTAATTTGTTTATCTTTCTTTGTAATTCATTCTGTTAAATTTCTCTCATGCTTGGATAAGTGTACACTGGAATGGGATTCATAGAAATAATGCCCTGTTCCTTTCATTTCAGGCATTTCACCACTAATTTCTGCTAAAGTTGGCATAAGATTCATCCTTGTTAGATGCCCTATGCTGATGGACTGTTCATTTTTCTTCTGTTTCACCCCTTAAAGCTCTCTAACTGCGCGTGGGTGGCTACCTTGCCTCTGTTTAGATATCTTATGCAGTTGCACTGTTATGTGTTTTATGATTAATCTTTTGACTCCATTGCCCCATAGTTCTCCTCTTGATTCTCTTACCAAGGTTTTAAACAATTTTCTTCAACAGAAATATGATCTTCTGCACCTATTGTTCATTGAATATCTTAAATGTTGAATGCTAGTCTGTTTTTCATTATTGACAATCTTGATGATTTCTAGCTTTCTGTGAGTTAAAGAGAGAGCCCTCTCTATTTGTGTTAGGTCAGAAACGCAAGCTAAAGACTGGTTAGTGGTTACCCAAAATTTCCCTCTCCACAACCTAGGGGGTCAATTTCGGTGTTAACAAATTTGCGTCGTTTCCAGGGAGGAGATTGTTTCACAATCCTTAGGAGAACGACAAGTTTAGATCTGAATGTTGATGGTGAACAACAGTCAGACATCAAGAAGGTTGTATCATTCACCTGGCGACTCCACTCAGAAGATTTCCAGTGCAAAGGTGACTCCACTGGGAGGATCAGTGAATCCATATTAGAATTTGAGATGTTGAAGGTCTCATGGCGACTCCACATTCAAGAAACCCAGCAACCCATTGTTTCACAGGGTAGTCTCGTCAATCTTCAAATCAGAATTTGCAGCTTCAATTTTTCAAGATGACTTCATTGTCAAGAAGGTATGCTCCTTTGAATAGGTCTCATATTCCTTGTTTTACGAATCAAATCCCTAAAGTAGATTGGAAACTGAGTTACCTAAATTCAGAGATGAAGATCACAACAATGCTGCTTTGCATTTAATCAAATTTCATATACATGTACACAAGCTGAATATTATGGTTTCAAGAGGACTATCTAATGAAAATGTTCATGGCTTCTTTAGAGGGAAAAGCAAGGGATTGGTATGAAAGTTTAAAACCTGGTAGCTTGTTTTCATTAAAAGATTTTCACATAGCATTTTATGAGCATTATAAAGGGTATTTTCTATCTTTGTCTTTAGTGGAAGATTATTGTGGTCAGTTTGAGGATTTCATATAGTACATTGATAGTATTAATGAAGATCTAGAAAGTATGAATGATGAAGACCTATCTGGAGCATTTTATCATTTCTCTTTACAAGTCCATAGTCAGGATATTCAAGAAAATTCTCAAGACAGAGTTACAGCCTCAGCTGAAAATAAAGAAAGCAGTAACCATGTAAATTATCTTTATATCTCTTCTCCCGAGGTGGATGAGAAGTGTTCTCAGTTTTGTCGATCATCTTGTGTTTTTGAAGAATATCAAATCACTCCCATTTCATGTAATATTATTTCATAAGTTCTTGGTCTAGAGGAACCTATCTTGTTGGATTCACTTGAAAGACAACACACCGGTGCTTCTCTTGGAGCACAAGGAGCAGATAAGATCTAAGATGACGTTGCTGATTTTTCATTAGACAAGAAAGGTGTAACGTCCCAAAAATACATGAAAATTAAAAATTTTCTTGTCTGCGAAAATTGTTAGTTTATAATAGAAAAGGCGCACATTAAACCTAATAATATTAGAAACAATCATACTTGTATGCTGCAATGTACGTCTAAGCCTATCTGTTTCTACATAGCCTCTTCTAAGTGTAAGTATAGAATTTGTGGAAGCGGTGTGGAAATAATGAGATCGTGTTTTCATTGTGGTTTGCAACAGTGGGTTTAGTAGGTAGGAAATAACACTAGCTAGTGTTTGAAATATCATGTGATTTTAATTATGTACGTCTAATGACACCTTCAGGTCATGACCTTCTTGATGACGATATGTTTTTCACATTGGAGATTCCATAATACTCCCGGACATGTAATTATGTACCTCGGCAGGGTTGCCGGGAGATATGGGCAATTGTAGGGGTTGCCGGACTTACTTAGCATAATGCTAATGCCATCATGTACTCTTGTATTTGCAGGTGTCTTGACTCTATGAGTAATATCACTAAAGGGGTGGTTCTTATTCCATTGTTGGTCCTATTCCACCGGTTGTATGATAAGTCCTTATTACTCCATTGTCATAGGAGTTCTTAATTCAAACATTTCCCAAAGTGGGTTTACAACTATTAGTTCTTGGGTAATGCAATCAATTGCGAATTGATCATACTTTGTAAAGTTTATGTATATAAATCGAGCCCTTTGTAATTTAAATCAGGGTGGTGGAAAACTATGACTGCACTATAGGGAGTGTGAATTATTTGACCTCCACTCAATTGGAAGTTGGTAAAGACTTTAATGCATTTAGTAGCTCGTGGCGAACAGCCTGTCATAAGGGTTTGGCTGTTGATTTGGGTTTTTGATCTGTAGTCTCTATATTCAACTTGTTGTTTGTTTATGGCTCTGTGCTTTCGTTGATGGAGGATAATGGGGTGTACTGACCCGAGCTCTGCTCGTGGTTAGCATGCTTAGTGAATGTGGCTATTGATCATGGCATAGGAAGGCCATACTTCTCACAGGTAAAGAAATGTAAACCCTATCAGTTATTGACAATTTCTAAATTCTTAGAACTGGAAATGCATATTTGAGCTAAGAAATACTGTATGTTGTTCATGGCAGGCGTTACACGCTTTGGTGTGGGAGCTGCGAAGGTTTATGACGTCGTGGGTTTGACTAGGGTACTGGTAAGTCTGCCTTCCCATGTATGCCCTACCTCCTGCATCTATGATGTCGTTTGTATGCGTTTGTCCTGGTGGTTTAGTGTGAGACCCCCATAAGCCATTGGCTTACTGATTCACTTTGGGGTGGCCTAAAACAATCGTCTACTTGGTTAGACTTGACAGAATGGGGTTCTGAGGTAATTTAACTAGTTGGGTGAATATGAGGACTGTAATATGCATCAGCTGGGTTTCATCGATTATTCGGTTCTACGAAATTCTTGTAATTTAAATAAATACTCTTCAATGAGATATGACTCCTGTATAGTTATAATGATTTCAAATGCTACATGTCTCTGTTCCCTATGTGTATTTAAGCATTTGAGCTGAAACTTTTAAGAGTTCTAAGGTTATGGGTTTCTTGGGTATTTTTTTAACTACTGTTCCGACAATGCAGACATTTATAAAGGGTCATTGATGCCCTCTTGCTTGTAATTAAGTCTGTGGTTCGTATATTGTCTTCAATGGTACTCGTTCTTCGTTTTGCATATTGCTACAGGGTTTATGTGTGAACAATGTATTTCCTGTGGGTATATAAGACATCAATGAAGTTTTCTACGCCTCTGTTGCTGTAATGTGGGTAGATTGTAAATAAAAAATGTCTTGTTTACCTTGCTGGTTCCGTGGGTAGAATGGATGCTTGCCTGGCAAGGGTTTCAAGGCTGTACTCGACGTTTTTGGTTTGTTTTATATAGAGACTTGTATTCTGTAGGAAATACTTATACTATTTGTCTCTTTTTGAAGGCCACAGGATTTGACCCTGGTCCTATCTTTCGATGGGAATCTTCATGGTGTTCATATGAAATGCGTTTTTCTTCTTGCTTCCATTTATGATTGATCTCTACGTTCCTGTAGGTGGCTAACATAGCTTTGTTGGTGAAAGGAAATATAAAGGGTCTCAGGTCTATCTTATTTGATTTAGCGTTATATACAATCTCTATCATACTTGATATGTTTGTTTTACAATATGGTATAAAGGGTTTGGGAAGGAAAACAAAATAGATCGGGCAAAGAAACAAAATGTGCAATAAAACTAGTATTAGATACAGACTCTAGAATATATGGAGAAAATCTATAAACCAATGATGCCTGCGCTTTCTTTTGCTATGGTGTTGTATAGTTAAAATTTCGAATGGCGTCATGTGTTGTTCAACGATTTCTGATATGGTTTTGATTTCTGTCACTAGACAATTTTGTTGTTGATAATCTAAAACAGGGGTGTAGATAAGTGAAATAAAATACTACCATAAGTGGGATAAAATACTATAATTATTTTTCTGCATTCAAATCAACAAATTGCCTGTTCTAACAATCTAAGCAGTGTAAATGACTAGCAAAGACTAGCATGGCTTGTCCTACTTGGAATGCCATTCGATTTCTGGAAGGCTTGATTTAAAACTGATAATAAGAACATTGTTAATTTAACATTGCATTTATAACATGGATACAAAACGTAGGAGGGTTTTATAATTAATCATACATGTTGATCTCTATAGCTTGTCCTACTGATGATGACCTACTAATCCTGGTAACTTGTTCTTACTGATACTGACCTACACACTTGGCCAACTAGTTAGGGAAAACTACTGACTCTTAGCTAACCTGATAAATGATCTTGTATTGAATGACTTTGGGACTACCACGTTCCTCCCAACCATGATTCCACAACTGTTCCTGGTTCAGTATGAATCCCCCCGAGTTGGTTCTGATATGCAAACTGAGAAGTAGGGGCCCTTAGGTGTGTAGCTAATTCAGATCCCAAAATATATGGATAGAGTTCACTTCCTTGAGTAGAGGGTCCTTCTTGGCATAATAATACCAAAGGAAAAACATCCCCCAAACTTTGGGGTCTGTCCTCCTTAAGTAGGACAAATATTGAATTATGACTGTTGGAAATTACTGGTTTCTTTAAAATAATTTAATTTATAAAAACAATATTTGTTTATTTAACTACTAGTTATTTTGGAAACTAGGAAGTCTCAACCTGTTTGATTAAAGTGTTTTTAATCTTTTAGATATTTTCATAATAATAATAATAATATACAATTTACAATACCATCTAAATATTAATAAATAATATTTAGTAAGTGGCAGCCCACTTATGCATAAATATATATCTATAAAGTGTAAACATTTATAAAAGAATAGATATTTAATAATTAACCAATATATATATATATTTATTATTGAAGCTCCTAATAATAATACTACTTTGGGGTCCTTAGCATTTTCTTTCACAAGATGCTTCTTTTAGTTCTTTTTAAGGGAAGGGTCCACTTCTTTGGATGGTTTCGGTAAGCTGGTAAAGGGACCTCTAGTCTCTCCCTTTGCATGTCAGATTCCCTTGTTTTAACATGGTAGTTCCCGTAGTAGATGATGATAATAAGATTTATTTAATCAAGTTGAAATAGTTGTGATAAGACCTACAAGTGCTATTCAGAGTCCTCTTTGACTCAACACTTGAGAAGTAGTAACCCCGAGTGCTCTTCGGAGCCCTTCAACTCAACACTCTCACATGGGCGTTACGCTAGTGATATTCCAGAGCCTCTGCTCAACACTAGAGCTAGAATGTGGTTGTGAGGCACATCTAGGATAATTACATGTCCTCGGATCCGGTAATCATTTCTTTCAAGATTGGAGTGCTCTAGGGCTCATGCCCAACACTCAATGTACATCGGGGCTTAGGCCCAGTACATAGGTCTTTTGTGTGTTCCTAAGTCCACGCTCAGCACACTAACTAGTCAACCATGTAAATCATGCTCTGCACAGTATAATGTAATCAAAAGAGAAAAATATCAGTATATCATAATTTTGTAATCACTTCTTGAAATACAACATAGTTTATTCATTCGGCTTTCCTGCCCCACATATATTCAATAATGAAACAAATCAGGGTCCATGCCCAATACATCACTCATAAAGGAAATAAATCAAAACATATAAATGCTATGTCAAACATAATAAATCTCATATACTGGGGCCATGACCCGACATGACATCATAACATAGTTAGTCAAAAATTTGGGATATTACATCCTTCCCTGCTTAGAACAACACTGTCCTGGTGTTTCCTAGGGACTAGAAATGAGATCATGAAACAAGGCGGGGTATGTCTCTCTCATGGTAGCCTCATTCTCCCAAGTGGCCTCATCTGGTCCAAAGTGCCTCCATTGCACTTTCAACTGAGTAATGGTCATCCTCCTAAGCTAAACCTCTCTCTTGTCCAGAATGTGGAGTGGTTCTGGCGTGAACTCCCCTTCGGGCTCCACCTGTAATAAGGACCAATCAATGACATGTTTAGTATCGTATACATATTTCTTTAATAAAGAAGCATGAAAAACATTATTAAATTTTATATGTGCTAGTAGGGCTAACTCATATGCTATTGGACCCTTCTTGCCCAGTATTTCAAAAGGTCCACAAAACCTTGGGGCTAGTTTACCGCAACGTCTCAAACTTAACGAGCTTCATTTCGCTTTTATTCTTAGGAAGACATGTTCACCGATTTGGTAGTCCTTTTCCTTTCTTTACCTGTCTATGTAACTCTTTTGGCGGTCTTGTGCTTCTTTTAAATTCAGTTGCACTTTGGAGACTAGTTTTTCCAATTCCTTTAGTAAGTCTGGCCCTAGCATAAACTTGTCCACCGGGCTATCTTAGGTGATGGGGGTTCGACACTTTCAACCATAGAGTACCTCGAAGGGACTCATTTTGGCCGAGGTTTGATACCCGTTGTTGTATGCAAACTCCGCGAGGTGTAAGTAGTCTTCCCACTTAGTGGGATTGTTCGTGACATACATTCTCAGCATGTCTTCCAAGATTTGGTTTACTCGTTCCGTCTGTCCGTTGGTTTGGGGATGGTATGCGGTACTAAACTGTAGTTGTGTTTCTAATCCAGAGAACAATGCTCTCCAAAAGTTACTAGTGAACTTTGTGTCTCGATCTGAGATGATTTCTTTGGGTATCCCTTGTAACCGAAAAATCTCTTTTAGGAAGATCTCCACAATGTGAACTGCCTTGTAGGTAGATTTTACTGGTATAAAATGTGCGGCTTTAGACAGCTTGTCTACTACTACAAAGATGGAGTCATTTTGTTTCTTGCTCTTGGGTAGGCCTATAATGAAATCCATACTTATTACCTCCCACTTCCATTCTGGAATGGGTAATGGTTGAAGTAGTCCGGAGGGGTGCTGGTGTTCTTCTTTGACCAACTGACATTCCTGACACTTCGCGATGAACAATGCAATGCCAGCTTTTAGTTTAGGCCAAAAGTAGTGTTTCTTTATGGCTGAAATCATCTTTTGATATCCAGGGTGTCCTAAATAGGGGCTCCGATGGAATTCCGTGAGTATGTTAGGTCTAATGTCCCCCCCTTCGGGAATGTAAAGTCTCTCCTTTGACCATAACAATCATGATTCATCTATCTTGTATTCTTTCTGTTCTTGAAAAAGCCTAGCTTCATGGATTTTTTAAGGATCTCAACATAGAACCTATCACTTTGGCATGTTGTTCTAATGTTGTCATGTAAGTCGGAGTCCGTCTGACTTTTGGTTACCTCATATAACATATGAGCTCGTAGGCTTAAGGTGTCGGCGATCTTGTTTTCTTTCCCCTTGATGTGTTTTAGTTCAAAGTGATACTCACTAAGAAAGGTTAACCAACTAACCTGTCTAGCGTTTAGTTCTGGCTGGTCGAATAGATACTTTAGACTCATGTTGTTCATCTTTAGTAGGAATTTCTTACCCATGAGGTAATGTCTCCACATCTTTAGAGCATGGATAATGGCGGCCAATTCGAGGTAATGAGTAGGATAGTTTGTCTCATGTTCCTTTATCTTTCTTGACTCGTAGTAGATGGCAAAGTCATCTTGCATAAGGACTCCATCGAGTCCTTCCTTTCTTGCATCGGTACAAACTACAAAGTCCCCATTGGGGTTGGAAATTCGTAGTATTGGTGTGCTAATCAGAAGTTGTTTTAACTTCTGAAAACTTTCTTCGCACTTGTCTGTCCAGATGAACTTACTGGTTTTCTTCTGTAATGCGGTCATGGGGCAAGCGATCCAAGAGAAGTTTTCAATGAACTTTCGATAATAACCGACTAAACCTAGGAATGATCATATGTCGAAGACACATGTGGGTGTGGGCCATTCTTCGATAGCTTTGATCTTTCTGGGATCAACTGCTATTCCCTTCTCGGAGATGATGTGCCCTAAGTATTGTATCTGAGGTCTATAGAAATCACACTTGCTAAATTTTGCATAAAGCTGATGTTCTCGTAATATCCGTCGGACTATTCGGAGGTGTTCCTCATGTTCTTCTTCATTCTTGGAATAGATAAGGATATCGTCTATGAATACTAAAAAAAACTTGTCGAGGTACTTGCTGAAAACATTGTTCATCATGCACATGAAGTTTGCGGGTGCATTTGTCAGACCGAAAGGCATTACTACAAATTCGTAGTCGTTGTACCGGGTGCGAAACGCGGTCTTACTGATGTCCTTGTCACAGATCCTCACCTGGTGATATCTGGATCGCAGGTCGATCTTCGAGAAGATCTTTGCTCCTCTGACTTGGTTAAACAAGTCATCGATCCTAGGGAGTGGATAACGGTTCTTGATGGTTAACTTGTTGAGTTGGTGATAATCGATGCACATACGCATTGTGTCATCCTTCTTTTTAACAAAGAGGATTGGTGCTCCCCAGGGAGACACACTTAGTCAAATGTAACCCTTGTCTATTAGTTCTTGTAACTGTATTTTGAGCTCTACCAGTTCGGGTGTACTCATACGGTACGGAGTCCTAGAGACGGGTACGGATCCGGGGGTTAGTTCTATGGAAAAGTCTAAGTACCGCTTGGGTGGTAACCCTGGTATCTCTTCGGGAAATACGTCTTTGAATTCTACTAGTATCGGGAAATCCTCGATCTTTTGATCTCTATCGGCTTCTACTGATTGAAGGTGGATTGAAAATAGTTTACAACCCTTTCTTAATCATTTCTTTGCTTGTAATGCCGATATCTGTCGGACTGATACTTCCTTAGGTATACCTTGGATGGTTCTTTGGTTTCCTTGACTATCTATGCGTAGGATTGACTTATTTAAGAAATCCAACAAGGCATAATGTCCATCCAACCAATCCATGCCTATTATTACGTCATAAGATCCTAGCAATAAGATGTTCAAATCTATCTTAGTTAAAAATCCGTTCAAATCTATCTCACAACTCTTAACTAGTTCAGAGACCTTCCGTTTGGTACCGGTGGCTAATTGTACCAGCCATGGTGCTTTGTGACTCTCTCAGTTTAATTTGCACGACTCTACTATTCTAGGAGAGATGTAGCTCCAATAAGCATCGGGGTCTATTAAAACTGAAATGATATTGTTAGATATCTTACCCTCAATTTCTACCATGGTGGCTTGATGATCTGCCTGCCGACCATCAAGGGTAGAATAAATCCTAGGTGTCTTTTCCATGTCTCCCAGTGTAGGCTCTGCTTGGATGTTGTGTAAAGTCCCATTTGTTTTGTTGGGGCAGTCTCTGCAGTAATGTGGTCCCTAGAATTTCCAACAAGAAACAGTTGGTGGGGCTGTCTTTACCCCTTTGTTGAAGGCTGGCTTGTTGGCTGGTGGTGGGGGTGCAATAGGTCGAGCTTGAGGTTAGTTGAAACCTCTGTTGGGTGGGAAACTATTGTTAATTTTCCGAAAAGGTGGGGGCTTAAAACCCAGTCTGCGGTTGTGTAAGAAGGTCTTGAATCTATCCCTATTTCTGTTGATGTTGTCGTTTCTTGGCTTTCCGTGCTCATAGCCCAACCTGGCTTTATGTAGGGTTATGCCAAGGGTTTTGGGCATGTCAAATTCTATTTTCTCTCTAAAGTTTGGTGGCAGCCCACCCAAGAACTGCTGGATTTTCACCTTCTCATCTTTAATATAAGGCACATAGTGCAGCAAGTCTAAGAACCAATTTATGAAAGCTTCCATAGTCAGGGAACCCATTTTTCAGCTCATGAAATTCTTTTATCTTCTTGTCGAAGAATCTTTTAGACATGTATTTGTCCTGAAAGATTATGTTGAAAGTGTCCCAGCTTATGTCTCGCAGCTCTTGTCCCTTATTGTGTTTTAGGTCCCACCACCATTTGGCATCCTTTCCATTTAGGTGGTATATGGCTAGTCGGGCTTGCATCTCACTGGAGTAATTATGAACCTTAAAGTATTTGTTCATTCCTAACAACCACTCTTCAGCCTTTTCTCCTGAGTTAACTTCCCCATCATAAGTTGGGGCCCTTATCTTTCTGAACTCCCCTTGTAAGCTGTCCTCACTCTTCCTCCTTTTCTTGCAAGGAGGTGGAGAACCATTGTCATTGGAAGAGCTCTTACAGTCCTCTTCCAATGGTTCTGGTTTATGTTTTGCTTGATCTCCTATTTTGTAACCAGGGATGATTTTAAGAACCCCCCCTAAATTTATATGTATAATAATTTGGTGAATCCCCATGATACATAGGAAATGTTGAGGGCTATTTTATCAATAATATAATATGTATATATAATTTTTGGGGGATTTTTTCCATAAATTTATGTAATCCTGTAAAATATTGGCGAATCTTTCATAAAATTATAAAATCTTGGCGAATCTTTCGTTGAATTATAAAACCTTGTAAAATATTGGCAAATCTTTCATTAAATTATAAAACCTTGTAATGTCTTGGTGAATCTTTCATAAAATTCTAAAATCTTGGAGAATATTCATTCAATTATTTACTTTGTGCCTCTCTTGTAGTGTTTATGCGTTACTGAAATGAAAATGCTACTGAATAAATACTATATAATAGAGACATATTCTAATATAACTATAACATCTAGTTTGCATGAATCACTATAATTAATACCTTATAAACACAATTTCACCCAACTCGCCCTTGCCTACATCCATTGGTACTAATCTATGAAACCATTGATATAAAAAGCATATGTTACTACACTTCCCTAATTAGTTCACAATGTTCATGTTATTCCTCTATGGATAATAGGTTTATTATATCTTCATATCATGCATGCGATGCTAACATAGTGCTATGAATTACAATAGTTGTGAATTCTTGTAAAAATGAACGTCACAGAAAAACCACCTTATATATGAGTAACATAACATATATTTAGGTTATTTTGTTGATATTTAGATAGAATTACTTAAATTGGTAGGATACTCAAATATACATTAGATTATGTCATGACTCTTATTGTTATCTCCATCTTCTTCCCAATCTAAATTGTTATAACTAACTAGTTGGTTCGATTTCTCATATAATATCAATACTTTATAACAAGTTGTAATTTCCTTTATATATAATGAACAATTCTTGTTGTAATTTCCTTTATATATAATGAACAATTCTCTTTCTAGCTTCAAGGTGACTTTCTTGTAGATCCTGCATAAATTGAGAAACCACATTGAATAACAAAGGAAATATTAGTTTGACTATGAATTCAATACATAAGACTACTAACAAGTCGTCAATAGAGTGCATAATTGGATTTTGAAGAAGTACTCTTCCTAATTATCTTCACTCTTAACTGATAAGGCGTAGCACACAATTTACAAACACACTATCTCCTATAATTTTCAAAACAAAAAGAAAATGGGCGAGTTGGGTGAAATTGTGTTTATAAGGTATTAATTATAGTGATTCATGCAAACCAGATGTTATAGTTATATTAGAATAAGACCTCATTGGAAGTGAGAAAAACATTACTGGATCTTTATCAAACATTACGTATGACCCTAGATTGCAACATGTACATGATGGTAATTCCATTTATGGAATTGATAAATTTATCCCCATTCATGTTCCCAAACAAAAAATAGAGAGAAGAAGGAGTTCTTGCACAATTTCCAGGGTCATTACCAAACATGGGGTCCTTATTCTCTGATAGAGAAACTTCAGATATCAATGGCTTATTTAGTCATTCTCTTAATATTAAGTATTCTTTTTGTGAGCACTCTATGAATCAAGATACACCTTTTCCAACACCTGAAAATATGGAACCCGGGGTTTAGAAAAAAATGTAGTTCAAGAGAATTTATAATGTCCCCTCTTTTCCTTTTGACGCATGAGGGGGAGATACATAGGGGACCAACCTCTATGCACTAACAAATTATAAAGGCTTCTGCATAATAAAATAAAATCCCAGAAGTGTTCACCCTTTTAAAATATAGAGGGTTGGCTTGCTACTCTACTCTAGAGGTACATATCACAATTCGGGGGAAATCTTATCAACTAGGGTGGTTAGTAACTCTAGAGTAACCTACTATGTGGGTCCCTCTGGCATAGTTTGATTATCCTGCCCTTCTAGGGTTCAGGGGACTAGTTGCTTTGTGTAGATTCAAAAAGTAGCTATAACCATAAGAAGTAAAAGCAACCACTTCTAAAAAGTCCACATTTGTCCAACATACATTTTCAAAATATATAACAATTTTTTTCTCATTTCCAATCCCTAGATCTAAGATGGTTGCCTCTTTCTAGTCTAGAAACCATGGATAAAATTGAATAACATTTATTTGTAATTGAGGGACTTATATCCCACTCAACTTATCAACACAGATACTTGTGAAAAAAAAACTTATTCTTAGTCTTTGTTCTCTACCTCTAATGCGAATAACTCATTCAATGATTAAACATTTGTAATCCTCAAATATGAATCTAAGATACAATGATCTTAGCTTGAAAATGATGGGGTTAAGCTGAAATACCAAAAAACCAACTCTAATAAAAAAAATGAATGTGATTCTATAGTTGCATGAGGAATGATTTGTAGCTATACAAAGTGGCCCCCCTTTAATCATCAATCAATGGAGAGAAAGGTTCCTTATTTCCCTACTCAAAATTTGGCTTTTTGTTCAATCTCTAATTTCCTGTGAACAACCAATTAAGTAGACAATCCCACACTCTTATCCTTTCACGCATATGGGTTTTGAATCTTGACTGGGCATGTATAATACTCTTGTTCTCTTTGCTTATTCCCTCCCCCAATTGTATTAAGTACCTTCCACTCCTAGAATGGCATTCCTCCCAATATTTATTCCCACACTCCTTTCCTCAGCAAGGCACTCTCAACAAAACACACTCACCCAATGTCCACGAGAAATACAAGGAGAAGGGCTCACCCATGTAGTAGGAAAATTTGCAATGGAATTTGCCATGTAATGTTTTTGAATCTTTCCACTTATAATGTTGGTTGTATGTGTATTTAGAACAAATAAATGGCCTAAAAGGAACCTAGTGGTGATTAAAATCACCAAGGCAAGGGATAAAAACACCCAACAATGATATAATCATCCAAGCAATCACAAAAACGCCTCAAGCCACACAAATTGGCCCCAGTAAGTGATAAATTCAACCGGCACTGTTTTTAAATGCCCCACCATTATTAAAGCATGCATATATTGATAAATAACAACCTCAAGCACTTCTAAATTCACCCATTTATGACAAAAACGCCCTAGGAACTTCAATACTTGCCTTAAGCACTTCAAAATTCTCTCAACGATGATAAAAATGCCCCAGGCACTTCAATATTTTCTTCGACACTTTAAAATTCTCCCAAAGATGATAAAAATGCCCGAGGCACTTCAATATCTACTCGAGCCACTTCAAAATTCGCCCCAGGCACTTCTTAAATCACCCAATGATGATAAAAATTCCCCAAGCACTTCAATACTTGTTGTAGGTACTTCACAATTATCCCAATGATGATAAAAACTCCGCAGGCACTTCAATATTTGCTCCAGGCACTTCAAAATTCTCCCAATGATAATAAAAACACCTCGAGCACCTCAATATTTGTCCTAAACACTTCAATACTTTCCCCAGGCACTTCAAAATTCGTCCAATGATGAAAAAAACAAGCAAACAATTTGATTTTTATTAGTCCACGACTGCTTCTTATTAGTCCATGACTGATTTTTATTAGTCCTGGGATAATGGCCCACTGAGGAATATATTGACATAACGCTAGTTTCCTAACCTCAAGATCAGTCCTTCAATTTTTCCGATTACTAGTCCATGACTGCTTCTTGCTCCATTCCTATGACCTTTTCCCCCTGCACCTACGCAATTAGCTAACATCAATGCTATCAGAACCAAACCGAAACTGGTAAAATCGGCAGGTCCGACTGGTTCACAGGCCCAATCGGTCTGGTTAGGTGCCTGAATTGGAAAACCTGCAAAATTGATTTAAACTAGTTGTGAACCGAACCTGCCAAAACTAGCCAAACCGACCAGTTTTGACCGGTTCAGTACGAAACCGGGCCAGTCTTGACTCTGCTTCATTTTTGGACTCTAGGGGTCATTTAGAGCCTCTTTAATAATGTATTTTGGTTCAAAACTTCAGAGATGTATTGTATTGGGTACCATTTTGGTTATTTACACCCGTACTTGCTATATATATGAGAAACTTTGCATACTTGTGTTAATGGTATCGATTTATATGTATGCACATGAATATCTACGTTTTTTTACAAAATATGAATAGCTTATGTATTTTTTGGTCGATCGTTTTTTTTTCTCGGTTTTTTTTTCCGGTTCCAGTCCGGTCCAATTCACATTTTGGGCATAGTCAGTTCGATCACCGATCTGGTTCTGATAACATTGGGTGACAATCCTTCCTCAACTAATAAATGAGATCCCACCCACTCTGTTTGATTTGTGTCTCTCCTCTCACCTAGGTTTCCCTTTACACTATTACAATATGCAAATACCTAGTGCCAATACCATGGGTCACCAAATACCATGGGCTCAATCACTTTACATAAAGTAAATACAAAATAGAATTCACTTTAATAATTCACACTCCTAAGTCTGAGAGGTACCTGGACGACTCTTGCATGCCAGACACTTGGCCTATGCAGAAGCTTCAAGCACCTGTTTGATGCTACAAAAATCAACACAAAATATGGCATGAGCAATAAACTTTCTTTTTAAAATGTAGGCTTCTTCTTTAAGGAATGACGTCATGCACCTGGAAACCAAGAGGATTTTTGCATCAAAACAATAGGTCCAAGTGGGAAAAATGAGGTGTGCTAAACTAGATATGACAACCCTTACACACGCAATCAACTCTACAAAGAAAAATATGAGTCTGGCCATGTGTCCCAATGATTTGCCTCAAGGGCACCAGACACCCACAAAAAGGGTATTCAATAGAGCCACAAGTCCAGCACCTCCTTGAGGTGTAAACCAAGGGGACCTACCACGACCTAATCATGGGTATTTAGCCCCAAAATCAACACTACATAATATAGCCCCAAAAACCTGGCCTTTACAAAAGAAAAATAAACCCTCACTCTAGTACATTTGGGAGGAACGCTTTAGACACTCCGAGGCGTAACAACTTCCTATCAGGACTCAGTTCAAATGCCTGGGACATATTCTCAAAACCTTTTTGTGGTTCAAGTATGGTGGCTTGAAGGCGATCCTTGGTTTTCTTAGAATCTATGTAATATGTCCAAGCAAATGTTTACGGGGGGAGGGTCTTATTGATGTTTCTACACAAGGAAGTATTTTTATTGCTAAATGGTGGTAAGATGTCCAAGTATGGTGGCTTGAAGGCGATCCCTGGTTTCTTAGAATCTATGTAATATGTCCAAGAAGGCATTTAGGGGGGGGGCAGGGTCTTATTGATGTTTCTACGCAAGGAAGTATTTTTGTTGCTAAATGGTGGTAAGATGTCTAGAATGCTCTGCCTTGATCTTCAGCTAACATTGAGCTTTAACAAGGTTTTCTAAATCCTGGAATTTTGCAAACATCCCATTCTTGGATTGAAAGGTACAGACCCATGCAAACCGATATAAATAATCAATAAAGGCGAGGATGTACTTGGATCCCCCAATAGAAGACATGGCCATGAGACCACAAATATTATTGTGTATTAGCACAAGGGGTCTATAGGCTCATCTTGAGTTGTCCTTTGAATAATTTCCATTTATTTCAGTCCACAAAAAAAGAGTACAGATCATCATCACCTTTCTGAGAAATTTGTAATGACTGCCAAGAGATGTGGCACTTGTCTGAAAATTTCTACTTCACCGAAGCTGAGATTGGAAAAGATAGAGTTTGTCAGCGTAGGTTAGGAAGTAGTATAGCAGAGGAGAGTTCTACAGAATCTAAAGATTGATGTGAATGGGCCTACAACGACATAATGTGATAATCAGAGTGCCATCTAGTTAGCTCAAAATCTAGTGTTTTATATATAAAGTAAATATATTTAAGTTCATCATCATCATTATATTCCAGAGTTGATTGTAAATGGAATAGTTCAAGTCAAATTCTAGATAACAAAAGATTAGGTTATAGATATTCTCACCAAGCCACTCAACAAGGACAAATTTGAAATACTTAGATTTTATGGGCATAAGCTTTTGATCTCTCCAAATACTTGATAACAGGAATAAAGGTTATAGGGTGCACTCAACAATTGCTTTGCCGTCTACTGAAGAGAAGCACTACAGTAGAATAGAGGGAAGAGGTAGGGAGGTTGCCTTTAATAATAGAGGAGCATTCTAGACTCCACCCCTAAACGCTTATATCCCCCCGCCATGCACCATTATTTCATTTCCTTAAGGAAAAGTAAAGTCAATTGGATCTTGCTGTATGAGGCGTTTCCCCACTCAGGGCGGACCTAAACCCTTAGACTTGAATCTTTATTCATTTTTTAGAGCAAATTTGAATGCTTCTCTTAAGGTCTTAGGATTGAAAAGATCCATTTTAGATTGGATATACTTGTACAATCCAGGGGATAACCCCTGCTGTTTGCACAGGGAGAATTCTTCCCTGTCAACAAGAGGAAAAATAGTTCTTTGATTAAAGAGAACATTATACACAAAAAATAAAGGAATACACATAATCCATTTCCTTACTCTCTATTTCAAACAAAAACGTAAATGAAAATCATATCTCAAGGAAACAAATCGAAAAACTCTCAGTGGAAGCTTCATCCTCAAAAATCACAAATGAAATCTACAATAAAATATGTGGATGTTTTAGACACATAATTTTGTCTCCATGCAAATATACAATTTGTATACAACGAATCCTCAACCAGACTAATGGTAATAGTTTTCTAAAAATGCTACTTATTCTCAAATGTAACCTAAACTATCATCATGATGAAAACTCGAAATCCCAAGATGGTCAGTTTACAAGAATGCATCCTTCTCTAGCAGCTTCAACACTTCCTTCTGCTCATTTAGTTTAGCAACATCTATGGATGTCTTTCCATCAAAGTTTTGCTTTGTCCTACATGTAATATTACAAATGAATCATGAGATGATACACGATGTAACACCAACATGTGGAGGTGACTACTCCAAAGAGAACAGATTAAAAGATGCAAACAAAATAAATAGTAACCAATTCCAAGGGATTTAAACATACACAGAAGCACCATATTTCAATAATAGTCCTATACACTCCTCACGTCCATATCCAGCTGCATAATGGAGGGCTTTGTTTTTGTTCTTGTCCAGTGCATCAACCATCACTCCTACTTCAAGAAGTACTTCAGCACATTTCACCTAAAAAACCATGGCAAATGGAAAAAGCTTCAGTACCAGTGTATATATTAGGAAAATCTTTAAATGCAACCTATGCTAGATATGACACAAAGGCTAGATAAAGAGTCAAAAAACATTGTTCCCTCTCTCTCAAGCAATTGTTAAAAATACAACTCAATTCTGCATCGCAATTATACCCTAATGAAACTCAGGAATTGCCAAATTCTGAAAATTGATAAATATTTAACTTTTACAGTATTAAGATCATGATTTACCCTCTAGGAAAATGACATATGACGCGTGAAACATTATGTCACTTGCAACTCTAATGGACTGGTTAGCCTTGAACATGGATAGATCCATCATACAAACAACAAAAGGCAATGTCATGAACATTTAATTATCAGACTAGTCAAACGATTGCCCCAGGCCAGTAAAGTTCCAAGTAGCAGAATCCACATCTACTATATTTCTATATTAGCTGCTTAGCTAGGCTTAGTTTAGATTCTAGAAGACTAAAAAAATTCTGAAGGACATTTTTTTGGGCCAAGTATGCTGGTGAGCAAGGGTTGTGTTTGGTCCCATGGGATGTTTACATTTTTCTCAAGGAGGAGGGTGGCTTGGGATTGATTTATATGGCTTCTTGACGGCAAAATCTTAACAACAAATGCATTGGAAGCAATTTGGAGGGCTCATCTCCTTGGCAAGTGCTATTAAGGTACAGGAAATTGCAGGCATAGCATGTTCATAGGATTCAAGGTAATTTCAGCTTGTCCAATATTATTTCCACCCCTCAATTGTAATTCCAAGGCTCTGTTATTTTTGAGAGCATGTGGACTGATTGGAATTTTGTGTCTAAGTATGTGAACTGGAATTACTCAGGTAGTAGATGTGGATGGGACCTAGCTTTCTACTCAATTTGGAGTTGGAAGGATCAAGGCCAATGTGTTGCTGAAATCCCTTGGTGTCAAACTCATAGAATAAACCGGGCGCATCTTCCATTGGAAGGACACATGGGATGTTGATGCCAGATCATGGCTGGAGTGGAGGGTGTTAGCACATCAGAAGTCTTTTCTTTCTTCAAGATTGTCTATTTGGGGCATTCAAACTTTCAAAGGTTGATCCCCTCAGAATATTTGTTTAAGATTAACAGTCAAATACAAGGCCCATTTTGGAGGGCTTAGAGTCAATCTTTTGGTAAACCAATCCAGAATTATGACACAAAGAAATTATAGTCCTTGCGGCATCAAACTTCCTTCTGCTTCAACTTTGAATGCTAGGTGGGCCTCTTCCAATCAGGAGAGCAGATGGATACAAAAACTCCAGTTTTTGGTCTTTTCACTTATCTTAAACAACAGGACATATGAAGTATTGTCGACATCATCCAACAGAAACCAGTTCTAATGGGTGCCTAATCTATTCCATTTGGAAGTCGTAACTCTTTTATTGAATTTGATTACACAAATATTAGCTAGGATTCGCATTTTCAGGAAAGATGTAGACTCTCTTGAGATCAGAGCCAAAGCTGACATGCTATCTCTCGTTGCCTGTTTAGAGGGGGGGCTAGCCTAAGTGGTCACACTTTGGCTCGATAATGTATATTTTTTTATGTACCTTTTAATGAATAGAAATAAAATAGAAGCTGCATTTTCCAAAGAAAAAAATAAACCAAGTGACAAAATATCAATGTGCATCACAGGCCTACTGATGAAAGCCACCAATCCATCTCTCCGATAAAAATATCGCAAAGTAGAGATTATGCATCAACAGATAGACTACCATAACACTGTCACACCTATCAATGTTTATCTGGTAGGGATACATGACAGATATTTTTTTTAAATGCAGCCTCTACTTGAACTTTGCAATAGTAAATGTATGAAAAATAGAATCATTGGCATACTCATACATCGGCATAGATCTATCTTAAAAGGGGATATACCAAGCACCTTGAGAGGGATCAAATCTCTCAAGATGCAAACTCTTTTTTAGAGTGCAAATGTTGATGAAGCATTTTAATTTATCTAATTTGTTTAGTTTTATATATATGGCGTTTTAAATGTTTTAAATCTAATTTAAGTCGACATGTTATTTTTTATAATATATATATTTTTAAAAGGACACATGTGAGCTCCAGGATGAGCATGGAAGGAGTTACACATACATTTTTATCACCATAATAGTTGCACTTTATTTATACGGCTTCATAACGTAAAGCAAGGGGAAACTATATATCAATACATTTATTTGTAAGTGCATCCACCAATAGTATATACCAGTATTATCCATACATAATTTTGTCCTCCATGATAACAAGTTTCTTTAGGTTCCATACCTCACCATAAACACAAGCAAAGTGCAAAGCAGTTCGACCCTCGGCATCCTTCTCATCTTTATCTACATCAAGTTTGATAAGGTTCCTCAACCCCTGCATATATACCAAAAGAAAATCCAAAATATTTCATTGGATTATAATATTTTATCATGTAGCAGAAGGCACAAGGAATCTTGATTTAGTGAACTCAAATTCTCTTTCTAAACTAAGGTAATATAATTAACATGGTTCACTAAATCAGCTGGAAGAATGCATTTTACAAATTAAGGCACCCATAAAAACAAGAAAATAAGTATAAAATTACAATGTAGGTAAACCTACCAATAAGAATATTATAGGAATCATAAAATAAAGAAGAATAGAGCTCTTTAGTTGTCAGAAAACAAATCATTCCAATTCTATAGGTTAGGCATGTTCTTTGCAACAGATACCCATGGTGAACACTGTGTCCGCCAAAAAAGGAATTTCTCTGCATAATATCATTCTTTGGTTACAAGAAGGCATTTATTGAAATCAAGAAGTTGTGTTGAACAGACAGGTGTTGAACTAAAAGACTAACGTAAACTCCAGATAGAAAGGATAAACATGTTAAAAAATACGATGCAAATCAAGACCAAAGTCCTATTTTTTTCCTTGGACAACATAAGCCTTTAATCACTGTCTAGACTCCACTAATTAGCTAGTTTTAGGAGTATGACTAAAATAGATAATTTGTAAGCATACGAGATGGAAACAAAATATAACTCAACTTCGGTTTATAAGTGAATTAACTTGCATTCCTAATGTTAAGGATTATGTGGATGTGTCATGGTAATCTGAAGTTTTGAACCAGTAAAAGTTATAGGAATCAGAAGCCCTAAATTTTTTGGACACGCCTCTTGTTGTACTAAATATGATAAATTATAACAAGCACTTAATAACAGTTCTATACTCAAGACACTCAATACTAGCTAATTTGGCAACATGTCTTTTGTAGTTCACTGCTAACACTGCATCAAGGCCCATGATTGTTCTAGAAATCACTAGTGCAAATTGTTCAAATGTGATTTATATTTTTAAGCTACAGTACCTCGACATCACCAACACTTGCAGTGTGATGAACAGTAAGCTCCTCTTATTCCTCATAACCCTCATCCTCTTCCCCCTGATCTACCCCAGATGGCTCATCTGAAGTAGCAGCATCACCCGAAGGGCCAACTCCCATAGGTTGTTTGTAAGAAGAGATGGATCATTCCAGAATCTCTAAGGCAGGAAACCGAATGATCAGAAGACATATAAGTACTCAAAATAATTTTGCACAGAAACATGGAACCAGAATCTTCCTACAACTGACTGGCCATAACATTTTATTACAAACAATAAAAAAATAAACCCGATCATACTATTCCCCCTACTTCATCATTGCAGTTGGAACCCCTGATTCAATCTCCTCAAGAAGCACACTGTGTTGCAATTACTCTGCCATTTGATTGAATTATGGATCCTTTGATATTTGTTCTGCCAATTCCTTTATGTTTGGATCCTAAAAAGATAAGATGCATACATTATTTGAGGTGAAGAATAGACATATAGCCATGTGCTAAACTGAACATTATGAAATGAAAACATAAATTAAATAACTAAGAAAGGCATATATTATAAAGTTTTCTTACATTACATACAATGCAACAAAAAAAATAAAAATTCTTCAATTAGATTATATTTCCATTTAGTGTAAGAACAATAACAACAGAAGACCATGTTGAATGTGAGCAACTTAAGAAATTACTATTCCTAGGTATAATCACCATCTTCTGAAAGTCTCTAGTCCAACATTAAAGTTTGTAATAACCACTACCTTATATGAAGAGAGAAAAAAAATTCCTTCTTCTATCTTGATGCAGGCCCATGGAGGTTATTAGTGAAAAATATGATAAACTGATGATCAGAATGTTGTTTATGCAGATTTCGAGTTCTTTCCCTTGTGTACTTTGTTTGACATGAGTGACAGATGAAAAAAAAAGACCATGGCAGCTGGGTAGAGATGTACGAGGAAGAATATTTATGCTCTTTGTGGAATTATGAATCATGCAAAAAAGTGGCTTTATAGTCTGCTGGATGACAAAGCAAGATTTCATGCCAAGTTTGATGAGGATTTGAAGCAAGGAATCTCTAGCAAGCTTGAAATGGAGGAACTGCTAGAGATGGAGAAAACTAAACTTGACCAAATCTTTGTGGAATTTAAATAGGAATATGACCATGAGCCAAAAAAAAATAGTTTGTGAAAACTCATTGTTGAGGTCTAAAACAAGGGAGAAAAAAGAAAAAGAAGAAAGTTATTTTTGAGAGAAATCCATGCACAAGTGAATTTGTTGACAAGGAAGCAAAGGAGAAATATGGCTAGGTTGCAAGATATAAAAAATTTGAGTATGAGGTTTGTCAAAAAGAACTTCCAGGGATAAAATCCAAAACTGGGGAGATTTTCATGAAGAAAGCTAGTGGATGATTAAGTTAAAAAAGAAACTATTCACTCCTACTTATCCATCCATGTATTTCATAAATAAAATGGATTTAAATCTTTGAATAATGATGGGATATATCGGTCAATTGGAAAACTAGAGTTGTCAAAAGCCATAAATCATGACCTAGGGTACAAGATTTATGTTGTGGCATTGTACTCTGTAATTGCCCCATCAACATCTCTAATCAAAGCAAGATGTGATTAAACACTGAATATGGTAATTTTTTTGATGTTAATATAAATTAGCAATGTAAATTTACCATTGTTGAGAGATGTTATTTGGTTTGAAAGACGAGAACTATTAATAAAAAATTGAATCTTTGTTGTCTCCAATATGATTTCTCAAACCCTAAAGAAAATATTGTGGAGGAAGAGATCAAGCAGTTAACCCTACCAAAGCTTGTTGACTATGTTTAGTATGGAGAAGGAACACTTATAGAGAGTTTAAGGGGGGTATTTCCAAAATGATGGCTTTGAATCTTTTCCTTTCCTTGCCTCCAGCTTGCCATGAAAGTAAAGGACTAGACAAATTTGATAGAGAGGAAGAGAATCCATGTATAGATCCTGCATAGTCACATTTGTAAATAGTGTATGCACTATTTCAACAAGTATAGATCCCAAATTAGCAAAGAGGTATATAGACCACTTCTTTGTATAGAAGTTTCTTGACCTATTTGATTCTAAAGACCATAGAGAGAGTATTCAAAGACCATATAATTTCATCACATTTATGAAAAATACATGATGCATCAATAGCCCTAAATTCCTTGTTCAGCATCAGCACCTGCTATCATATTGTATCACTAAGTGTGTGAAAATAGATCCTAAATTCCTTGTTCTCTATCATCAACAACTATCATATTGTATCATTGAACGTGTGAAAATGGATTTCACATCAGCGAACATTGTTATCAAGGGTCTAATAAAGTAATGGCCTGTCACAAACAACCAAAGGGAAATTTTTTTCTTATGACAATTGGAGGAAGTTTTAGAAATAACATAATCTATTGAATTCCATTGTTGCATGGTCCCTATATGTTTCAACAGATAGTGTGTTGCCTCAATTGCTCACATTTCTGGGTTTGTAGTTCAAATTTCAAATTTCTGAAGCTAGTGAAATGAAGAAGATGAGAAATAAAACAGGTAGAAAATTCAGGTTGAATGCATAGATAGGAGGATATGTATTATGAATTTAGATGTTAAAATTATTCCAACGAACTCTTAGGATATCACATGGATGCCATAGCTTGTGTTTTCACCCATTCAAGGAAGACTTGAAAACAAAATAGAATCTATCCTATAGGTGGATTGGAAGATGTGGAAGTGGATCTCCATGAAGTGAAATCATATGCAGACTTTGTGGTGACCAAGATCGTGGATGAGAAGTACCCCTATCCTATGATCTTGGGGATAGACTCGGGATTTCACAGTGATGCAATATTGAATTTGAAACATAGGAGAATGTCATTTCAGTCAAGCAATACAAGAATTGTTACATAACTAATTCTCATAAGGAACACAATATACAGAGCCCGTTGATGATGATGTGAAAAGCAACTAGCTAGAAAACATATATAACATCACTATATGCTAGGAAGATTGCAACAACACCACATTAGATGGAGAACTAAAGTGGAGAACTGTCTACTCATTTGATACAAATTCATAGGTTGCTGTAAATAATTGGTAAAATTTAGAATATAAAATCTCCACCAGAATATCTGTGCATTGGATTGGGGTAGAACTACACAAAATCCCTAAGTTTGATCAAACAGGGGATGCCAATATGTTCATGGTTGAAATGAATGAAAAAATTGCTACTAAAGTTTGGGTGAATGCACTTAATGCTACTTTGAAGGGAATGCTCACACCTCACACCCTTGGGCAGATCATAAAGGTAACTTGAAAGAATGGAATGAGGTGGAAACCACCATGCACTTGAGATATCTGATCCCAAACAAGAAGAAATGGGAAGGGATTTCCATTCACTAGATTGCTACTGCATAAGTGCCATCATAAGCATATATTATCCATGCCATTTCTAAATTGGGGGTTATAACAACAATTCTAAAATGTATCACACAAGTCATAGCTATTTCAAGTTGTGGCCTCAAGACCCCCCCAAAAAATATTGTGGCATGAATATATCTCTTTTTACAAACAATATTGCAATCACACTACTGCCATTAGAATCAAAGTGGCTATGTGAATTCCAAAATGGATTCATCATAATGATTATGAGAAGTACTGTGGAAGTTACAACTCTTCCAAGTTGTAGTTGCAAAACCCTCAAGGAAACGTTTTGCAGTGTGATTGCCTATCTCTTTATAAATGAGATTGTAGACATGGATTTTCTATCTAAAACATATTTGGGGTGCCATTTCTTAATCAATATCATAAATTAATTTTGAACAATACTGAGGAAGTTACAACCATTTTAAACTAAGAATATATAAGCCCTAATAGAGCCACATTATGGAAATATTGCAAGAATGAATGTAATTGTGAAAATATACTATAGACATGTCATAGAATTATCATCGAAAGGGGGTATACAGGAGAAACATTAACATGGTATGATTTAGAGGTGGCTTGCAATGAATGGTGTATGGACATTTTCCATTTATGGGAAGAAAACTACTTTTAGCCTCTGTTTATTTAATATACTCCATTATATGAAGGGAAAATCATTTTGGAAACTCATGAGAAAGTTGTGGCTAACACTTTTCGGTGTGACTCTTCTATAGTGGTTGTGTTCCAACCAAATTTGCAATCAACCTATTGCAACTGGATGGTAATTTTTGCAATTGATTGTCCTAGTATTTGAAGGTCAACATTTATGGATACATGACCTATGTGCATCTTGAAAAAAGTAGTTAGACATTCATTGGTTTCACATGTTACCAATTGGGAGTCAATGTGAACACCTATATCTGGGACCCGAGCTTAAGGATGGTCTTCACAAGCTTGTTCATTGTAAGCATTGAGTGTAGCACCTGCATATGGGATCCTTGCTTATAGATGTACTTCATTGGTGTAAAATTTTAGGGAAACACTTTCTAAAGGGGCATGGAATGGTGGAGATCCCCTAGTTATGTAATAAGGGCCTAAGATCCCAATATAGTTAATGATTTGATACCATGTTTTTAAGCTAGTATAATCACATAAGGTATAACACCTTGAAATGGGAAGGGACATTTCACATATTTGAAAACCCCATTCAGAATGTCCATAAGTATGAAACCCATTGCAGAAAGGGGAATGTTCACAACACCATTAGCCTCATAAATTTATACATATTTTGGATGCACTCTAGAGAATGTGGTACATCTATGAAGAAACAAAGTGCTAGACAAAATACTCAGACAACTTGAGCAACTAGTTTTATGTGCCCTTGGCTTTTCAAGAAAAGACCTAGTGTTGACTGTTAAACACAAAAATTAAAATACCTTATATTTAGAGACTAACCAGAACTACTGGGGGACCCAAAAATAAATACATGTGTAGAACACAGGGAAATTCCAAATGGTAAATATATATATATATTAGTTTTCACCTCAAAAACCTCATAATATTCTTGACTTAAATATTCTTGATTTTAGACAAAAAGTTCTTTCTATATAACCTCTTCAGTTATAACATGTTTCACAATGCAATAAGAGGATCCATGGTGTTAATATACTTAGTATCAGTGTGCATTAGTTTGAGTGCTATCTTAAACAACGTGACAAGAATTAAAAGCTTACAACTAAAACCTACCAGAACATATATGAATGATATTACAGTAAGCATCAAGTGGAAAACATAGTGGGCTTGAGAAAACATAATATTATTTAAAGTTGGTCCACTGCAGAGGAGTAACTATAGCATACTTATTTATGTCATAATTAAATAAAATAAAAATAAAAAGATGCTAAACTTATGTGCACACAGTTTGCATCCACATTTTAGGTGATTGATAAAAAGAATAGGAGTTAATACTTTTTAACAATTAAAATTATGAAAACTAAGATGACTGTTATGATACATAGGTGGAGAGAGAGGGATGGAGACAAAGAAGAAATAAAGCATGGGACTAGGGCTCTGCAAAGCTTTAAGGAACATGTCACAAACCTTCAGCTATGATCCAAATAAAAACAACATAAATAATCAGTGGTTCCTTAATCTCCAACTACTGACCTATATGGTATAAAACCATAGAAACAAGTAGTTGCATATTTTCACATTGGTCCTTTACAAGAAGACAACCATATTAATGTGGAATGAAATCCTCAATAATATTTGATTCTAAGTGGGTTTTCAATTAGGAATGTATTACAAAAAAACAATCACAAGAAAATACAAAGAACCAAGAAAGATGTAGAACCACAAAATACTCAGGAAGATCAGAGGTATTATCATTTATTTCCTCCTAAAGTGTAGGACTGTGCATTAACAATACTTAATTTACTTCACCATGGGAATATACGGTGTTCAGTATAATGCTACAGAACTCCATGAAACTAATCCATCCAAGGAGAACATAAGATGTGAGTGATCCTACTTGCTTCAAATTGGAACCATGCATTATTACAACTTCTACCAATATACACTCTGCCAGAGAAATAGAATTGAACATGTTGGAACTTGGATCCCAGTCACAACAAAGCTTGACAAAAAAAACATGTCGTCTCAAATTAGTGGGAAGCTAGGAACAAAATATGGAAACCAAATCCATAACACCACAATGCATGCAAGCTTCATACCCTTGTCTTGATCTCATTTATTAGAAAAAGTTAAGGCAATCGAATGTGTAAAGAAATCAACCCCAACAAATGCAATGACCATCAAAATTCATTTTTGTCTCATAAAAATAAGAATACAAAGAGCCAAAATACCCAGGAGATACTCCAAACAAGGGTACATATTGAAGATCTAGATCAAAGACCAAACTATTGTACGAAACATGATGGAAATTATGATTTCTCTTCACACAACTAATACTAATTTCGAGAAGCAATTTCCAACCGATAATTGAATAGACTTATCGATTTTCTTTTGACCCATAAACCTATAGTGAGTAGAATCGTGCCCAATCTATCCACTCTGAAATTTGAATCACATTGTGCCAAAAAAAACCCCACATTTAACATGAAGACAAAACCCTTCATAAAACACAACACCCACTACACACAGAACCAACATGGATATCATCCACAAGTCTATCCAAAAATAAACAAAGAGGTCCCTTGAAAAACCCATCCTTCTTCAAATCAATTAGAAGCTTATAATAATTGCTAGAAACCTCATAATATTCATGAAGGCCAATCCTGAATTGATCCAAACCTTCCACGCAAATCCAATATGATAGGAAATGAATCTTTCATCACCAATTGAAGTTTTAGTTTCCTAGTTCATGTTAATGAAGCAGGCATCATAGCCAGTGGTGGTCACTGAGTAACCCATGGGATAAAATTGCTCCCCACTGGCCATGATTCTATGAAATGTGGGTGATTTATCTATAAAATAAATCTTCAAACCACAAATTAATAGTGAATGTAACTATAATATTGATTTACATGAAGAATAGAGGAAAATATCCCCCATAAGCTTGTATTCCTAGAAATTGAGGGAAAATGGAGGCTCTAGCTTAAATTTTAGAGGGATAAAATCATTGTTTTTGAGAGCTAAAAGCTACTCCATAGGAAGAATTGTGCCACTTGAAGATGAGAAAAGTGAAGGCGAGGGAAGATTTAAATACACAAGGCGTACTAGTGAGCTTAAAACCCAACAAGTTTCAAATCTATTTTGCAAGTTCCACCTGAAACACAAACGATATGTGGAAAGATCCCCTTGAAGGTCCTATGATATTTGTAGATCAGTTGAATATCAAACATCAGTTGCTAAGCACAATTTTTTGGGACAAGAATTTGTGCCTTGAATTGCCAGTGTTGACATTGATTTTCCAGGAACAATTGGTTTTTCACATGCACTACAACTGGGACACATGCGCTCCCTTAATCAAAATAACTCCATATCTACATATTAAGAGCTCAGTCGACTAATGAATTGTTATATTAAGAGTCATTTTGCTGTCATAATTTTTTAAATCTAGCTTCGAAGAAAGTAGGATGGCAACAATCTAAAACACAATAAAGACTGACAATATTTAGACCAAGATAGATTAAAATATTCAACCCAAGCTAGATTAAGTCTATATATTCATAGAATCGTATCGGTAACCATTATCAATCCCATATTAGATATCTTCATCAGAGAATAAAGGGATCTGACATAAATATTAGAGCTGCAATATCTAATTTTCTGAGTAGCTCGAAAAGGAAAAACAACTGCTTAAATAATTGCATAGTGCATACATTCAAATTATCTTCCCAAAACCCACAGAATAAGTTCCAACCAAAGGAGAAATAACTTAAAAGGTGAAACTAACCTCTAAATATTGCAGGCCCAAGGAATGTTGAACAAATGCATATATTTTCCACTCAACCACTGCCAAATTGCAATTGATCGAGCTACATGCAAAGTGCCAAAGATATTGATGATTCTTCATGTGGGATTTTATGGAGTGAATTGCTGAGCCTTGAGGCATTTTATAGAGACAAAATCGTTCCCCATTTTACTAAATCATTCCATTGTCCAAATTTTCCTCATTTTCCCCAAATTTGGACCATTTTGGAATTAAAAAATTCTTTCACCTAACAAATTGGGGATGAAACCCCAACTTCCTCATTTACCATGAAATATGGAGATCAAAATCACTATTGAAATCCTACCTTAATGATAATTGAGGAGCAATTCTACAAAGGAAGGTATAACAATGAATTTTAGGGCGAATTCAACCCTATGGTCTGTATCCAACGAAATAATTGCTCCATATCTCCATTAATACAAAATTGGGGGTGAGCTAACTGCTCTTCACCTCCATTGCTAAAAATATGGGCGAGAACTCACTACTCACAATTTCAAATGGAAAAATCAAGGGGCGAACTAACTACTATTCCCCTAAATTACTGAAAATACTGGGGCGAACTCAGTCCTCACAATGTCAAATGGAAAAATTAGGGGTGAACTCATTGCCATGTGCCTCCATTACTGAAAATGTGGGGCGAACACATTTCTATGTATCTCCATTGCAGAAAATGGGGGGGCGAAGTCACGATTTTAACTAAATTTGACAGGGCTAAATCCCTATTTTCTTCCATTACGCGGTTGGCAATTTGTTTTTGTGTAATTATTGATTTAATAATTATTGGACTAATAGGTTAAATTCAAAAAATCTCTTCCTATATTAAAAATTCGCCCAACATTTTTTTGTAACCTCTATAATTTCGCCCCTGGGCTAAATTTCGCCCCTAAAATTTTCCCTGTTTGTAACTGGCTGCTTTCTTTGTGTTAAGGGAATTGACAGAGGGAGTAGGATGTTCAGGGGGTTTTGTCCCTATTAGGATTTGGAGTAAGGCTTCATTTATAGCCCGCTGTTCTCTTCTTTCTTGCATATTTTCATCCTTGAAACTCTGGAATTTTGCTTCTAGCTGCTGCATGGATTTCTCCAAACTTGAGTTGAGCTCCACAACGATTTCTTGCTCTCGTGGTGGGGAATTTAGGTTTCCTCGTATACTACTGCCTTGTTCTGCACTCATTTTTTCTGCTACTGTTTGTACCTGAAATTTATATAAGTATCTGTTGATGGAAGACAATGTGTTAGTTAATTCTTTTCGTAAAAACATAATACAATAATTTAAACACTTTCCTGTTTCTGCAGCTATGTTTGGTAGTGATCCCAATAGGTCACTTAGTGTTTGTAACTTGCTCTGATACCACTTGTAATGTCCCAAAAATACATGAAAATTAAAAAATTTCCTGTTTGCGAAAATCGTTAGTTTAAAATAGAAAAGGTGCACATTAAACGTAATAATATTAGAAACAATCATACTTGTATGTTGCAATGTACATCTAAGCCTATCTGTTTCTACATAGCCTCTTCTAAGTGTAAGTATAGAATTTGCGGAAGCGGTGTGGAAATAATGAGATCATGTTTTCGTTGTGGTTTGCAATAGTGGGTTTAGTAGGTAGGAAATAACACTAGCTATTATTTGAAATATCACGTGATTTTAATTATGTACGTCTAATGACACCTTTAGGTGATAACCTTCTTGATGATGGTATGTTTTTCACATTGGAGATTCCATAATACTCCCGGACATGTAATTACATACCTCGGCAGGGTTGCCGGGAGATATGGGCAATTGTAGGGGTTGCCGGACTTACTTAGCATAATGCTAATGCCATCATGTACTCTTGCATTTCCAGGTGTCTCAACTCTATGAGTAAGATCACTAAAGGGGTGGTTCTTATTCCACTATTGGTCCTATTCCACCGGTTGTATGATAAGTCCTTATTACTCCATTGTCATGGGAGTCCTTAATTCGAACGTTTCCCAAAGTGGGTTTACAACTATTAGTTCTTGGGTAATGCAATCAATTGTGAATCGATCATACTTTGCAAAGTTTATGTATATAAATCGAGCCCATTGTAATTTAAATCAGGGTGGTGGAAAACTACGACTGCACTAGAGGGAGTGCGAATTATTTGACCTCCACTCAGTTGGAAGTTGGTAAAGACTTTAATGCATTTAGTAGCTTGTGGGGAATAGCTTGTCATAAGGCCGGTTTGGCTGTTGATTTGGGGTTTTTATCTGTAGTCTCTGTATTCGACTTGTTGTTTGTTTATGGCTCTACACTTTCGTTACTAGAGGGTAATGGGGTGTACTGACCTGAGCTCTGCTCGTGGTCAGCACACTTAGTGACTGTGGCTATTGATCATGGCGTAAGAAGGCCATACTTCTCATAGGTAAAGAAATGTAAACCCTATCAGTTATTGACAATTTCTAAATTCTTAGAACTAGAAATGCATATTTGAGCTGAGAAATACTATATGTTGTTCATGGCAGGCGTTACACGCTTTGGTCTAGGAGCTACGAAGGTTTATGACGTCGTGGGCATGACTAGGGTACTAGTAAGTCTGGCTTCCCATGCGTGCCCTACCTCCTGCAACTCTGATGTTGTTTGTATGCGTTTGGCCTGGTGGTTTAGTGTGAGACCCCCATAAGCCATTGTCTTATTGATTCGCTTTGGGGACGCCTAAAACAATCGTCTACTTGGTTAGACTTGACATAATTGGGTTCTGAGGTAATTTAACTAGTTGGGTGAATACGAGGACTGTAATATGTATCAGTTGGGTTTCACCGGTTATTTGATTCTGCGAAATTCTTGTAATTTAAATAAATACTCTTCCATGAGATATGACTCCTATATAGTTATAATGATTTCAAATGCTACATGTCTCTGTTCCTTGTGTGTATTTAAGCATTTGAGCTGAAACTTTTAAGAGTTCTAAGGTTATGGGTTTCATGGGTATTTTTGTAACTACTATTCCGACAATGCAGACATTTATAAAGGGTCGTTGATGCCCTCTTGCTCGTCATTAAGACTGTGGTTCATATATTGTCTTCAATGGTACTCGTTCTTCGTTTTGCATATTGCTACAAGGTTTATGTGTGAACAATGTATTTCCTGTGGGTATATAAGACATCAACGAAGTTTTCTATGCCTCTATTGCTGTAATGTGGGTGGATTGTAAATAAAAAATGTCTTGTTTATCTTGCTGGTTGCATGGGTAGAATGGATGCTTTCCTGGAAAGGGTTTCAAGGCTGTACTCGACATTTTTGGTTTGTTTTATATAGAGACTTGTATTCTGTAGGAAACACTTGTACTATTTGGCTCTTTGTGAAGGCCATGGGATTTGACCCTGGTCCTATCTTTCGATGGGCATCTTCGTGGTGTTCATATGAAATGAGTTTCTCTTTTTGCTTCCATTTATGATTGATGTCTCTGTTCCTGCAGGTGGCTATCATAGGTTTGTTGGTGAAAGGAAATAAAAGCGTCTTAGGTCTTTCTTATTTGATTTAGCGTTATATACGATCTCTGTCATACTGGATATGTTTGTTTTACAATATGGTATAAAGGGTTTGGGAAGCCAAACAAAATAGATCGAGCAGAGAAAGAAAATGTGCAATAAAACTAGTATTAGATACAGAATTTAGAATATATGGAGAAAATCTATAAACCAACGATGCCCGTGTTTTCTTTTGCGATGGTGTTGTATAGTTAAAATTTCGAATGGCTTCATGTGTTGTTCAACGATTTTTGATATGGTTTTGATTTCTGTCACTAGACGATTTTGTTGTTGATAATCTAAAACAGGGGTGTAGATAGGGAAATAAAATACTACCATAAGTGGGATAAAATACTATAATTATTTTTCTGCATTAAAATCAACAAATCGCCTATTCTAACAATCTAAGCAGTGTAAATGACTAGCAAAGACTAGCATTGCTAGTCCTGCTAGGAATGCCATTCGATTTATGGAAGGCTTGATTTAAAACTGATAATAAGAACATTGTTAATTTAACATTGCATTTATAACAGGGATATAAAATGTAGGAGGGTTTTATAATTAATCATACCTGTCGATCTCTGTAGCTTGTCCTACTGATGATCACCTGCTGATCCTGGTAACTCGTTCTTACTGATACTGACCTTCACACTCAGCCAACTAGTTAGGGAAAACTACTGAGTCTTAGTTGACCTGATAAATGATCTTGGATTGGATGACTTTGGGACTACCACGTTCCTCCCAACCATGATTCCATAATCGTTCTTGGTTCAGTATGAATCCCCCCGAGCCGGTTCTGACATGCAAACTGAGAATTAGAAGCCCTTAGGTGTGTAGCTGGTTCAGATCTCAAATCTATGGCTAGAGTTCACTTCCTTGAGTAGAGGGTCCTTCTTGGCATAATAATACCAAAGGAGAAACATCCCCCAAACTTTGGGGTCTGTCCTCCTTAAGTAGGACAAATCTTGAATTATGACTGTTGGAAATTACTGGTTTCTTTAAAATAATTTAATTTATAAAAACAATATTTGTTTATTTAACTACTAGTTATTTTGGAAACTAGGAAGTCTCAACCTGTTTGATTAAAGTGTTTTTAATCTTTTAGATATTTTCATAATAATAATAATAATATACAATTTACAATACCATCTAAATATTAATAAATAATATTTAGTAAGTGGCAGCCCACTTATGCATAAATATATATCTATAAAGTGTAAACATTTATAAAAGAATATATATTTAATAATTAACCAATATATATATATTTATTATTGAAGCTCCTAATAATAATACTACTTTGGGGTCCTTAGCATTTTGTTTCACAAGATGCTTCTTTTAGTTCTTTTTAAGCGAAGGGTCCACTTCTTTGGACAGTTTCGGTAAGCTGGTAAAGGCACCTCTAGTCTCTCCCTTTGCATGTCAGATTCCCTCGTTTTAACATGGTAGTTCCCGCAATAGATGATGATAATAAGATTTATTTAATCAAGTTGAAATAGTTGTGATAAGACCTGCAAGTGCTATTCAGAATCCTCTTTGACTCAACACTTGAGAAGTAGTAACCCTGAGTGCTCTTCAAAGCCCTTCAACTCAACACTCTCACATGGGCGTTACGCTAGTGCAATTCCAAAGCCTCTGTTCAACACTAGAGCTAGAATGTGGTTGTGAGGCACATCTATGATAATTACATGTCCTCGGATCCGGTAATCATTTCTTTCAAGCTTGGAGTGCTCTAGGGCTCATGCCCAACACTCAATGTACATCGGGGCTTAGGCCCAGTACGAAATAGAATTCTCTAAATACATCGGTTCTTAGGCCCAGTATATAGGTCTTTTGTGTGTTTTTGAGTCCACGCTCAACACACTAACTAGTCAACCATGTAAATCATGCTCTGCACAGTATAATGTAATCAAAAGAGAAAAATATCAGTATATCATAATTTTGTAATCACTTCTTGAAATACAACATAGTTTATTCATTTGGCTTTCCTGCCCCGCATATATTCAATAATGAAACAAATCAGGGTCCATGCCCAATACATCACTCATAAAGGAAATAAATCAAAACATATAAATGCTATGTCAAACATAATAAATCACATATATTGGAGTCGTGACCTGACATGACATCATAACATAGTTAGTCAAAAAGTTGGGATATTACAAAAGGTGAGTAGATCCTCCACTGTGCTTCTAAAATTTCTCCTCTGTCTGAAGCTAAGATAGATCAGCTCCTAAAAGGTCATGTTACGACCCTACTTGAATAAGATCTGCAGTGTTCACACAATCCAAGATATGTAAGTAAAACTTCCTCTATTTCTGAAAATGTAAATCTGAATTTAAAAGAAGATAGTCATAATGATCTTCTGAGGGAACCCATTTGTGATGAAGATTATCCACAAGAAAATCAACTATTAAACACCATTTTCTTTCATCAAGAAGATAGGACTGTCATATCTAATGATCTGGAAGAGTGTTTGCTATTTGAAGATGCTTTAGATTATGATATGAAGGATTATGAACCTAAGACGGATAGCATGCCAAAAAGAAAACCCGAGCTACTCATGCTCGAGGGGGGAACAGTCAGCACTCAAGTAGCAGAAGGTCACCTTTCCCTATGCATTCTCAGGGATCAACAGCCGAATAGTCTTGTGGGTAAAATTGAAAGAAGTACTTGCATTTTTGTTGAATCTCGGGACATGGTAATGTTTCAAATTATTGAAGATCCTTATGCTAAATTACTACAGTCTAAAGGGAAGATGAATTTTCTTGCTCTTGTGGGACATGAGCTCATTATCGGTGAATGTTTGGAGTGGTTTGTCTTTTATCTTCTCTGCTTGCTTAAAGAGAGTGTAAGAAAGGTCCAAGCAACTGGATGGTTACTAGATTGGCTTCATTGGCATTTTTGTGTCATTTGATTCAGCAGTAACATTTCAATGAAATAGGGTAGGTAGCGAGAATAAGTTTGATCGGCAAGCAGTTTTCAGTATGTACAATGTTATTTCTTCAGTTTGCAGCGTGTTCAGAAAATTTCAGTATGTTTCTAGTTTCGACATTTAGCAGTTTTCAGTTGCAGTTTTCAGATGAAGAACAGGTTACAGGTTGCAGTCGTCAGGGTTGGGAGCTGCCCAATGGATCAGGCACTTGGTCTACGGGATTCTTTGCTACCTCGCAGGGAGGATAGCATCCCCGGCTACAGACAGTTGTTAGCACTCCATAAATTTTGTGCTTAATCTTCTTCAGATAGCATTTGGAGGTGCAAAATGGAGCATTTTTCGTGATGAAGGTTTCAAATTTGGCCTAGAAAAGAATGTGTACTCAGTTGCAGACACCAAGGTTGCAAAAGAAAAAAATGGTTAAAGGGTGTTTGTGAAAGTAAGTCTTTATGAGGGACCTAGAGGATTTTTAAATCTAAGTCGAAAAAGAAAAGCCTTTGATACTTTTATAATTTGGCCTAAGTTGGCAGCTTTATGAAAAAGGCTTTGATATTTTTTGGCCAAAATCAAGCATTATGGAGAAAGGCTTTTAATTTTATATAAAAAATATGGCCTAAGTAAAGGGCTTTGATTTTTATCGCCTAACTCAAAACGTTAGCGTTTTTTATTTCCATAATATGGCAAAAACTAAACGTTTTTAGAGAAAGGGTTTAAGTTTTTGGGCCAAATCCTTAATTAAAAATTGAGCAAAAAGTTAAAGGGCTCAGCCCACATGCCCAACACCAAGGGCTTACCAAGGAACCAAGAGCCAAGGTAAAGGGGACCCATGCACCCTCTATCATCCAAGCGTCAAGGCCGAAGGACTCTACATCGTTTGTTACTTGATATATTGTGGAGGCAATGGGATATATAAAGATGTGAAAGGAATCGTTTTCCTTAGCATGTGGGATTTATGCCAGGATTGGAAACGCATATATAAGCATGGAAAGACTAAAGTATGGCACGCCCAAGTGATTCATCTTCGAGTTGAGCTGTCGTGAAGCTGTGGCAAAATTCATTCATGCTAAATTTGGCCACGAGGTTAATTTTCCAAATCCCCAATTTGCAAATAGCGTTTGAATCAGGAAGTATTTGGTTGTCTCTCATCCAAGCTGTTATAAACCTACAACTACACACATACAACGAGGCATTCAAAAAATCGCAAGACACCTAGCATCGTCAAGGTCCATGTCGATATCACATGGTCAGAATTACTCGATTGACAGGATATAAAGCCAGATGCGATGGGAAAACCGTTGTTCCACACATCATCCTCCTGGCATGTCGCATATGTATGAATGGTATTATAAACAACTTGAAGGGCCATGCGATAACACCATCTAGAAATAAAGTTACTTGCAGAGATATAAAGAGGAGTGGTCCCATTTTGGCAGTTTGTTTTTACATATGACTAGAACGTCATGCTCGCCAAAACCTAATGTCATCCATCCAAGTGAGAGTTGATGCTACCGCCACATTTTTGTAGCTGAGGAAGAAGTGCTAGGTCAAACAAACTGACCTGAAGATGATTCCAACAAAACCGAGGATTGTAGAATGTCCAGCAGGTATCTGTTCCATTTTTAAAACCAATAATAATCTACGGTGACCATTTTAGGGTTGTAAACAAAGAATGGTTGTTTTCCTTCATTTTTGGCGCCAAAGCCTGGGGTTTTCAGCATGGGTGCTCTTTCTGTTTACAACCATACAGATATAGATGGACCACGGTGATTAATAAAGTTTAAACGAATACCAATTGCAAGGTTTCTTGCACTTATTATGTCAAAAAGAATTCAACAGTGTCATCTCTAGGTTCCCATAAGTGTGCAGAATGCTTCTTGACAAATACAGTGCGCTTGAGGACCATATGTTTAGCAATCTCAATGGCAGCCTTTAGTGGTCAAAGAGTTATCTCACAAGCACTTTCAGTGTAATAACTTTTGGGTAGCTGGTTCTTCTACAGAAATTGGGGGAAATGCCAGAAATAGAGATCTAGTGAGGTATTGTTTCACCAACATAATGTATGAGAAAGTTGGGCAAGTATTTTACCTATGGGCTGAAGATAAATGGGTCTCGCTCCATCCAAAAATTTGGTGGCTGGTTTGATGGTGCATAGCTCAGCGAACACATTTAAGCACTGTAATAAAATATGTTTCTCGCACATAGATGATGGGTTTGTCATATTCACAAGTTTCATGAGCCGTTTTGCAGCTGTTATCACACCTATTGAAATGATACTCATCGAAGGCTGAAGAAGACCAATTTAAGGGTTAAGTGAAGTAATACCTGACATTCAGAAGTGGGCAGAAATAAAGGGTTCGAGAGTTGGTGGGTGAAATCAATTAAAAAAGTAGCCACCTAGATGGCATCTGAAATATCTTTTATTTTCAATTAAATTTGTCATTTACTGAAAATTGCTGCCAGATGTAAAAGGCAGTTAGATTTTTTCATATTTCTGTTTTGAAGAGATAGGTGGCAAAGTTGTATCAATGACATGTCACTGCACTTGTAACTATTTTTTGTTAAGAATTAGGTTGAATAGGAGTCTCCAGACAGCTATATATTCATTTGTAATAGAAGAACTAGGTGAGTGAATCATTTAGTTGAAGCCTAAGAGAGTTGAGCTCTGTTTTTTGAGATTTTATTGTTAATATATCAGCAGTGTTTGAGGCTGGGTTATTTGTAGAGATTTCCTGTGTCATTTTTCTTGCAATCTGTCTTTCCTTTCCCATGTTAATTTTTTTATCTTTCTTTGTAATTCATTCTGTTAAATTTCTCTCATGCTTGGATAAGTGTAGCAATGGAATGGGATTCATAGAAATAATTCCCTGTTCCTTTCATTTCAGGCATTTCACCACTAATTTCTACTAAAGTTGGCATAAGCTTCAACCTTGTTAGATGCCCTATGCTGATGGACTGCTCATTCTTCTTTTGTTTCACCCCTTAAAGCCCTCTGACTACACGTGGCTGGCTACCTTGCCTCTGTTTAGATATCTTATGCATTTGCATTGTTATTTGTTTTATGATTCATATTTTGACTCCATTGCCCAATAGTTCTCCTCCTGATTCTCTTACCAAGGTTTTAAGCAATTTGCTTCAACAGAAATCTGATCTTCTACACTTGTTTTTCATTGAATATCTTAAATGTTGAATGATGGTCTGTTTCTTCATTATTGACAATATTGATGATTTCCAGCTTTCTGTGAGTTAAAGAGAGAGCCCTCTCCATTTGTGTTAGGTCGGAAACGCAAGCTAAAGACTGGTTAGTGGTTACCCGGAATTTCCCTCTCCACAACCTAGGGGGTCAATTTCAGTGTTAACACACAGTTTCAAACTCACATAGCAATCAAAACTTAGGTACATAGTAATCATTGTAATCAAAACTAAGTTTTCGTTATACAGACCCAAGTCAAACAAATGGCATATATCTTGAAGCTAGTGCTTCCAATTATAGTGAATCCATTTACAAAACATTCACAACTACGCCCAGTGGGCCTTTCTTTAAACAACATTACCCTGAAATCGAAAGACAACATTTCAACAGACCTCACAAATCAAACAGACAGGGTGCGCTACAACTCCTTGTCACTCCACAACACAGCGAGGCACCAACCATACCCACTGGCCAGAAATGAAAAACCCACGCATCACAGACATCTCACAAGCCAAGGTGTTCCTTGGAAACATGGGTCTTACCAAGGCCACTAGCTCGAGTTCTCTAATTTCTACATGTTCAAAACCAGCCATAGCACGCTGTAGTAATCTTGTGTGAAACCCTCCTAATAGAAAAAAGAAAACATCAAGTTAAATATACATCTAAACCAAGACTTACGACTTCAATGAGTTACTAAAGAAACATAGTATTGCAGAGGTTCTTACCTTATTCATTTAGTGACAATTCCACAATGATAATCTACTAGAGAGAGCATGCGCAGACCAAGATCAAAGCTATAGTCATGCACATGCCTTCTCTTCAAGCCACAAAAGGGCCGAGAGCTAATGCTCTCCGTCCCGAGTGCTAATGTTCTCCGTCCTGAGTGCTAAAGAAAAACACGATTTTTCGCAAAGGTTCTAGAGGTTTCCAATGTAGACCCAGGTTCTTTGCGGTTTTAACTGAACCAACAAAACCCCTTCTCATCGGCCCTTTCGGAAACAACCTGTGCACAGGCTGAGGTCTCACCCGAGGTGTAGTTATGGGGGTGCTGCAGAATCAAGTTTCAACAGCAAAGTGATGAGTTGTTCGGTCAGAACTACTGCGCAACACACTATTGGACTTGCATTGTGGGATGAGGGTTGCGTGACAATAGACTATGTCGCGTCCCTTACATCTGCAAGTGGAGATGCCTCTGCAACCAGCGCATCCAAGGACTATGCGGTTCGGGTAGAATGTGAACAATAGGAAACCGTAACTGGCTTATACGCTTCCTTTCATAGACTTAACAAATATTGAAGACCTACTTGACACTTAGTCATTCATCTACTGCCTTAGATTAATTAACCTTATGACGAATGCAAGCAGACAAAACATATGCTGCTACGCCCACCCAATGCTGTGCGTTGAAGGGTTATACAATCTGAACGTTACATACACATGTGATTATTCAATGACGGATGCTTTTACAAACTTAGAATACTGAGCATTCAACATTCATTCATTCCATCAATACTTAACATATCATTCCCATCCTTCTCCTATGGAGAATACATATCAAAGCATTAACATACAGCTTATAAATGAGAATCCAAACATTCAAAGTAGGCAAATAAGCAAATGCAAAAACACAACAATCACACTACATAGTATTTAACGTGGTTGACCCCCCGGATGGAGGCTATGTCCATAATAACTATTGTTGTATTAATCTTTTGGAAAGGGTACAATAGTTCTTAGTCTGCGCACACAGCTGCAGACTCTCTTCTCTCTCAACAGGCCTTTGGGCACTTAGCTTGCATAGCCTTTACAATAGTACTAAGCTTAGAAGATGCAACAATATTGAAAATCTTAACAAAATGAAGAGTAACCCTTTCCCATACAAAAATGCCTTATTTATAGATCATGCCCATAGGTCATGTCTTTACAATTTCGTAGGAAAAACCCTAAGGTTTCCAAAACTGGTGCGGATGCCCGCCACCCTTCCTGTTGCCATCGAGAGCTTGCTCCACTTGCTCTAGGCCATTTTGATGGGCCACTCATGGCTGTAACACACTTCTGACATCTGCAGCATCAGCAAAATGGTTACAACTTCATTATGGCCTATCCCTTTCCGTCCTCTTAACTTGCTTGTCATCCTCGAGTTAGTGGCCTAGCTTCTCAAATGCTTGCCGCCACTCAATTTCACCAGTCACTTTCCTTGTTTATCATTCTATTTTCTTACCAAAAATAGGTCGCTTACTCAGCTCGACCTTTCTCCCTACTTCTTTACCAAATTTAGTTGTTTCGCAGGTCCTACGAACCTGTGCTGCTGCGTCAAAACTGCATCTGCTCTCCGAGCTGCGCACTCCTTATATTCCGGTCTTCTGACTTTGCAGCCCAAAAGCTGTGCAGCTCCAAAATTGTTTCCTTAGCAAAATTGTGCCTACTTGGGCCATGCCCAACAGGCCCCTAACACTAACGTGTGGTTCGTCCCAAGCCACTTAAGTCCAGCTCCTCCATTTGTGCTTTCTTTGAGATTCCCGAGCAGGCAGTAAGAGCTTCAACAGCTACACTCAACTTTGCAACTATATCCTTTACATCCTACTCATATCCTCTAACCGTATTTAGCAGTTCATCTGAGCTTGGTTCTAGAATCTCTAGTTCATCCGTCAGTGTGAGTGCCTCCTCTTGTAATGGTTGTAACCTCATCGAGGTTTTAGCTTCCTTTGCTCTTAAAGCCTCAATCACCTTCCTTAGTATTTTTGTTTACTCGAAAGCCTACCTCATTTGTTGGACCATAAATTCCTTCATGGAAGCATTCGTAGAATCCACTTCCTATTGTTTCCGCTAGATGTCATCGTGGATCTGTTGCAGCTCTGGCTCATCCTGTAGTATGCTCCAATTGTTTGAAACATCATCTAGCAAGATTTGGCAGTGCGCGACTGCTACGTAGAGGCCCTTAATGCCTCTTATGTAGATTCTTGCGCTTGCTGCGCCATATCAATTGGATGTCTTACTGCTAGTTTGGCTATCTCTGCCTGATGGGAAGTTTCCATCTGCGTAATCCTTTCTGCATAGGAAATTTTCAATTCCCTCATTTTTTCCTACAGACTATCAATGACAGTGCTGATGTGTAGGATAGCCGCCTCAACTTTTGATTCTTCTTCAACTCCGGGGAGCTTTGCATATACTGCTAATACCACGGTTTTTATCCTGCATGCACTGAAGCTCCCTTTCCTTGTGCTCGCATTCCCCTTGTATTATTAGGTAATTCTCTTCATATTGTAGGCACCGATTATGCGAGACAATGTCCCACTCATGTATTTCATGGGAGATCTGGGTGTGCAAATTGTGCAACCCTTCAACTGGGATCATGGCTATGTTTAGTTCTAACTGCTACAGTCACCTCACGGTTTTTGTCATCTCATCCATCGGGAATAGAATGGACCCTGACGCAATCTTGATGATGCGTGTCCATGTTGTGAAGGCGGGTGACCTGCACATCATATCACTTGGTTCCCCTACTTGGTCATGATGGTCTGGTTCCTTGGTGAAGTCATGATGGACTTGCTCCATCCATAAGACTAAAGTTGTCAGTTTATTGATATTTTTCCTGACCTCTTCTTGCGTTGGTTCCTCCTTATCTTCTATGTGTTCCAACACCCGCATTTTTATCTGTTCATAGTCGTCATCTTGAAACATTGCTTCAAGTGGTGGTTTGTTAGCCTTTGATTTCTTCTTTTGTGTCTTCTCCAGCGTCTGTGTAGCAAGTTCCTTCCTTTTTTCCCCTACTTGCGTCGTAGGTGTCTAGGCTGGGTTGCTCTGAACCTCTGTGTTCTTATCTATCTTGTCCTCCTCCTCTTCCGAAGACGTAGTGATGACAGTATTCGGTGCATCTTCTTTCCAAGAATCGGGTCGGTCCTCAATGATCATCTCGGTCATTGGTGCGCCAAGCTGATCCTGGCCATCGAACCACTTCTCTATTGTCAAGCACGGCTGTATCTAGATACAGTGTAATGTGGCCATGAAAATCATCTTGGGCCTGTACAGATATGTCCCCTCCTTAGTGATCCAAGGTGTTTTCTCTATAACCATGCATAGATGCTCGTAATATGTTAGGAATTGTAGATCATTGAGTCGTTGCTTCTCAGGGCTTATGGAGGCCCACATGTTCGCGAAACGAGCGGTGTGATAGTCCTCTACTGCTCTCGGCAGGCTGTTTTGATGCGCAGGTTCTTTCCAACCTACGAAAACAATAAGAATCAACAACCAACTAAAGTGGAAGGATAACCCCTTGTCCTGGGTATCCTCGATATCCAGCAATAGCTCATTGAGCAGAAATTTTGCCCATTTATACTCGTGGCCATCCATGGTCTTGGCCGCTAAGGCCACAAGTGATGCACTTAGTTCCTTCGGTCATACTTTCCTCAGTAGCCTCCCTACTAATAACTGAATAGTGAACCGCAAGGGTTCAATAGTAATTGGGTTAGTCTCGTATCCTCAGTGGCCTCTATTCAGCTTGAAGTCCGCCTTTATCTTCGCGGCGAGTTCCTGGTCTTCTTTCTTGCCTATGAATGTTGTTGCAGGGTTGTCACCCTTCTTGCTCAAGCTGATGATCCTTGCAATGAAGTCGAATGTGATATTTACCTTGAAGTCCAACCATATGTATCCTTGGTGCATATAAGATAGTAGCGTATGCACCACAACCTTGCACTCCTTGCTGCAGTGAAAATGTGGGATTCTTAGCAAGTTGTGTGGGCCGGGCTGGGCCAATGGCAGTGCCCATTCCATCGGAACAACCTCCGAGTTCTTTTCGGTCACACCATCTTTTCTACACATGAATTTATCAGGCTGTAAGTGCGGGTATTTTTTGGCATCCATCAAGTCATGATCGACAGACTTGCATGTCATAATTTTGTCGAGCAAATCTTCCTTTGTGCGGACGTGCTTTGAAATTGGAGGCATCAGGATCTAATATTTTATTTTCTTTTCCAAGTGCTTCTCCGGGGCATCACTCTTGCATGGGATGACATATTCAGGAAGGAGCCACAGAGGTGGTGGTGGTGGGCTCCCTTGTGGAGTCGATGGATTCGAAGTAGCTGCAACCTTTGATTTGTTTGGTGGGGCAGCTGGGTGCTTTTCTTTGATTTGTTGTTTTGGCTGGTTCAGCTTTGAACTCTTTGATGGGCCACCTCATTCTAGTGTTGTTTGCTTTCGCGGTGTCTTCATTACTCCACTTATACCAGACCATCTAAAATTACCAAGAATCTCTTCCAAGGTCTCCTCTTCAGACATAAACTCAACGAATACTTTGGCTTCAGGATTCTCAGTTCTCGCACACTTCACAGTTCACGAAATTTCAAATGCACAGTAACATGCATAAGGAAAACTTAGTGAATATTTACAGGGCCATACCTAGACGGCTTTCCTTGAATAGTTAACTTAGAAACTTAATGTTGCATCCACTTGCAAAATCTCAGGTAGATTTGCACCTTATGTGACATTGAATGTGCCAGGAACGGCTAGGTTAGGCATTAAGTGCTAGGTGTGTTGGACGTGATCTCGGTGGCAGCTCTATCTTTTCCACCGTAAAATATGTCGAGTCAGATTAACCTTCCTTAAATTCTTAGATTTAATGGTACAGTAAGCCGTATGACAGCCTAGCGGCCAATTAAATGTTGAGTCTATTACTTGAATCCTGTTACAATCTTAATCAGTTCAGTTTTTATTACGGCCAAGCAAATGGGATATTCTTTTAATGTGGGGTTGCGTTAGTGCCGCCCCATTTTTGAATAATGACTTTACTAGCCAGCCGCCAGCTGGCATGTTCAATTACTACTGTCATAATGCATTGGCTACTTTGACAGTCAGCTATGCTGGCACCTTCTGCACTCATGTTTTCAACTGAGTGACTGCGCTATGGATTTATGCTTTTCGTCGCAAACATTCATGGTACATAGTCGTCCTTTTCCTTTCGACCGGCGCATCTACCTTTCTGACTTTGCGATGCGTGGCACTCGGCTGTGACAATTGTACTTTGATCGACCTTCCTTGGTCAGCACATCTACCTCTGAGAGCTATGAGCAATGAAGCTCTTTTTTTTTTGTGCGCGCAGCTTCAGCATTTTTGCACGGTATATACATTTCTTTATCAAACATCTCGTATAGACTCTTTCCCATTTCTAGTGCCCAATTTCAATTGTACTTGGCACTTAGAATTTTCCTTTCTGATTATCACCGGTCCTACGAAGCAGGACTATCCCGATAGTGTTTTAGTCTGTTTCCATTAACTAAGCCAGGCAAGTTGTCTCCTACTAATGTGGCTAACTGAGCTACACCACCATTAGTAACATGGATAGCAGTATATGGGCCAAGCCAATTCATTTTAAATTTTCCAAGAAACTTCATGAACTTGCTATCATATAGGAGGACTAGATCACCTACCTGAAAGGTCTTGTTTTTGATGTGGTGATCATGCCATGCTTTTTCTCTTTATTTCTGCACTTGTTGGTGGAAACCTACAATGAAGCAATCCTCCTCCAACCCAACCAAGTGTAAAAGGATTTCCTCTAGTGCCTCTTGATCTTCCATACCTGTAAATGCAACTATTCTTAAGCTGGGAACAATGTACTCCATAGGCATTATAGCTTCCTTCCCATAGGCCAACTAAAAGGGTGTATGGCCAGTCAATTTCTTGCATGTGGTCCTGTATGCCCACAATACAGCGGGAATGCGCAGGTCTTAGTCATCCCGATTCACATTGCATACCTTAGTGAGCACATTTTCCAGTACTTTATTGAATGCTTCCTCAGTTCCATTCGCTTGAGGATGATACGGCGTACTGCGCTGATGATGAATGTGGAACTCTTCTGTCAATGCCTCAATGGTTCGGTTCAGAAAATGAGTGCCTTTATCACTCAGTAAGATATGTGGGCATCCAAACCTTGAAAATATGTCTTGAAAATGAATTGTGTGGCAGTACCTATGCTACAGTCCTTTACCGGTTTCACTTCTACCCATCTGGTGAGGTAATCAATTACAGTAATAATATACCTTGCACCAATTCTCTTCCCTAGTGGGTTTATAGGTCCCACAAAATCAATTTCCCATTTCTCAAATGCTTGTAGTGTCAACTGTGGATTTAATGGCATCTCGTCTCTTCACGAGGGTCGTCCTGTCCTCCGACATACATCGCAGCTCTGGCAATGTTCGTTTGTGTCCTTGTGAATTGTAGGCCACCACAGTCCTACATGCAATATCTTCTGTGTAGTGGCCCTTCCTACATAGTGACCTCCTGCGGCTCCGAAATGTGCATCAGCCAATATGACTGGCTTCTCGTGCTCTAATACACACCTACACAGTACTTCATCCGGTCCCAATTTGTATAACTGACTTGCGATAATGGTGAAGTCTGCTGCACGCACTATCATTTGCTTCTTCTGCTATGTAGTGAACTCTGTGGGTGCTAACCCAGTAGTCAAAAAGACTATGATGTCTTTGGAATAATCATCAGCTACCTGGATAGAAAACAATTGTGCATCAGGCAGATTGTCTTCAAGGTTCGTGGGTTCTTTTCCTGATTCAATTCTTGACAGATGATCAGGTCCTAGATTCAATCTTCCTGGCTTAACCAATATTTCAAAGTCATACTCCTGGAAGAGTAAAAACCATCTGCAAATGCGCCCCCCTAAGACTGGCTTATTGACCAGGTATTTCAAAGAAGGATGGTCAGTGAACATAAAGAAGTGGGCACACAGCAAATAGTGCCTAAACTTCTATAGTGCGTAGACCATAGCAAGGCCTTCTCTCTCAGTAATGGTATATTTATTTTCTGTAGCTGAGAGCTTCCTACTTGAAAAAGCAATGGGATGATCAATGCCTCCCTCTCCTGGCTGCGCTAAAACAACTCCCAACGCTATACATGAGACATCAACATGTACATGAAATGGCTTCTCCCAATTTGGAAAAACCTAGGATCGGCGTAGTTACCTTTTTCTCTTTCAGGGTGTCAAAGCCTTGTTCGCACTCTGCGTTCTAGATGAACGACACATCTTTCTTTAGTAGCTTCTCCATTGTTGCGGTTATCTGCACATAAGCCTTTATAAACATCCTGTAATACCTGGTATGCCCCCTTGTAGTGGCAACTGTTTTACTGAATTTGGTGTTTGCAAGTTTACAATGACTGCAATCTCCATAGGATCAACCATCAGGCCCTATTTACAAACAACGTGTCCCAATAGAATTCCATATGGAACACCGAAAACATACTTTTTTAAGTTCAAAGAGATATGGTGATGTCTACACTTTTCTAGCATGAGTTTGAGGTTTGCACCATGATTCTTTAGCAATCCGAACACAGTCCAGTCATCAAAATAAGCTTCAAAAAACTTATGCATAAAATATTTGAACGCTGCGATGACAACTCTGGAAAAGATGGTAGGTGCATTCTTCAGTCCAAATGGCATCACTGTGTACTGGAACGACCCCCATTCTATAGAAAAAAGTAGTTTTGTGTTTATCTATTGGATCAATCCTGATCTGATGATATCCATAGTAACCATCAATAAAGTAATGAGCCTCATTTCCTCCAACATTATCAAGCACTTCATCCATGAAGGGTGTAGGAAATGGGTCATACATTGAACCATCGTTCAGCTTTCTGAGATCCACACAAATCCTGATCTCACCTGTTGTCTTCTTATCTTGGACAACCATAGGGCTTATCCACTCAGACTCTTCAACTGGCTCAATAATCCCTCCATCGAGCATCTTGTCTAGCTCTGCTCTAACTCTCTCTTTGTATTGCCGGTTCAAGCGGTATGGTCTTTGCATAACAGGCTTCATGCCTGGCTTAAGAGGTATTTTCATAACTCCTAAGTCCCCCAAAATGCCCTTCATCTCTGTAAATTTTGTTGGGAATAAATCCTGATATTCATGTAATATATTTGCGATCTCTTCCACAGTCTGATCATCCCAATAGTCCCCAATAGATGTGAACTTTGGCCCTTCACTGGTGAAAATGTTTATTTTCTTTATTTTCACAGGTCTGCTCATGTCTAGAATTTTCAGCGGAGGTCCCTCTACCTCGCGCGCACCTTCTGACTTAGGTATCTTAATGTCGCGTGGGTCCTCCTCATCATTGTCTTCTTTTTGTTTAGCTTGCTCAGCTAGGTTATATCATCCCATGGCATGCTCTTGTTGTTTGGTCCATTCCTGCTATAAGCTTCCAGGTACACTATTAGCTCCAAAGAATTCCTCTAAGGTCATATTTTTTTGTGGACATTCTGGTCTGAATATGCATTCTTTAATAATATGCAGTGCATCATTTATGGTACGACTCTCATCCTTAAAAGTGAAGCTCTTCTGGAAGTTTGTAGTTAGCATGTCCCAGTCGAGGGTTCCTTTGCGCAACTCCATGTCTAAATACAACTTCTTTGGAATATATTCCTCCAATGTGTGCACGAACAAATGCACCCATTATGTGTGTGGTCTTTCCTACCATGCTTGTGAACAAACTTCAATATGTTTCCTTGGGTCTATCTATCCATTGTATTTCTCAAAGGAGAGTGTTACCTTGTCAGCAAACCTAATCTGCATTGATCCCATGTGGTCAATGTCTTCTTGTGCACAGCCCACCATCTAGCGGGTGTCTTGTGCAGTGCCACATCTAGTGCTTGTAGATGATGCTCAGCTGCAATTGTTGCAGTATAATATTTGATAAAGGAATAAACGTTAGATGACCCATCATATGTGGGTATTGGGATTACCTTCTTTCCAATCCAGCGCAGTGACTTTGTAACCTGCGCGCATCTTGTTGCAGATACTTCGTGCATACGGTTTCCAGTTTTCCAATATTGCGTTTGAGTCTGAAATGCAAGAGTTGTCGCATCTCCAGCTGAGTGTTCCATCTGCAGTTGGATTAATGTAATCTTCCTCATTCACATTCATCTTGTACAGGCGGTCCAAATCTTCAGCTCGGGATTCCTACTAAATCGGCTCGCTGTATCTGTCTCCATATGCAGGGTCTAGCGATGCGATGACCCTAAGATGTTTTCCTTCAAAGATCATCTTCCTTATCTTCAATTTTATAATGGCGAGGTTGTCGATAGCCCAGTCAATTCCTAACAACGCAAGAAAAGGCTGACTATCAACCACCATCTCAATAACCTCAAAATCTACGTGACTCTGCACTCCATCAATGTCAACAACCACATTGTCCAACCTTCCAAAAGGTATAACTTTCTCCTAATTGGCCATTCTATACTAGATAGGTGACCATAACAGCTTTGGTTGCCCCATCTGCTGCCATGTCTGTTTAGTTAGGACATTCACTTCTAATCCTAGATCAAGAATGATCTCATCCATTTGATAATCTCCTATTTGTGTGCTGAGTCTCATTTCTCTCCCTGTTCTCTTGTGTTTCTTGATGTGATGAACTCCGCTATCGGTAGTTTCATTTTCACTATGCGGTTCATAGTGGTCTATAACCTTCTACAATTTTACTATTGCATTTGGACTCTTCAACAACTTCATGCAGCTTCTAAGGAACTGCACAACAGAGGTGCATGTTTCTATTGCGGCATTCGTTCTCTCATAAGCAATTGGCATATCTTCCATATGCGGTATTTTGCTACGTAACGGGGTTCTCGGCAATTTTGGTGCTAACTCTTTGAATATATCCAACGCTTCTTTGAAGACTTCTCTATTTTTGTTCAAGTCGAAAGCGGGTGCTCTCCCAGTACCTTTCCTTATCCATATTTTTTGAAAAGGAGTTTGCTTAGTCTCAAAACCTCCAGAATTTGAAGCTTCTACTCCTCTATCTCTCCCTGTCGCGACACCATTGCGCATTACTAAGTTAATAATTTGATCCACAGGTCTCCTTTCTGTTGTGATCAGCTAGATATTTGGGGCCGACACCTCTGGCCGTTTTCTCTTCTGCATCTCTACCTCCAACACTGGACAGTCTTCTATAACATGATCAAATGAGCTACAATAGCTGCATGTAGTGCATGGGTTGGTACAATCTCTAGATACGTGACCAGGCTGGCCACAGTTATAACATATTACTTGACCTCGGCCTCGTCCTTGTGCCGGGCCATTGTTACTTCCTTTCCCGCAGTATCCTCCGCGGCCTCTATATGCTCCCTGTTCTTGCTATACATTTTTTTTATTTTTGCTGAGTCTCTCCTTGGACTCTGTACATTCCTCCATACATATTCTCAATATCCTTCTTTCTTTCTACCATGAGCTCATATGCGCAGCAGTTGGATTCGTCATGCCCAACGGACTTATAGAAATTACAATAGAGGTTTTTAGGTGTTCTTACGTATTTTTGTATCATATGGAAGTCTTCTGGTTGGTGTCCTCTGGTTCTACAAATTTCACACCATGTCCCTGGGTGAGGATTTAATGGGTTTGGTCCACCCATGTTAAGGAAATCTTGAAATAAAGGACAGTGATCCTTAGTGTGTCCGTCTCCCTTACAGCCGATACACCAGACTTCCTTTCTCTCTTGCTTTCCTTGCTTGATATCTTGTAATTGTAGTGTTAGGGTAGCCAACTGGTTCTGAATCTGAGACATCCCAGTGCTACTTTCTGCAATCGGTGATGCTTCCAACTTCATTGCGATCTCTAAGGCCTCTGGCTGTGAAGCCACTTCCTGCTGCATCAATGGCTATCTAATATGGGCAACAGCGTGGCTATAAACCATTCCGTGTGTTGCTGCGGTGATATGACGAAGCTTACTTGGTCCAAGAGCATCTTAAACTTCTGGTCAATTTACTAGACCATTTCATTAGGTTTATGTTTTATCTCCTTCATCTTTTTTATACACTGCAACTCTGACTTTGGCTTCTTAACTTCTGCTATGAGTGCAACCTTGATTTCTTGCAAGGTTCTAGGTTGTCCCTGCAAGTATTTCATGAACCAATGCAAGGCTTGATCTCTAAATGTGGTGATGAGATGCACTTAGTTCACAGCGTCTTCTTGTACCTTATTTACACTCCATATGGATTCGCATAGGAACCAGTGCTGATCAGGGTCTTCTAGACCCGTTCCATAGAATATCGGCAGTTTGATATCATCAGCCATCATCCTTGGAGGTTGCTTGGTTCTCTGAGTGTTGCTAGGGACAATACTCTAAGGTTGGATGTTCTGAAGTGGTACAGCCTGAGACTGACTAGCCTGGGCACCCGCTCCTATGATGGTACCCGTACTAATGTTCTGCGGCGCGGGTTGGGCGGGGCTCGCAACTGGTGGATTTTGGACTGATAGGTTCTGAGATAAGGGAAGCGTGTTTTGTGCAACCGGTGGATTTTGCGGTGTATTAGGCTAATGGATGGTAGATAGAGGTGCAGTTTGGCTATCAGGGTCAGCGTCTAAATGTATGTCTATGCGGAGTCTAGGTCCACTATTAGTGTGCTCAGGTACGAACTTGTACCTCTTTCCACTTCTCTGGCTATGAGTTTGTTCATAGGAACCACTATATGTACTGTCTACCATGACAGATGCAAATATTTTACTGCATTCTGAAAACACTGTTCTCATCTAAAAGCATTTTAATGTATAGACTGAGGTTGTTCAGATACTTACCTAAAAATCCTTTGAAAAACTCTCTTTCAACTGCGCTGTAGGACTTTAGCATGTCCCCAATGAACTGTGTCACAACACTTTGCAATGTACTGTCTACCTAAAAGTTGACTACTCGGACGAATGGATTATCTAGTGCTTTGAGCTGTTTAATAAGCTCCAGTGTCCATTTGGTCAGTGCGCTTCGTGGGATACAGTTTCTGTGCTCCATGAGTCTTGATAACCACTTGTGTAGCTCGCATCCAAAAGACGCCCAAAAAACCTTGTGAATGTCTTTCCATAGGTACTTGTTCAACCAATGAATATCAGAGAGATATGGGTGTCTGTTTTCTTTCCTTGCAAAATCTCTTTCTGTCTTGTCACACCAAGCCCAGATTTCTTTCTTCTCTGGATACCAAAAGTCGACGCCCAACTCAACTTCTTCTACTTCGCACATTATGACTTCAATTCATCACGGATTCTTAGCGGGGAAACGGAACCATTTGTTGGATTGATAACTATTCTAGAGGTTTCCAATGTAGACCCAGGTTCTTTGCGGTTTTAACTGAACCAAAAAAACCCCTTCTCACTGGCCCTTTCTACAACATCCTGTGCATAGGCTAAGGTCTCACCCAAGGTGTAGTTATGGGGGTGTTGTGGAATCAAGTTTCCACAGCCAAGTGATCAGCTATTCGGTCAAAACTACTACATAGCGCACTATTGGACTTGCACTATGGGATGATGGCTGCGCAACGATAGACAGTGTCACGGACTTTACGTCTGCAAACGGAGATTCCTATGCAACCAATGCATCCAAGTACTACGCGGTTCGGGTAGAATGTGAACAATAGGGCAGCGCAATTGGCTTCTACGCTTCCTTCCTCAGACTTAACAGATATTGAAGACTTTACTTGACATTTAGTCGTTCATCTACTGCCTTATATTAAATAACCTTATGACGAATGCAAGCAGACAAAACATATGCTGCTGCGGGCACCCAGTGTTGCATGTCGAAGGGTTATACAATCTGAACATTACATACACATGTGATTATTCAATGACGGATGCTTTTACATACTTAGAATACTAAGCATTCAACATTCATTCATTCCATCAATACTTAACATAACATTCCCATCCTTCTCCTATGGAAAATACAGATCAAAGCATTCACATACAACTTATAACTAAGAATCCAAACATTCAAAGTAGGCAAATAAGAAAATGCACAAACACAACAATCACACTACACAGTATTTAACGTGGTTCACCCCCCGGATGGAGGCTACATCCACAAGAACTGTTGTTGTATTAATCTTTAGGGAAGGGTACAACAGTTCTTAGTCTACGCACATAGCAGTAGACTCTCTTCTCTATCAACAGGCCTCTTCACACTCAGCTTCCTAAGCCTTTACTATAGCACTAAGCTTAGAGGATGCAAAAATATTCAAAAGCTTAACAAAATGAAGAGTAACCCTTTCCCATACAAAAATTCCTTCTTTATAGATCATGACCGTAGGTCATGTCTTTACAATTTTGTAGGAAAAACCCTAAGGTTTCCAAAACTGGTGTGGATGCCCGCCACCCTTCCTGTCGTCGTCGACAGCTTGCTCCACTTGCTCTAAGCCATCCTGATGGGCCACTCGTGGCTCTAACACCCTTCTGACAACCTCATTTATCAACAAAACGGTTACAACTGCATTATGGCCTTTCCCTTTCTGTCCTCGTAACTTGCCTGTCATCCTCGAGTTAGAGTCATCGCTTCTCAACTGCTTGCCGCCACTCACTTTCACCGGTCACTTTCCCTATTCATCATTATGTTTTCTTACCTAGAAAAGGTCGCTTACTCAGCTCGACCTTTCTCCCTACTTCTTTACCAAAAGTAGCTATTGCGCAGGTCTTGCGCACCTACGCTGCTGCATCAAAACTGCATCTTCTCTCCGAGCTTTGAACTCCTCGTATTCCTGTCTTCTGACTTCGAAACCCAAAAAGTGCACAGCTCCAAAATTGTTTCCTTAACAAAATTGTGCCTACATGGACCACGCCCAACACAAAGGTTTAGGGGTTTTACCATACTACCATCGTGTATCCTGCCTTAGGGTGATCACTTGATGGCATTAAAAGATTCAACCACCTCCACTACATTTTCAATTCTTTACCCTCCTCTCTATAGTCGGAGCACAATTCTTTAACTCTTACATATGATGCACAAAGACCTTAGCATAGGTTAGACCCCCCTTCGTATTGGTTAGGTCTATGCATAGGAACCTATAAAATACAAAGGTTACAATGTGTTAGCTCATTTAAGAAGCTAAGTAATCCCAGGTTCAATAAGCACCCTTCACTCGAACCAGGAAGTTAAAATACTAACCCAACAAATCCAGTTACAGTGAAACCATAAATAAACATAGCTATCACAACCATTTCACAAGTTCCACTCCCAAAATCCCAAATGATGGATCTCTCTAAGTGAATTACTATACCACACTAGCGAGGGTTCCTAACCATACTAATGCATACCACTCTTGTCTTCAACAACTAATGAGGGATCCTTCCCTAGATTCACATCTCCTAAATTAAAAATATTCCAAACTAGTTTTACCATCACAAGCATGGACAAGAAGATATATCCACAAAACTAACCATGCTCAACTAGAACAAACCATGGAAATTGACCACCATCACCATCACAATGTTGTTAGTATTTCTTGATTTCATCAACTAAATTGCCACTCTCAACTCGAAGATGAGGTTGGATAGCAAATCTCCAGCCCTCTAATCCTTCACATGAGCGTAATATCTCAACAAATATCACAGTGCACAAACCACTAGGGTTTCTACAACACACGGTGAATCAATCCTAGATCTAGAACACATCAATTCCTCCTCCATTGATAGGATCACAAGGAATCAATTTTTTTCTCCACTCTAATCTCAAGATTTGGTCACAAACTAATTCACGAGGTTGGCTATTAGAGATGGGAAATGTCTTACTTCACCATTTGATATCTCTTTCCCAATTGAAATGACGAATTGAATTAGATTATAGTCATCTAAAAAGGAGGCATCCAAACACAATAATGTAATCGTGGACATGTAAACAATATCAAATATATTTTCAACAACAATTCGCTCCTCAATTATATTGGCACTTCCTTATTGTTCAATGCAACAACTATATAAATTACAACTAAATCAAGACACATGAGCAAACTCAACACACACTCAAGCAGTCACTCAAACAAAATAAATCTACTCTCTCACACAAAATAATTCACTCACAAGACTCTCCTATTCAAAATATATATAGAGGACCATATCCCAATCTCTCACATATTCCTGAGAACTCGGATGACGGAATTAAGGCCAACTTCGCTCTGATACGAACATAGAAATTGGAAGAGACTACATTGTTCACACATAAATATGAACTACACTTTCTTAAACTATGAACACATATTTATACATAAGTTTTCCCTTAAAATACACAACAAACTCCTCAGGCAATATTTCAACCACAATATAATAATAGAAAATTAGTTGGAGAAGATCTCTCATAACCTTCTCCTAACAATATATACACATCTAAGTTGTCTTATTACATTAATTTAGTGGAGCATTATTCTTCAACAATTTCTTGAAGAAAGGATTCAAGAGAAGTCCTTATGATCCTTATCTTTCTGTCAAAAAATGTAATGGATATATTATAATTGTTGTCCTATATCTAGATGGCCTGATCATTACATGGAGTAGTGTAATTCATGTATATGAATGCAAGAGCAAGGTAACAAAGGTGTTTGATATTATACATTTGAGGTTGTTACATTATATGATTGGCATCCAGGTTTGTCGAGATAAAGATATGATTCTTCTATCATAACCAATGTATGTATTTTATCTATTAAATAAGTTTAATATGGAGAATTGTAAGGAAAATCCCACTCCAATCAATATAGGGGCCAAGTTGAGAAGTAACTCTATTTTTGAAAAAGTTTATGGTACAATATATTGACTAGTTAGAAGTCTTCTCTATCTAACATCTGCTAGACCAGATATTGCATATGCAATTGGAATGGTTTCTAGATTCATGGCGGATCCTCATATTGAACATTGGAAGGAAGCTAAATGAAACCTAAGATAGATCGAAGGAACTTATCATCTTGGACTTCAATATCATTGTGGTGGAAAGGATCAACTAACAAGGTACATAGACTCTGATTGGAAAAGAGCTGTTGAAGACAAAAGATCAACTTTTCGATGTATTTTTTCAATTGATTTAGGAGAAGATTCATAGAGAACTCAGTATACTATAAAATGAGAACTATATAGAAAGAATGAGAACTCCAACTATAATAACTCATGGTTTTGGATAAAAAACAACAAAAACTACAAAAAAACAACCCTTGTATTGAAAAGTGGTGCTACTGGTAGCACTGCTTTCTTTTGGGTTGGGGAGGGATAAAATTTAAGAAAGAAGTAAATGTCGATTGATGCAATTGTGATCAAAACACTAAATAAGTGCCTACATTGAAATGTGGTGCTCCCAAAATTTCCCTACTTTGCGAGGGAGGTAAAAATTATACTTTGTTTGAAACCATGGTCGTAGCAATCGACACCATTGCAACCAAAACACTAAAATCATCCCTCGAATCGAAAACAGGTGTTACCATGAACTCCCAATTTTTTGTTTTGATGTCATAATGATAGATTATATCAAAACGTCACCTTAACAGTTTGTACCAATGCAACATAAATGTCAAAATGAACCCTCAAATCAAAAAGAGATGCTACTAGTGACTACCATTTCTTCTCTCTAGTTAACATTGCACACACTCTGAAACATGAACCTTTTAATTTTTTTTCAAAAAATGACTTTAAAATTAAAATGAACATAATTTTAAAAAATAAAAAACACTGTAAAAACACAAAAATATGACACATATAAACAAAAATTAAAAAATGAATATAAACAAGACTTTAAAAATAAAAATAAAAATAAAACAATAAAAAATTAATTAAAAAGTTTAAAATAAATTCGCAACCATGCTTGAAAATAAACTTGGTCCTTTGATCAATAACAAATTGATACCTTTCGAAGGTAAGATTCAAAGACAAATAGAAACTAAATTAAAAATGATGGAGAACAAGATGGAGTCAATAGAGGTTAAAACGCAAATTATGGAAAGTAAAGCCAAGAAACCAAGCAATCAAACCCACAAGGAGATGTGGTGCTTTAGAAACTCTTAACCCAAAGGACATGTTTAAAGAGATTGAGGAGAAAGTAACAACAAATTTGACGCTAAATAGTCCATAAGGTCACTTAGATACCAAACCCATTAAGGAGGTGGTGAATAAGATATTAGCATTGGAATATGAGCATAACAAAAGAGAATTGAACCCCATAATTTTTTGTTTAAAGGAAGAATAAGATGAGGACATGTTAGTCCTAGTCAAGGAAGAACTACATAACAGGTTTCAAATCTAAACAACTTGTCTCATAGAAGCAAAGCGGTTGGGAAAACTAATTGAAAAAAAAAATAGACTAATTAAGGTTTAGATCATCTCTAAGGACCATAAACTTGGGATACTCCATAAAACATCATGTTTAAAGGGATCAGGAATATTCATAAATGAAGAAATCATCCCAGAAGACCATGACGAACTAAGAAAACAAATTCAAAAGATGAAAGAAGCTAAGAAACAAGGAAAGTGGGAAAACATTAGAAATATAAAAGCATTCATTTGGGATCGAAACCAAAAAGAGACTACTAAATAGCAATTCAACACTCTTCAGATCCTCTCTTGGAACTGTTGGGGCTTCCCATGGAATAGAGGCCCCAAGTTGAGTTAGATCTCAGATTGCATTGATCTTATATTACTCATTGAAACTTGGGAGCACGAAGAATCTAAATTCCCTTTCATAGATGGTTTTGTCCTTTGGTATTCTTGGAGCAAGCGATCCTCTCGTAGATGGATTGGGGGTATAGCCTGCTACATTAGAAGCAAAATTTATTCCAAGATTAGAATTTATCAGAAATAACATTCCAACCAATATATTTGGATGGAAATGATGGACATCAATGCTAGAAAAACCTATATAGAAATATGCTATTTCTCGCCTATCAACTCTAAATTTTATAAAAAGTGCGATTTAGATAAAAATTGCCCATGAAATGGGTTAGAGCAAGATATTTCTAGCCTTAGAAATGTTGTCAATATTATGTTAATAGGAGACTTTAACACTCGAACCTTAAAAAACAAATCTATTATCTTAAGCAACTACTCCAACCCTTATCCACTCTGGTTAGACGAAGACCTTATTTCAGCTAGAAGGTACTCCAGAATCTCCAAAGATTTAGATGAAAACTTGTTCGGCTTTGAGTTAGTTAAGCTTTGTAGTTCTCAATATCTCATAATCTGTAATGGATTAAAGAAGTGGCCAAATTCAGGTAGGACGACTTGAATTCATGGTATTGGCAGTAGTGTAGTTGATTATGTCATATCTAATATCACTCTATACAATGAAATAATAAATTTCGACATCCTAAATGAACACGATCCTGACTTTGATCATAGGCATTTAATTATAACCCTCAGTCTTTCCATACATAATGAGACGATTGAGGAGAATTCCCAAAGACAAAAGCACTTGATCTTTGATAGAAATAATACAGATGGATTTCTTGATGATTTAACAAAGAATTTGTTCTCTCTTTCTAACAACAACAATGTAGAATATCTCTATCATAATTTTACTACCTCCCTCTCCTCTGCCATTAACAATTTTTCTCGTGAAATCTCTAGCAAAAAGCAAAACATAAAAACCAACCCTTGGTATGATAATGATTGCAAGCATGCACATAGATAAATTAAGGAAGTTGTGGACGAGTCATTGAAAGCCAACGCGATAAGTATGCACAAAGTTTTAATTAGAAGGAAAAAGACTTGTTATATAAATAAAAGATAGGAAAAAAATTTACACTTATCTAAGACGGATCCTAAGAAATTAAGAGCAACACGCCCTATCCTATTCTCCTGTTAGAAGCAGGGCTCTCCCCCATTCAAAGCATGGATATGATTAGATATCTAATGTACAAGAACAAATTAAACAATATAGGAGATGACCGACTTCCTAAAATTTCTCTTAACTTGAGCCAAAAGCACGTTCGCCACAAGTGAGGATGGCTTAAAGATTCCATGGCTTGGTTAAATTATTGGAGGATTAATGAAACTACCACTCTACAATATATTCATAACATTAATTACATTATTACTTATATATTCAAAGAGAAAATGTGGTGCAAAGAAGAATTAGAGGTAAAAAGAAAGCTTCGGTATTACAAAGAGAGCATTAACCCTAATGTCAAGGATCAAAACTATCTTTCTATCTTTTTTTTTTTTACAGAAATGGATAAGAGCTTTATATTAAAAAGAAAGGAACATATTACATCGGTATGGGGAGGCTATTCCAAAAATCTCAGAGCTACTGAGGTAGACTCAATGAGCATCAGCCTTTGTAATTCAAAATAAGCTTTTTGTCTATTAGAATCAAACATACTAGCCGAGGAAACACAACTGTAAATAGAGACAAACTGATCTAAAAGTAAACAACAGAAACAATACATATGCAAATATAAAGCTTGTCAGTACAAAACTTGAAGAGACCAACTTCCTTAAGTTTCATGTTTGCTTCGAGTCGAATTTCCCTTGCAACCAGTAACTGTGCCGGTGTTGTCATCGTCTAAGTTCAGAATAACCGAGGGACTGTTCCCATTACTAACCCTAACACAATCAACCTTTGCCTCGACAATTCTCAGATAGCTATAAAACATATCCAATTTATTGACCAATTTCTCAAAATAGTCTTTGGTCTTACAAGTGCAGGAGCAGACTTCTGAGTTGGAGATTTGGACGAAGGTACCTAGATGGGAAATCATTTTCTTCATATCCATAACATCGCCTCTGAGCCAGCGCACTTGTGCATCCAAGTCTTGCAGGTGTGACCAGAGATACTGGGAGGGACTGCCTTGCTCCACCGGAGAACCCATTCCCTTCATTCCTCCATCCTCGAGCTACCAATTTTTGCCTCCAACTTCGGCCGAGTTGCAACGAAGATTGTGTTGAGCAAAGCCCTGATTGGGGTCTCCCGGAGTTGAGTTCCGACCACTATTCCTAGCAGTGAAACCCCCTCCCGGGAATTGTACCATATTTCAACTACCATGTCCATGACTCAACTCGAGGGGAACCCACTATTTCCTATTACCTGTATTATCCATTTGAGACTGAGACGTGCATTTCTTTTTCATCGCACCTCCCCTGGAATGTTCAGAACCTTCTATGCCATGAAAAAGATCAATGAGACATCGTTTAGGCCCTCCATTGCAGACCCCTCCGAGCTGCTCCTAGAATTTCTTCACACATTTATGGTAGTGTTGAGTAGGAGGACCATGATTGCAGTCCATGGAAGGGACCAAAACCCGACTTAAGTTACATGGAAAGACACAGAGACATAGGAGAAGCATAGTCGCGGTGGAAGGCACACCTCCATCAACCTGCATGAAATAGCCCAAGGTCCTCATCCTCCATAAATTCCCGCATGCGAGCCACATGGCCGCTGTCAGGGCAGGCCATCATTTCAGGGAAGAGCTGGCTTGGGAGTTGCAAGCAGATCCAACTGCAGATCGGAGAAATAAATACCTCAATGGGATGGCCATGGGTGGAAGGGAGGGAGATCTACATCGGGTTTTAGGGGACCCAAGCATCCAACTTCATGCAACCATCCTCTAGGATCTGTCAACAATTTAGACTAGAACCCAAATTAGCCATGGTGTCAGCCCTTTGGTTGTTTTCCCTTAGGATGTGAAGGTAGGAGAGGGAGCCAAAGGCTTTAGACAGATGGACAAAGTGGTGATGCATCATGGAGTTTGGCTTTTGGCGATGGTTTGTAAGGGCTCTGGCTTCTATAATCACCATCATCGAATCTCCAAGGACCACAAGTTCATTAATGTCGTTGCTTTTTGCTATGTCCATTCCTTTTATATAGGCTAACCACTCCGATGCATTGTTAATCCTTGATCCAATTCCCCAAGCATTGATTTTCATATTGCTTCCATCGGGGTTAATGAGAACCCCCCCACCCCCCCCCGCACCTGCCAACCTAGTAAAACTATCTTTCTATCTTAACAAGCTCAAAGAAAAAAAATAATATTGCTATGATTAGAACAAACTCTCATGAGCTTCATAGTGAAACTGGGCATTGGATAACCCCTAAAATGTCTTGGGCTGAAAGAATTTTCCATCTATGAAATTCTATGAGCGTGGAAGATGAAAATCACTTTCTATTAGAATGCTCAGCTCTCACTCACATTAGATCTTAGTTTCAAAGTATTTGCTCCAACACTAACCTTTCTAACCTTCTAGATCCCCAAAACTATAGTGAGTTGAGGACACTCCTATGTAAGCTTTTTGAGCATATAAATAACATTTTAAAGAAAACCAAATAATCTCTTTCTTCTTAAGATCAGATAGACCAAGATTGATCTAAGTGAACATTAAAGACGACGATCATCATATTTTTAAACATGGTTGTAAGGATTTCAAAACTTTTTTAAATTTTTTTTGTTATAATTATATATATAACAAAAAAATTTAAAACCCTTACAACCATGCCTAAAAATTCATTTATATACATGTTTTTCAAAATTATATATATATATATATATAATTGACATTATATTTCTCCTTCCCATAAAATTTATATTATAAATTTTTACTTTGTTCTTGTATTGAATAAGTAGTTATGTTCTATGTTTAATTATGCTTTATGTTTATCCGCTTGGTCTATATTGCTAATTGACAAAGGATATTCATCTATGCATATAAACGACAAACTCTTATTCTCATTTATTGGCATGCTATTAATATGTTATTTCCTCCTTTTTACAAAGTAACCAAATTTGGTAAAGGTTTGTTTAATAAATTTATTTACATTATTTTTACTCTTTATTGTTAAAATCCATGGTTTGGATTTCAATTCAATTTGATGATTTGTATTTTTCAATAATTATTCTCATATATATTATTAATATTTGTATTTTTCAATAATTATTCTCATATATACTATTAGGATACCTTGAATTAATCAAGGACTATATTGGATTTTTTTGTGTATGTTTTTGGAACAATTAAAAAATTATTAAATATTTGGGGTAAATGTAATACAAATATAAATTGGACAATCACTAAATTAAAAAAAAATTAAAAAATTAAAAACATTTTTTTGAATATTTAAACATTATAAAATATAAATATCATTCAATTTCATAATTTATTCAAGTATTTATTAATTAAGTAATTACCTCCAATTTATATAAATAAAACTAACTCATCTCTAAAAAGATTTGAACCTAAGTCACCATATTCACAAAAACCACACCTTAACCAAATGAACTAACAAAATTTGACAACTAAATATATTATATATAAAAAATCTACTTCTATATTTTAACTATATTAAATTTTTCCATTTATATATTTTCAATATATTTATTTGTACTTGAATTATGCTACATTACTTAAAATGCTATTTCTTTATATGTTATCAAATCTAAAACAATGTTATACACTCTTTAATATATTTATGTTATAGGATCTCAAATTCTTAAAATGTTATTTCCTTATATGTTATCAAATCTAAAATAATCTTATAAACTCTTTAATATATTTATGTTATGGGATCTCGATTTCTTATGGATACTTTCAATCTTATACTTAGTTTGGTTTAACATTATATGCAATTGGGGTCCTGCTGATAGGCGGGGTGGCTGGGGTGGTCTAATGTGGCTATCCTCACCCCGGATCAAATCCTATGCCCACGTTCTACGGCGTCCGTGCATTATCGGGAGCCAGTTAAATTGCAATGACAAAAAAAACATTATATTCAATTGCGATGAGGGTCTCACCTACGTAAACAGTGCTCAATCATATGCTAAAATTATGTTATTATTTGTTTAAATACAACATCCCACATTAGAATTTTGTTTTATGTTTGCCGTTCGACCTAACTTCTTCGCCTCCTCTTTTTTTTATTAAAAAATTATTTATTTTAATTAATAATCTTGTTATTAAAGATTTTAATTTTTAATTAAAAGAGATTACATGATTTTCTTATTAAAGAGTTTAATTTTCAATTAAAAGATAACAATAAATTAATTTACTCATATTTTTGTTGATCATATTCTCTAAAAATGATAAAATTTGACAATCACGATGTTCAATTTTATTATCAATATATATATTTTTGTGGTGGAAAAACTACAAAAATCATAAATTGTTACTAAGTTTTAACATAAATCCAATAAATAATTTTAGAATGTGAATGACATGAGTTAAAATCTTTTAGTAACAAGAATGTTGGAAGGATGTATAAGTTGTAATGTGGAAGTATTGGAGGTGTACAAAGTGGGATTTGGATCCTCCGGAAACAAAACCATATTTCCATGTCAAGATTCCTATATAGGTTGTAGTCTTTGTCTACTAAACAATGATAGCAGTGTTCAACATCAAAATAATAAAAACAATTTGATGTTTAAAATAAACAAAATAATTTCATTAAAATTTATTTTTAGACTATTATCAAATTTATTGAAAACTTGAAAAAAACATCTTACCACAATTCATAGCTACAAGTGATACGATTGTTGACACTACAGTCAAGACTAGATTTTTTATAATGAATTAATTAACAAATATAATAATTACATTGATGATGATGGTGATGATGATGGCAGTTAATGTCCATTGAGACTAACTTTGGTCTATTGGACCTTAAGAAACTATTTTTTTTTGTTGTACAACAAAATATCCCTATGTGCAAACAGCTTAGAAAAGAGCGTACCAAGATCACCAAGATTATCATACCATAGTTTTTACAACTTAGAAGATTAGATAGGTTATTATTATAATAAAGATTGGGGAATTGCGATGTGATGTGGTGGTATGCAGGGCACTCTAAGAGGAAGTGATTTTCATCCTCAACTCTCTTGGTCTCACAAAGATTGACAAACCCTATCCTTCCAAGGCATTATAGGAATTGTCAAACGCATTGTTTCACTACAAAGCTCATGAGAGTTTGTTCTTATTTTGGCTATGTTAGTTTTTTTCTTCAAGATATATTTGTATACTACATTAATATACTAGCATGACCACTTAACTTGTGCCTAGTGAACACCGATAGCTCAAAAGTTAAGTGCCATGAACAAATGTGCAACTACTGCTTTTCCATGCATGAGTTACAGGAAAGTCATGCATCAACTACCACTTATATATGTGTGTGTGTGTGTGTGTTTATTTCGAATTTCGAATGATTGCTATAAAATCAATCTCGACAATACACTTGTCTCATCCTCTTGCAATCTACAAAAAATATATGCACTAATCCACCCCAAATTCTAAAATATAAACACCTATCACTAAAATAAATTCTTCAAAAATACATGATAATGTAAACTATTTCTTTATTTTTTATTTTTAAATTAATTTCAATTTTGTAATAAATATGTTGTAAACTATTTTTTAATTAATTTAAGTTTTGTGATAAATATATTGTAAGTGTTTTTTTAAAATTTAAATCTAAATGTCAATAAAATAAAATTATAAATATTTAATAAAAATAAAATTTATTTTTTAACAATTTAATTTAATAATTATTATATTTAAAACATTATAATTATTAAAATAAATATAGACTTCACAAAATTTGACCAAATTCTATTACAAGATATCAACAATATACTGCAAGAGAGGCACATATAAATATTTGACCAGGTAAACCCACGTCACGTATTAAAAAAGGTGAAATTGCAATTGCCTACCAAATAATAAATTAGACTCAATTTAACTAAAATCGATCAAATGAATGGTATGCGTTAATATAAATTTTATATTAATTTCAGTGAAAAGTCAATTGCCTAATCAAATTAAATCGCTCAGTTTTCTTAAATCCAGTCAATGACTCATCAGAATCGTGTAAACTGTAGTCTTGCTGCTTTACGACAGTCGGGTAACTCGCGTTTGAATGTTGAACTAAACCTTCATGAGGAAGGGACGATCGAACGTTTAGGGATCTGTTACTCTATATCATGAATCTGGTGAATTTGAACCTGGAATGAGCTACGTTTCTATTATATTCTCGAGCGAGTAACATGCGTGTGTACTTAGGCGACGCGATTTTCACTGCGACGGGTGGCTTTACATACGTCCTACAATAAACAATGCGTGTATATTAAATGCATACCATCACCGGTACATGGTAACTAACGCTGTGATCTCTCTAAATAATTTGAGCTTTGTCTATTTGATTATGTACATGGTAACTAACGCTGTGATCTCTCTAAATAATTTGAGCTTTGTCTATTTGATTATGTACATGGTAACTAACGCTGTAATCTCTCTAAATAATTTGAGCTTTGTCTATTTGATTATGAATGTATTACTAGACTTGGTTCTCGAACCGTATATTCTCCCTTAGATATGTTTCGTGATGTATTTTTTTTTTCTAAATAATAACTTGGTGGTCCACATTTTATGGTTCTTCAACACCTCATGTCCTTGCAATTACTTTATGGACATCTATCATTGGCTAGCTCGATGAATGCATTACAATACATTTTTACTCTATCATCTCAAAATCTCTTGAGGCGTACTAATTTAGGGATACGCAGGGTGCACTCATCTACCCATTTCCATAATAGTAAACTGGATTTCTCATTTGCTTAGGAGCATTCCAGATCCTATTGCGTCTGCTATGTAAAAGATTTACTTACAACGTGGGTGCTTTATTTCCATAATAGACGGAGAGTAGACACTAGCTTACACTCATAAGTAGTGTTGTAAATTAACTGTACTATGTTACGACCATGCCTAAACCTTCATTTGCGTGCATGTTTTAAGGGGTAATGAAGGGGGTTTAAGGGTGGCGTGATTTTTACAATTGCACTACTCACCTGCCTCTCCAAGGGAAGCCCTTGGTGTAATGACCCTACACTAAACGCCATTGGCAGTGGCGTGATAGAGGGATCACCGGGATGCATTACTTAAGGATGCATGGAGAGACCATGATGGAGGGTGTGCTGGGATGCATCACTAAAGGGTGCATGGCGAGTTCAAGACATTTTTGTAGCCTTGGTGGCTGGCTCTTGGTTGTTGGTCTCGAGTCGGACAAGACATGTACTAGCGTTTTGGATCGCTAGGATGACCAAGGATGGTGTCGAGTCAAGTAAGACGAATCAAACCAGCGAGGCGCTATGTAGCAGGCTCAATGGAGGATGGCGCGGTTTGCAATGTGATGTTCGGTGTGGCTACCATGCCAGAACAATATCGTTAAAGGTTGCAGCACAGGTATGTGGATGGGTGGATCTAGGATAGGACCTTCGAGCACCATGGTGAGCGCATCGTCATGCATTGAGAATTTAGTCATTCAAGTGTTGGCTCGGGGGTGGCAATACTATATGCAGTGTTGTCTAAGGTTGGGTGGAAATGCGGTTGACGGAATTTACTACGGTTAAACGAAAACTTGACATTCCGCACAACTCTATGGTGTTTGACTTGGGTTCAATCGGGATGGTGTTAGTAAGGTGTAGTCCGGGTGATACTTTTGGTTGGTGGTCATGCCCAACTCACAAGATCACGCTAGTGCCATGCGGTGTCTAGATTTTCGGATGGTATGGGATGCTTGAGATGTATAGAAAAGTCTAGGCCCTTGACAAATGGTATCAGAGCCACATTCGGTTTTGGCATACACAGAAGTGTCTCTTCACCACCAATGCCCCTTATATCGGAGGTACCGATGGGGCCACGTTGATGAGGATTTCAACATCTTTAAGTGGGGGAGAAGTAATGAACCTGCACTAAATGTCATTTCCATTGGCATGATGGAGGGCTTATTGGGATGCATTACTTAATGATGTATGGCAATACAATGACTGAGGGCATGCCAAGATGCATCACTTAGGAGTGCATGGTGAGTCCAAGAAATTTTTGTAACCTTGGTGGCTGACTCTTAGTTGTTGGCCTAGATTCAGACAAGACGATGTACTAGCATGTTGGATTGCTAGCAGGACCAAGGATGGTGTTGAGTCTAGTAATATGTGACAAACTGACTAGGCACAACATAGCAGAAACGATAGAGGACGGCGTGGTTGGAAATCTAATGTTCAGTACGGCTACCATGCTATGAAAATAGCATTAAAGGTTGCAGCATAGGTATGTGGCGGGGTGGATCCGAGACAAGACCTTTGGGCACCATAGTGAGCGCATCATCATGCATTGGGAATCAGTCATTCAAGTGTTAGCTCGGGGGTGGCAATACGACAAACAGTGTTGTCTAAAGTTGGGTGGCAGTGCGGTTGGCAGCATTGCCTATGGTGAAATACGCACTTGACATTCCACAAAAATCTATGGTGTCTTACTTGGGTTATATCAGGGTGGTTTAGGTAAGGCGTAGTCTGGGTGATACTTGCAGTTGATGGTCATGCCCAACTAGCAATATCATACTGATGTCGCACAGTATATAGACTTTCGGACGGTATGGGATGCTCGAGATAGATAGAAAAGTATAGGCCATTGACACCTCGAGCGATGGGCATAGACCTTGATTCTTAGAATCCCATCATCCGTAAACCCCTCCATTGCCCCTTAAAACATCCATAAGAATTCCTTAGGTATTGTGCTTTCGTCACTAGTTGGTTGTTGGGTTGATCCTCAGCCTTAGCCTCATTATGGGCCAGCAATAAATTCCTCTGCTTTTATTCTTCGAGTTCCTCCATTTTATTTAAGGCCCCTGGTTAAGCGGGATAACTATCGTACTAATGATAAATTTGCAGCATTCTACGAGGCTATTTAGCTGTAACTTTATATAGGAAAACGTACGAATAAGCAGTAAAAATCCTTAAGTAAAGCCTTTAAATTAATTAATTTAATTCGGCAAATGCTACTCTTTTTAAAAAGATCTTTCAGGGCTTTTATTTGTCTTAGTTTCAAAATATATATATATATATATATATATATATATTATTTTCTTTATATATGTGTTATTTTTAATGTTAAGTTTTGGAATATGTAAGTTTTTATTTTTTTTTCATATTCGGTTGTTTTTTTATTTTTCTATATTGTTTTTCATTTGTTTATTTTATATATATTTATATATTATGTCATACGTTTGTTTTTATTCTTTATTTATTAATTTTTTATTCTTAAATTTATTTGATTGTTTTTAATGTTCTTTTGTTTTTTGTTTTTAAATTTTTGTTATATTTTTTCTATTTCTTAGTTTTATAGTGTTTTATATTTCATCAAACCTTTTTTTTATAATTTATTTTTGTTTTTTAAGTTATTTTTTTATTTATTTTTTAAATTTGGTTCATGCTTCAAGAAAAACTTGTAACTTTAATTCAAAAGAAGAAAATGTTTCTATTGGTAGTACTTATTTTCAATGGGAGGGTGTTTTTTTGCATTTTTATTGCATTAGTACTAGATGTTAAGGCCATGGTTTTAGATAAGTTGTAATTTGTATGTTAGAAAGAAAAATGTGGTTTCCATGGTAGCACTAGTTTTCGATTCGGGGGTTGATTATAAAGTTTTTGTTGAAATGTTATTGACTGCTTGGGCCACATTTGAAGCAAGGAATAATTCAAATCCTAAAAAAATAATGGTGTTATTCTTGTAGCACCACTTTTTGATTCAGGTGTAGATTTAGGGTTTTGATCGCAACTACATCGGTTGCAGTTTCAAAAAAGTTACAATTGTATCCCCATACAAAAATGGTATGCTACAAGTAGCGCCACTTTTCGATTTGAGGGTAAAAACAGTCACTCAATGTGACCTCCAAAAAAACGAGAACTTGTGAGGGTTCTCCTTCTATAGTATAATGTGTTGAGTCGCAAGAAGGAGTTTACAATATCTTTATCATGAACATAAACTAAATATAAAGGTGCAACACTTGCAACACAAGAAGCTACATGGCTAAGAGGAATCCATGTTGAACTAAACTATCCTCAAACAACAACTACAATTATTTATTGTGATAATCTAAGCACAATTCAATTGACAAAAAACCATTTTTTCATGCAAGGACCAAACATATTTATCCATCATGATTATGTTCATGACAGAACGCAACAATGGAATATTCAATATTGAAGTATTATATAATAGAAGATGAGGCTGCTGATATATGCACTAACCCATTGAGTATTGTAAAGTTTAGAAGCATCTTAGGGCTTGAAGAAGTATGCCTCTAATAAAGTAGTTCCCTAATAAACAATAAGGGGGTGTGTTAGAACATGCATTAGGAAGATAATGTTGATTAGTGTTATGTCAGCAAAGAGAGTTCAAGAAGGTGTAAATATGAAATTTGGAGCAATAGTTAGTTGTTCACCTCGGAAAATCTCAATAGAGGTTTCTAGAGGCTCTCTCCCATGTAATTTTTCATCTATAAATACATACCTTATCTCAGCCATTGACTTATAGATTTTGATTTCTAATCAGTATGGGTCAGTTTCTTTACTTTCTTTCTTCAATTTCAAACTCAAATGAAATCTTGGTTTTAGTCGAGGTCTCATAGAAAAAAGTAACCATCAAGTCACCTCTTAAAATATGCCCTCCAACTGGGTCCTTCTCAATCATTTCCATTCGCTATGCTACCCCAAAATTTGCACTTAAAATCTCCCTCTTAAACTATCAAGCTTCGATGACATCTTCAAGGTGAACTTTCTAGCCTTTGCAATATGTCAAAGTCTCTTTAGGATTGTTGGAAACATAGGTTTATATTTCCTTGATCAATATAGGTCGCCTGGGTGGCATTTCTTCGGGATAACCTTGGTATTTTGGTCTAAATCAATTCAGTTCATAGAGCTTTGTCGAATCCATAGGCAATGGAATCCTCTGTCCAATCGCCATGGAATGCGCTACTGGTGGCCTAGAGTTACAGTGAAGAATCGATCACTCTTTATATTGGAATCTCTTGTCTATAAAGAAGGAAGATGCTAGTGAATCGACCGATGGATGAAAAGGCCAGTGAATCGATGACGATTGGTCTTCCTCAGTAGTAAAAAACAAAAAGAAAATGTCACAACACAATTATTTATATATTATAATAAAATTTAAACTATAATTTAGTGATGATCAAAAGTATATAAAAACTAAAAACTCTACTTATGTAAAAGCATACCACCTCAACAAGTAATTTAAAAATTACAAGATTCGGAGCCCAAATTTATTTTTTATTGTTTTTATTCAAAGTTTTGTTGTATGTTTTTATCAAGGTGTTCGTTCGGACAAGGCATTGAAATTGTAAAGGTGTATTGGTGAAGGGCCTTCGCTTTATTTGAGAACAAATACACGTGATGCACATAATATTCCAGTTTAGTAACTTATGCTTCCATGTGATGCTTCTCTTACATAACTACAAACTAGAAAACGTTATACTTTCTTATGGTGTTTTGAAAGGGGATGAGTTAGGGTAAGGTTACTAATTTTTGGTTTATTAGTTCTTATTATTTTTTTTAATACACTAAAATTTTTGAAGATGCTCAATTTGTTTTGAATCATAATTTAACAAACATATTATATAAAAATATGTTCATTATATTAAATTTGTGTTTTTAATTTAAAGTAAAATAAAATTCATAAATATTATCAAATTCAAATATTTAATATGTGAAACAATTTTGTGAAAATAATCCATCCCAACTAATAAGTGTTAATAGATTTGAGAATAACACATAAATGGTAAAAATGAATTGTCAATGTCATTAAAATAAGATGTTTCTTTTTGACCAAATAAAATGTTTCTTTTAAATAAATAAATATATGTTTACTAACCAAAGTCAATTTCCATTTTAAAAAATATCTAAGTTTACTAACGGAAATCAATTTTCATAATACCTATAATACCTTATATTGCAGAAATATTGTTGTTTATTTCCATAAACATATTATAATATTTCTCATACACTAAAATGGCTTATAGATATTGAATCCTTAAAACCAGGTTATGTTACAAATACAAGCTTTACTTTCCAGCACAACAATCCATATAAAAAATAATTACAATGAGATAGAGATTATTCTTCCGTGAAAAATATCTCTTCTTCTTCTTCCACTCTTTCCAATCCTATCCATTCCTCACAACATTCTACGCATTCGATTGAAACTACCTCTTCATACTCATTATAGCACAAATTCAACACCTATCTCAAAACTACCTCTTCAAATTCAATTTCAATAGAGCACAAATTAATCACCTATCTCTTCAATCTCATTATTAGACAAATCCATCGCTTGAATTATAAGCAGCAAGAGGATTTAGCGAGTTGAGATATTCATGGGTAAATAGAGAAAATCTAAAAAGGAGGAACCGAACAAGTATATTGACGAACTTGGAGAATATAAAATTCCTTTTTCTTTCAATGTTTGCAATTATTAACACGAAAATTCCTCTTGTTTCAATGCTTTCCAAGAAGTGTTCGATACCGGAGCTTCCACTAGGGTAGGTGCAGCCTGAACATCCACATTATTCGAAGAGCTTTGAAGCAACAATCCGGATTTATACAAATGAAAGTATCTCAAGTTGGCTCTCTGGTGTTCATGAAAGTGGTGTGCTTTAGCCGCATCAAACGCATGGCCTGAAGTAGAATCACTTGTATGACATGGAGGAGCAAGCCAATTGTGTGATGAGCAAGCCAGTTGTGTGATGGTCACGGAAATGGCGTGGTTGGTCCACACGAACCGACAGACATGCTTTTGGTCACGGAAAGGTGCGTTAAAAATGATGATAAAAATGGAAAGGAACGTGTTCATCGATCACAAATTTGAAAGAGATAATGATCTTTTTGAATTAAAAGCATTTTATTCCTATATTAAAATCATATTTAAATTTTCATATAAATTTTACAACTGTTTTTATTAACTTGATTACAAGGGTCTAACTATACCCGTAATGGGAGAGCGAGGAATGCTAAGTCCTTCCAAATTTCTAATGTATGGATTTGGATAGTGGATAAGATAAAGTTGCGTTTAATTTAGTCTTTGCATAGTGGATAAGGTAAAGTTGCGTTTAAACTCCATCGACCTTAATCTTTTTAGTCAAAATCTTAACAGATCAAAGTAAACGGTTTTGTTTAACACAATTATAATACAAAATATTTATTCATATATATAAGTTAAAAAAATACAAATATCATCACAAATAAAATTTGAAATACAAATTTAAGAAAAAAAATATGTTTTGGATTAAGTTCAATGAAAAGCCTTGTTAATAAATAGATATTTCAAATAAACAATTAGAAGAAAAAAAAATTTATATAGACATTTCAAAGTTATAAAAAATTATTTTATACTTAGATTTAATTAAAAGCATTATTAGTAAATAGAAATAAAATGGACTGGTATTTTAAAAATAGTTTGTTAATGTAAGATTGTTTATTAGTATTAAATAATTTTTAAATAAATATTAAATTTAAGTTTTTTAATTTTTATGACAAAATTTAAATTATTTTAAAGAATAATAATTATTAATTAATTTGATTTTGTTTTCATAATATCTATGGGACATAAATATTTTAGTCATTAGCTTCTAATCTCTTTATATAATAATTTATGCATTTTAGGTTATGACATAAAAATGACATTCTAATATATTTTTTTTGGTTATCTATTTTTTTTTGGTTATCAAGTATATTTGTAGTTCACATCAACCATGTATGTAATAGTTGTGACATCATCAAACTATTAGTTAAAGTGTGAGTTTTTTAGTATTTTTTATGCCTTAATTAAATTTAAACATAAATTTAGTTTTGTATTAATTTTAACTTGAACATATATTTAAATCCACTTAATAAATTTTACTAGCATTCCCATAGCTAATATGTGACGGTGTAGAGATGTTTTAAAGATATAAACTCTCTCTTGCATGTCTCAACCTTGAAGTACTGTTCAGCTTTAGAGTTTTTAGAATCTTCTTGAAATTCCAGAGGTGTCTAACTCCACATATGTATGTAATATAAGCTCATGTGGAATCTACTAGGTGCCATGGTGGTTAACACATAAGTCAAACCTTGAGAGTCATAAGTTGAGGCAATGAAAACTCATAACTGTGTCCCTAGATGACTATAACACTATGTTAACTATTGGACCACTAGAAAAGGAGGGGGTTCCTTTTTTATTTCTACATTCTTATTGTGCATGTACATGCTATCCCTCCTACAAGTTGACCTATCTCTTTGAAAACCATGGTATTGAGTCCATGCCAAATCAACTTACCTTAACTTGGGTTAGATAGGATATAGCCAAGAGACACAATATAACTTTTTCTATCTATATCAACTCTACTATAATGAGACTCATGCTAGGTACACACACATTTGGAGCTAGTCATGTGTGTACTTTCAAGAAGATTTGAGGATACCAAACCCAAACACTAATTGGGGTTTAAGGCATGAAAATAAACCTTAATGATATCCCTAAATTACTATGACACGATGTTGATAGTGATTAATCTAGACTATTAGGAAATTATGAGGTTTCATTCTCATTGTTTATTGTTTTGTTATTGAGCAAGGAATCTATAAATAAGATGTTGAAGCATAAGAAATTAATTTTTAGTGCAATATTAATTTTTGGAACACACGATGGAATCTGTTAATTGACTCTTGTAGCATTTCATGACAAAGAAATGGGAATCATTGAACATAATGTTAGCACTATAATTTGAGACAAAAACATGAACTTCAATAACAAGATGACGAACATAATACATGAGACTTTCCCAGTGCTAGCATTCTCAAATATGATTTTCTTTAAAACTATGAGAGAGTCTTGTGGGATCACAAATAGCCTGGCAATATTGTTTTTTGGAAATCACGATATTTGCAATTGATAATCCTGCCATTCCTTCGATATGTAAATGCGATATAATTTCAATAAATCCATACAAATAGAAACCTCTACATATCGAAAGGAAAAAAATATAAGGTTGATATGGCTTTGCATTTGATGGAAGTATTGAAGGTGGAGTTGAGGATGTTAATGGGCATCAGATTTTGTTTGCCACATTAACATAAGAAATACTCGATTTAACCTAAAAAAAGATTGTTTACATTATCTAGAATTTAGAAATAACAGAAGGTACTCCCTTTTTCATCTAACAAATAGAGCAATACTAATGCACAAACTTCTACACCAAGTTCAATAGATAACAAGCATTGAGAAATGCCTTGATATATTGATTTTTTTCTGTAATTTACTACTAATGCTAGTTTTTTGTTTCATCATTTGTTTCCAGACATGGTGATGTTGTAGGTGGTATTATTTATTAAATCCCTCCCTGGGATTAATTACATAAAGCTCTATTTATTCAACTAATCATTCAAAACATAAAATAATTTCTAACAACATTACCATTTGTGAACTAGTAAGCCTTTCTTAGCACAACCCTTTGGGTTTGACTAGATGAGATAAACATGAATGATGATTCACATGTATATACAAGTAGGAATTTGATCGAATATTCTTTAAACATCCAACTTCAAAATCAACAATACAAGATAGCAATAAATCCATCCTTTTAGTGCCGCTTCACATAAAGGTACTTACTAACTACACAAAACACTTGCAGAAAATAAGTGCAACATTGAATGAGAGAGAAAGCATGCAAAGTAAATGCAATTGTTTTTATGCTTTTGAAAAGGACAATATATGTCAGTACATGAAGAGGTGACTCTTATTGCACCTAATTATAGACTAATTAAAAAGATCCTTAATCTAATATACAAGTTATAACATATTTACTTTATTTTAACCTGCACTTTCTAACTTAACAAACTAAAGATCCGATATTAACATACCTAATATACTCTAAATCCTTTCCTTAATTTTCATGATAAACAAAATTCCCTCTCCCAAAACAGAACCATTTTATTTAGACTAAGCATGTTGTAGAAACTATCCACATCTAGGCTCTTAGTTGTGCAATGGATTAACAATTGGAAATGATGATAATGAAACTCTACCTGCTAGAAATTATTCAACATTCTATACAATATCTCACACTATGAAGCTCCTGATACACACCACACACCCCTTTCAACTTCTCTCCAAAAATCAGATTGTGAAGCTGATACCAAATGCGAATTAATGTTGATTGCATGAAATGTAATCGGCATGGCCGATGTAAAGAAAATCACCTGACCAACCACATGATCCGTTGTCAAATTTTGAACTGAATGAAAGTCAATGTTGGTTGAAAATTTCAACCTACCTACCATTGATGTAGAATCTGATTTTTCCTGCACTTTTTTTACATGTCTACAACAGCACAATATATGAATATTGAAAAACCAATACTTTTGAGCCTGCCATGACCTATAAAATACAAACCTATCCACTATACCTCAAGCTAAACTTAACCAATCTTTACATTTATTATGGAATTCCTACAGCTAAACTGAACTCCCATCTCCGGCAAATTTGTCTCTCGTTGATGTAGAGGCATTTTTTCCTTCACCCTCCATGAATTCTTTCTTCCACTTAGTAACACAAGGTACTCATGATTCTACTACAATAAGAAAAAGAAAAAAAGTCTACATGATCTTGTTGTTTACCTTCCTTTTTGCTCTCATCTTACACATGTCTCTCTGACTTGAGAAATATCCTCCAACTTTACATCTTTCAAAGCGCTATAATACCACTTTGGTATTATTTTAGTGTTTAAAATATTGTGCACTAGATGTAGTTCATGTTTGCACACATGCCACAGTTCACTAAGTCCAAAACTACTCTAGTTATCTAGGATTTGTCATTGTCAAAAGTTTTCTTCTTTTTCTTTCCTACTACACATGCCTCGCATATATATTTCCTCCCTTGTATATCTGGGAGTCCAATTACTATTTGCATTTAGTTAGTATGGAAAGATACTAAAAAGAACTCGTGCTATACCATAAACTATAAGTATGTGGTTGCGAGCTTTGAGTTCATAAATTTCGCATGGTTGGAGACCTTCTAACTTTTTGAAAAACAAAGCATCATGATCCTTCGCCATTTCCAACTATCATAAACTATAATCTTTAAGACCCAGCCCAATATTTTAAACAATTCTAAAAACTACTTGTAGTAACCTGATGTCAATTAAGTCACATACCGCATTCGCTTTTGGATCCATTCGATAGACTTGATAATGTAATAAGTACATTCCAACATATGAACATATTAATCGCATGACATTCATGTTGAGATCATACCCATTATAAAATGCTATTGGTTTTTGTAGCTCTGGAGCATCTATCAAGGGAGAGAGATGTAATCATACCCCTTAACAAAAGGTCATTTTTTTTCATGGTGCAGTTCAAAGGAATTTATTTAGGGTAGATAGGGGTGGAATATATCCCTTGGATCCTGTTATTATGATGGTAAAGTTCATAGGTAATCATTGAGGGAACCTTTTTCTAAGAATTCAAGTATACACAACTTAGATCTCCCTTTTACTCTAGCCACACAATTAACTAGATTTATAAAGTTGAATCGTTGCATTATTCGCTTATTAACCAAGCTATTACTTCCAATTATAAAGAAACTAATACTACTTACTAGAACAATTCCAATGTGTAAACTCTCACTAGTGATATCAGTAGCTTCTGAATAAACCTTGACTAATTAGTCTCGATATTTATATGGGAAATGTTGGTTATTCAATCAAGTGTTTAATAGTTCGAATTGATGAATAGGTTCATGATGACAGTTACACTGCATCATATATAGATCTAGGATGGTGTTGGAACATCAAAAACCCACTTTAGACTTAGGATATAATTTATTAATAACTTTTTATTACTTTCCTAGTTGTTGACTAGGTAAGTTGGCTGAGATTTGTCTCTTATGGGACCATATGCCATCCTGAGTCACTAGGTAACACTTGGATAGATTCTGGATAAGATTACGTTTGATTTCTTTTCATTCCTGGATTAGAAGTGCACCTCCCTACTTTAGACAACTTTACCCTACTTTTTATGGTTTCTAGTGGATAAGGTAATGCTAGTTTGACTAGGGAACTATCTTTACTTCGACAACTCGCCCTCCTTTCTTTTATTCTCTCCAAAATTCATCAATCACTAGATTCCATACCATATTTAGCTATTTCATGATCCTCTTGACTGATTTGGAAGGTTCTTTTTCTACCTTGGGGATTTTTTAGCTTTTAGTAAGCCTGCCTTTTGTGAGCTTTTCAACTTGCCTTTAAGGAATTTTATTCTATCTCCTAACATGTATTATTTATTGTATTCTAATTAATGAATATGATCATCATGTAATTGACATTAATTGTGTTCAGTATCACATATTTTTGCTTAGTTTTTCTTCTCAATTATGCAAATCCTTGAGCAATCTTTTAGTGAGGAATTCTCTTTTTCAAGATTCTTGGCTTGTTGAATTCATGGCATCAGAACCATAGCATTCTTACATTGTATCAAAGCTCAAGGAGCTCATAGATTAGATTCAGATGAGTCTTCTAGTATAAGTTTTAGAGTTTGTTTTGCAGGTACAACTTCATGGATTCAAATTCAATTCATGTTCTTACCCATGGGGGATTCACTAGAAGGCAATATAATACCACGTTCATTCATATTGCGGTATTAAATATTCATGAAAACCTAAAAATGATATTGCTTATATATTAAGGGGCAAAGGGTTTTTTTTATTTAATGTAACAAGACACAAATACTTTGGGGTCTTTTTTATATGGTTGGGCTGACAAATATCCGCCAAATGAAGATGGCGGGATCACAACCGGATGAGAAATCGGATTGAGGCAAGGCTTGGGCTTACCAGTATGCAGGGAAGTCACATATTGAGGCATGGTTGAGGCCAGGGGGTTTCGTGGTGAAGTGGGTTTCCATTCGATCATAGTCGAGAGACAGTGCTCATTGACAACCAATTCTTACCAATAGCACTCAGCTAGTTGTTACCAATAGCCTTGGGAATCTCTAAGCCTCCAGGGCCTGTTATAGGCCCTTAATAGGCCTTGGGGGCTTGAATACCCAACCACTCATGCCTATTACAGGCCTTGGGAGGTCTAGTTAGCCTCCTAGAGCTTGTTACAGGACCTGGGGGTTTGGATACCTATCCCACAACAGGCTTAGTCAGCGATTGGGGAACTGTAACATGCAATCTAAATGTTGTACAATGTGCATTAGCTCTAGTGACATACAAGAAGTGATCTCCTATCTCTTCATTAGACCATTAGATGTTGCAAATCATAATGATATGTGGTTGATTAATTGCATTGTGAGTGAAATAATGTGCATCCACAATATACATCGAAAGAAGCAAGGTGCATTGTAGAATGCATGTGGGGTCATAAGAGGAGTATCATATCAATATACTAGGTATAAATATAAAGGGGTATAAAAAATGTCAATGAAAAAATTGATACATACAATATCTAGTGAAAATAGGGGTTTTTTTAAATTGGGAAGGCATATTGGGAGGGGGTTAAAAAAAATATTTTGGAAGGTATTTTCCAATATTTAGTGAAATTAGGGGTATTGTTTGATATGCCACGAACGAATGTGCTATGATAGTAGTTTATTGAGTGAAGCCCCCATGTTCTTACCCAATTCAACTATGTCGAGTGGAAGCCAAAGATGGGTGCATATATTAAGAGATAATGTCTCTATGAGATATATATTGGAGCTGTTGAAGAACCAGAATCACCAGAAGAGAAAAATGATTGGTTTAATGACTGTGATAGATATTTTGGAGAAATGTATTTCGCTATATCTTCAAATATGAGATACCCCATTGATACTGCTAATACTCCAAGTGATATCTACTGCATTTTAAATAGATAATATGGAATTCAAGATGGTGAGGAAGAGAGAAGAAATATGGAGAGAGAGCCTACGATAGATACCTCCTCAAATAAGCTCATTGATGTCACTAATGTCCTAGCCACAATATTTTCTGAAGAAGTTTCCTTTGATGAAGATTATACTGTAGAAAATTCAACACTAGTTACTGAATTTGAAGAATTATCCCCTTCTGGCGTGCATCCTGATGCGACCGATGAAGAAGATACAAAATATGGAGTTGATGTTATTGAAGAGATTTCCATCAAGTCTATTATGTTCTCTCAAAAATATTCTATTCTAAATTTTGAGCAAGATAAGTCAGTTCATGCTCTAGAATCTTAAGAGGTTTTTGAATCCTCTCTTTCACATGAGTCTGCTAATGTGTAGAATGATGATCAACTGAATGATTTGGATGTTATATCGGAATCTGAAGGTGATATACTCGCCCTCCTTAATCATATTATGGGCCTATATATTTCTATTTGATCATTGGCACATGTTCTCAAATTTGCACCGAAGATGGAGGACTCTACCATTTGCTTGAGTTCAAGTCCCACGTATATATTTGCGATTTTGGTTCTAATCTCACCCATGTTGGTTCAAAGGAGATCTCAAGGAATCACCTATCATATATGATTGGAGCTGATCCTATCTCAATTGTTTTGAATTTCAAGTTCCGGAATGGTTTTCATATTCATGGATGTTTTATGTTCAAGAGCAAGTTCAAAGAGCTCCCATATTCGCTTGCATCCATTGATGGAGATTAAAGCACAATTTTTTGGACCATGATCCACTTCTTCCCAAGAGGAATATACGTCCATACATATGATAAAGTCCACACCTACTTGATTTTGGAGAAGCAACAATTTTTGGTGTGCATATGTCCATTTTTGAGCGAGGGTTTTATTCCCATGAGGTTTTCCCTGCTTCCTTAGTTTACATGGACATAATAATTGTAATGGGGTGACCATAAGACTTGTTTATTAGGTCGTACACATAATTTACTCACTCTAAGTTAGGATTAAGGGGAGTTTTGGAACATCAAAAATCCACTTTAGACTTAGGATATAATTTATTAATCATTTTTTATTAATTTCCTAATTGTTGACTAGGTAAGTGGGCCTAGTTTTTTCTTTTATGGGACCACATGCCAGCCTGAGTCACTAGGGTAAACTTGGATAGATTCTGTATAAGATCATGTCTGATTCTGTTTAATTTCTTTCCATTCTTGGATTAGAAGTGTGCCTCCCTGATCCTGATGCAACTGATGAAGAAGATACAAAATATGGAGTTGATGTTATTTAAGAGATTTCCATCAAGGCTATTATGTTCTCTCAAAAATCTTCTATTCTAAATTTTAAGCAAGATAAGTCAGTTCATGCTCTAGAATCTTAAGAGGTTTTTGAATCCTCTCTTTCACATGAGTCTGCTAATGCGTAGAATGATGATCTATTAAATGATTGGGAGGTTATATCAGAATATGAAGGTGATATAATCACCCTCCTTAATCATATTATTCCTATATATTTCTATTAGATCATTGGCACATGTTCTCAAATTTGCAACGAAGATGGAGGACTCTACCATTTGCTTGAGGTCAAGTCTCACATATATATTTTTTATTTTGGTTCTAATCTCACCCATGTTGGTTCAAAGGAGATCTCAAGGAATCATCTATCATATCTGATTGGAGCTGATCCTATCTCAATTGTTTTGAATTTCAAGTTCGAGAATGGTTTTCATATTCATGGATTTTTTTATGTTCAAGAGCAAGTTCAAAGAGCTTCCATATTCGCTTGCATCCACTAATGGAGAATTAATGCACAATTTTTTGGAGCATGATCCACTTCTTCCCAAGAGGAATATACTCCATACATATGATAAAGTCCACACCTACTTGATTTTGGAGAAGAAACAATTTTTGGTGTGCATATGTCCATTTTTGAGTAAGGGTTTTATTCCCATGAGGTTTTCCCTGTTTCCTTAGTTTACTTGGGCATAATAATTGTAATGGGGTGACCATAAGACTTGTTTATTGGGCCCTACACATAATTTACTCAATCTAAGTTAGGATTAAGGGGAGTTTTGGAACATCAAAAATCCACTTTAGACTTAGAATATAATTTATTAATCATTTTTTATTAATTTCCTAACTCTTGACTAGGTAAGTTGGCCCAGTGTTTTCTTTTATGGGACCACATGCCAGCCCGAGTCACTAGGGAAAACTTGTATAGATTCTATATAAGATTCTGTATGATTCTATCTTATTTCTTTCCATTCCTAGATTAGAAGTGTGCCTCCCTGCTTTAGACAACTTTATCTTGCTTTTTTTGCTTTCTAGTGGATAGGTAAAGCTAGGTTGACTATGAAACTATCTCTACTTGGCCAACTCAACCTCCTTGATTTTACTCCCTCCAAAGGTCATCATCACATTCCATTTTCATCATTCACTAGCTGCGATACCATATTTAGCTCATTCATGATCCTCTTGACTGATTTGGAAGGTGGTTTTTCTACCTTGGGGTTTTTTTAGCTTTCAGTAAGCCTGCCTTTTGTGATTTTTTCAACATGCCTTTAAGTCATTCTATTTTCTCTCCTAATATGTATTATTTATTTTATTCTAATTAATGAATATGATCATCATGGAATTTCCATTAATTGTGTTCAATCTTACATATTTCTACTTAGTTTTTCTTCTAGATTATGAAAATATTTGAGCAATATTTTAGTGAGGACTTCTTTGTTTCAAGATTATTGGCTTGTTTCATTCAAGGTATGAGAACCATATAATTTTCACTATGGTGCTTTGAAGGGTGAGGCCAAATTTAGGCACTGATAATTATTCTTTATATTTACCTGTCGATGGAACCTATTAAGGAAGCATTTAGGGGATACACTCACAAGTAAGTATGGGGCTATTAAGGATATACTCCAAAAATCAGTGTTTTATTATAGATTTGGTTATTCTTTACTGTTACTTTATGCTTGCAACAAAGCTTTACATATGCTCACACCCAACCAATCATGTTAATTTATCTAGATATCACTACTCCCTATGGATTCCCTGAGAACTCAAGTGGTTTGAGTCTCTATAAACCAATAATGCAATAATGAATTAAGATACAAACACAACAGTTCTCTTAACACTTCAACAATAAAACACAACAATTACACAACTCATGATGTACCGTGGAAACCCCAAACAGGGAAAAGCAGTTATATTTGGGGCGTTCTTCTATCTCAATCCCAGAGCAAAGTAAGTAGAATAAAATTACATACAAGATATCTTAGAAGGAACAAGCAAACCTAACAGGGTCAACACCGTAGATATGCATGCAACAAGCCGATGCATGCACAGAGGAAATGTGCCCTAACTGTCAACTAGATCTGGATCTGTCTGCAAGTAACTATCTGTCTCTATTGCTTCTCTCTCAGCACCGCTCTGATATGCTCAGCTAAAGAGGAAGGCCAACTGCTATATATGATGAATGTGCCCCTCCTCTACATAGAAATTGAACCTCCCTCAAGATGTCATATTTTTGTACGGAATTAGATCTCAACATATATGAGCTCTGATCATCGCACTCCTTCCTCAAACATTGAGGCAATGATACTTCGAAAGTATCAGTTGCTCAATCGATCAATTGGATCTAGAACGAGCTTCTCTCTCCTCTGGTAATACGCCCCTCTCTCCTCTTGAAGTCTCCCTCCTCAATCTCTTCAAAAACCACATTGATGAACTCTCTCTATCCTTAATAATTGGGAACCAAGTGCCTTAGATCAAGTGAGGTCTGATACAGCTTACATCACCTCACTCTCTCTAATACAGAAGCTCCTCTCTCTCTCTCTCTCTCTCTCTTAGAAAGTATCCCTCTGCATGCATTAAGCACCCTCCTCACTCTGACTGATCTCTTTCTGATAAGCCAACTGAGCAACCTCTTCCGAGGAACTCCTTCCTCCTTATATAATCTCACTGATCAATTAGGTTTACCAAAAACTTAATATCAGTGCATGCAAAAAGTCACTTTTACATGCATCTTTTAATCAACAGCTACACATGCAAAATGCATGGATTCATGAGGAAAAACAACGTGGAAGGTCCGCATGCATCCACCAATGTATTCATGCCACTGAGTAGAGTGCATCTCACCTTCTACTCCATATTTATGGCTATACTGTTGATGTACCTCCATGAAAGGAATCTTAATCATGGATGAAATCTCAGATACCAATATCTCTAACACTCCCTCTTATCGATGGAAGTCCATCCAATGATGCTTGGATCCAACAAGTCCCCTGCTGCTGACACTAGCCCAACTGTCATGTATGTCACTACTTCCCTTTGACTTGTAGTACCCTAATCAAACTCCATAAATGTTTGCTATCGAAGAAGCCCCCTAATCAACCACTGACTCTGTCACTGAACCCTGATTCAAACTCCCTTTGAATCTCTGTTGTAACAAATCACCCAATCTGCCATCAAGAAGATATACTTCCCTCTAGGTGATCTCCCTTTGTCTCTGAGATGACTCAAATATCACCATAGATAATTCCATCTCAGTCATCTCATACCAACTTAGTCTCTAATTGGTACGTGTATGAGCATCATGCTCATCCATGTGAACTGAGTCCAAAGACACACTGCCCTGTGTCACATTAAAAACATGAGCATCCCGCTCATCCATCGGATGACAAGAATCACTCTGATCCTCATCATCATGGTGAGCATCTCACTCACTCATTTGCTGAAAGGAATCTCTCCTCTGAGCACCATCCCTGTTGTGATCATCTCGCTCTCTATCCCCATCCGAATCTAAAGAAGATGCACTCAACCAACCCGATGTGCCAGATGTGGGTTGTCCCCAAACCAAGTACTCACTGTCAATCCCGTGACCCATCAAAACTGCATCAACTCCTTCTGGATAAGTGAATATCATATCACTCTAGAACACCACTGAGTAACCGGAAACATCCAATGATGCAACTAAGAGTATACTCCCTCTCACTCTTGGAATGAAAAATACCCTTGATAACTCCAGGAGGTTGTCAAATTCAAGTAGAAAATGAACTCTACCCACTCCTCTGACCAAATACTCAGTCCTCATGCACATGCACATGCATATTTCATGCACATGCATATCTCATGCACATGCAACATGCATGTCTCATGGACATGCAACATGCATGTCTCATACACATGCATCATGCAAGACCTCATGCACATGCATATCTCATGCAAATATCTGCAATAACATTCCCTATTAGCAAGGAAGGTACTTCTAGAGAAGCATCCACCAGGATCAAACACATCCCCTGCTGCTGCAGTTGCTCCCCCTGAACTAGAATACTTCTCGGCTCCATCTGTTGTACTCTGATATGAAGATCTATTCTCCTTCTTAATCAATGTCATGTTGAGAGAAGCGTCATGCTCTCCATCTGTTATTGATACTGAAATGGCATCCAAGGTGTCCTTGGACCCACATACAGGTTTTCCCAGCAACCTATACAACTGACCATGTCTAATGCCATGCCTCATGGTTGCATCCAAGGTCACTCTCTCCGAATAAAGAGGCCTCTGTTGAGATCGGAACACAATACTATATCCCTCATCCTCCATATCTGATACGGAGGGTAAATCTGCCTTCTATGGTATACGCACCCCTCCTTCCATCCTCAGTAAACCTTCTGACTCCGGCTGGAACATCATCAAATGAACTCTCCTCACTATTATCCTCTCATACAAATATGAGTCTATTTCTAAAACACCGAGCAACACTTCTCGTATTCCCATCATATAGCTAGATGGATAACTATACAAAGTTCTGAAGCCATGAATCTGTAAATATGATAACATTGTTGATTCAAAATCTATGAATCATATCCAACCTATAGATTTGTTCCTTAGTGAACAAGCTAACCCTCTCTTTCTTAGATCTAGGGTTTGCTCTCCCATACTTGATCTATCTTCCACAGATGTAGACTCTACTCTCCATATCTGAAAGATCTATCTCAGATGTCACCTCCAAACTCATAGATCTGATAGATATGATCTCTACAACCACAGATACGAGCTCTGCTCTTCATATCTGGTAGATCTCGTCTCCATCTTCATTGATATACTAGATCTATCTCATATCTAGTCTCACACTTCTCAGATCTGTTAGATCTGACCTCTACCGAGTTCACCACACATATCTAGTGTAAATCTCATATATCTGAGTGTGATTGTTCTCCTTGAACCTTACCAGGGCGCTGATACCATGTTAATTTATCCATAGATCACTACTCCCTCTATATTCCTTGAAAACTCAAGCAGTTTGAGTCTCTACAAATCAATAATGCAATAATGAATTAAGATATAAACACAACAGTTCTCTTAACACTTCAACAATAAAACACAACAATCACACAACTTAGGATGTACCCTAGAAACCCCAAACAGGGAAAACCAGCTATCTATGGGGATTTCTTCTATATCGATCCTAGATCAAAGTAAGTAGAATACAAGTACATACAAGATACCTCAGAAGGAACAACCAAGAATGACAGGGTCAAAACCCTCTATCTACATGAAACAAGAGAATGCATGCATAGAGGAAATGTGCCTTGAGTGTCAACTGGATCTGGATCTGTCTGCAGGTAACTATCTGTCGGTTACTGCCTCTCTCTCAGCACTGCTCTGATCTGCTTATCCAAAGAAGAAGGCCAACTGCTATATATGATGAATGCAACCCTCCTCTGCATGGAAAACTGTTCCCTCCCTCAAGATGTCATATGCTTGTAGGGAATCAGATCTCAACATATCTGAGCTCTGATCATCACAGTCCTTCCTCAAACATTGAGGCAAGGATACTCCAAAATTATCAGTTGCTCAATCGGTCAATCGAATCCAGAATGAGCTCCTCTCTCCTCTAGTAATACGACCCTCTCTCCTCTGGAATTTTCCCTCCTTAATCTCTGTAGAAACCACTCTCATGAACTCTCTTTGTCCTCAATAAATGGGAACCAAGTGCCTCTGATCAAGTGAGGTCTAATCCAGCTCAGATCACCTCACTCTCCCTACTATTAAAGCTCCTCTCTCTCTCTGATAAGCCAACTAAGTAACCGCTTCCAGGGACATCCTTCCTCATATCATCTTACTGATCAATTAGGTTTACCAAAAATCTAATATCAGAGTAGGAAAAAAGTCACCTTTGCATGCATCTTTTAATTAAGAGTTGTACATTCAAAACTCATGCATGCATGAGGCAAAATACCTAGGAAGGTCTGCATGCATCTGCCAATAGATTTATGCCACTGCTCCATCCTGATTCCTATACTACTAATGTACCTCCAAACAAGGCATCTGAACCATGGAGGACATCCTGAGGTACCACTATCTCTAACAAATCAACTTTTCCATCAATTTATGGGGATAGACTTAGATATTGCTAGAGACTGTGAGACCATGGACAACATCTTCAACCTTCCCTATACGTCTCCTTCCCTTGAAGTATATGAATAATGGGTGCAAGAAAGATACTTTTGGAAATACATATAAAGCCGACAAAGTCATCTAAAGGTGGCACTAGATTCACTGCATTAATTCATGGAGGCCAAGCAATAGGTAGCAATTAAAGCCGAGAAAGAACTCATTTTTGTTTTATGGATTGTTTGAAGTCTGTAACAAGTAATAAAATCCCTATGGAAATGCAGACCCCATAGCTAGTTTGGTGGGTCTCCCAGTAATTAAAGATGCATTAGTTCATAGCAAGAATGAATCCCCCTATGATTCCCCAATAATATAATAGAAGGGAAAAACTCTGTTATGATTCCTTCTTGGAAGGCAATGGAACGAAACCACATTCGAGATTCAAGGGGGGTTTCAATCATTGAAATCGTTGAAAAAGAAAATTCAAAGCCATTACTTATACCATTGCCATCCCGACCAACCCATGATTATTTCGTATCAAATTCTTGGCCTCCCTTCTATTTTTCTTCTATTTACTAGGAAAGCAAACCCTCATGAACAGTGACATGTTGGCATAGTCTCATGGGCATATCGAGTTCGTAGTTAGCTAGCAAATGAAAGGTTATGTATAACGTATTGAGAAATGTGGAAGCCACGTGTTGAGGGAAAGTATTTTTTTTTGGGAATAACTAGGTTCAAGAAATCGAAAGAAATAGAAAATTAGTGAAAGTGGATAAAATGTTTGACTTCTGGAGCTAAAGATGTGATAGGTTCTACGTCTAGAGCTCTTACTTTTCTAAACGAAGTGAGGAGAAGGGCATTCAGACCGAACCCACATATGTGACTAGGGGTGAATGAAATTCAAACCAAAATAGGATCTCGTATATTCAAGAAATGGAGCGTGCATGCTTATCGGCAAGGAGCTATTTCAATCAATAGAGCGTGCATGCTTATCGGCAAGGATCTATCAAATAGGTCGATCCGTTTGAGTCTCTCCTTCATCACTACAACTTCAGTCCTATACCTCTTTGTACCCATGGATGCCTGCAGATTTATGGTGAAGAGAGGGATCGTGAGAGCATTTAAATAAATGAGAGTTTGCATGGTACCCGGTGGATCCTAGTCTATTTACAAACAAAAAATTTTAACCCTCACCTTTCCCATAATGATTAAGAATGTATTTATAATAAAGCCTCTCGATACCACCTCATTAAAGATGCCCTTTCTTAATGAGGACTCACTTATATCTCTCTAGTTACTGACACAACCCATACCACCCAATATCTTTGTTTTTATGATGGTTATATAACCTCGACCAAGGACAACTTTAATGTTGATTGGAAGAACGATCTGCCGACCATGAGAGGTAATCAAACCAGGTTTGTGTTAAAACGAGGATCGCCTTGGATGCCCCACAACTCAACCCTATTCCGTATGGCTCCCAACCTCAACCTCTAACTCACAAGAATTGAATTGGTGACCTATGGAGACTTAACAACCACTTTTCACCAACCCACCTACAATTGTCAAATAAATACCACCTTACATCTATCCAATGCCCTATATCTTCCTTTAGCCACCCATTTCTCTCTTATGCTTAACATCTCAACCTCAGCCTCCCCCAACTCCCTGTTCAACAACTCTCTTTCCTATATGCACATGATTCTATATTACTGGGAGCCGACTCCAATCTATGTAAAACTGCCTCAGGGACCTTTGTACTCATGGACCCTTCCCTTGCACGTTCCTTCATTGTACATGAAAATGCAGACAAAAGGCATTTGCTCCTAGTAGTTCTAGCCGGGCATTCTAGGAGTGATGACCGAACACGTAGTTAGTGCGTCCAATGAGTTGCTTTTGAAAGGATTGATCCCCTTGTATGTTTCCTCAATCTTCGAGCAATCTTTCTTTGGCTCGATTTGGAGCACACACTGACAAGAAACTCAATGCTCTCCACTTCCCACACAGATAAAGAGTTTTCCCGTAATATTGATACACCGTAACAATGAGATATGGTAAGGAACCACAGAAGGATGTCTCAACTTAAGGGGAAATTGGTCTTTGATCTCGGGCTCTTGGGAAAGTAATTCACTCATGCATGAACCCTAGGTAATAATCTCCCTACCCTTGATTTCTGTCTTGCACCGATAGTTGACATACCCAAAGCAAATAGTAGTAGTTGACGCTCATTCAAACTAGTTTTTTAAATCCTTATGAGTGGTACTCTTTCCCACCTTGTTGTCTTCTCTCTCCAATGTTATATGTGTTAATGGTCGATGCATTAAGCAAAACCATATACTTGGAGTGAATTGAAGGAAATGTCCCTAAAATCTCAACAACCGAAGGAGTTTAGGAATAAAACTACCCCAAATTTGCTGATGACATTGAATGGAGGAGTCTCAATCAGAGTGTTATCAAGGAAGATTTACAATTGTTCTTTAAAAGTTGTGTAGGGCCTCAAGATGGCTAATCAATATGAAAAAGAGTTGTATTTATGGATAGAATATATATAAAAATACTCTTTTATATATATTCTTAGTCCACGAAACCAGAAAATATCTTACTAGGTGTGATGAATGCAAAGAATGGGTAGATCCACACAAGTTGTTCAAATGCTTAAGTAGCCCCTAATCTCGTTAGAACCATTTTACAAATAGTGTTTAGATTTTTTTAGTTTAATAGATCCTCCATCAATTCCAACAAACCACATTCTTGTTTGTACATATCATCTTACCAAATGGGTGGGGTCAAGACACACCCAAATGTGAAAGAAGACAATGTTGCAGATTTCTTATATGCAAACCTATTCATAAGGGTTTGGAGTTCCAAGATAGATATTAACATGAACATTAAAATATTCACCATTTTGGATTTTGAAGATTGGCCCGATAAAAACAACTTAAAAGATTTGAAAGATGGAGGCAATGCTAGTTATAACATCAAAATGTATAGAATGCTCTTATCGACCTTTTCACTGTCTTCCTATAGAACCATATAATAGAGTGAAAACTAGCAAAAGATTTAAAGAAAACTTGGATATTCAACTTTTCAATCTTAAATGAGAGAGCAACATATAACCCACATAAACAATAAATTTCCAATGTTTGTAGCTACAACACTTTCCTTATAAAAGGATGTACAAACCGGAGTATAATAACAAATATAATTAAATGTCTCCCTCATTTCTTTTTTTTAATGAAATACCTTCTATAAATTAACAATTGTTAATTAAAAACTATAGTATGGTTAACAAAACAAAATTGTGAAACCTCTTTTAACATTTCATTTCTAAGTCAAGCCTTGTGTAAATTAACAATTGTTAACTACGGTATTGCTAACAAACAAAATTAAAAAAAAATCAATATTAATAATGAAACCTCTTTTAACATTTTATTTCTTTAAGTATCCCTGGTAGCAGAGTACAATCCCAACTCCAAATCTAATTTTATTCAGTGCAAAAGATGCCGAACACACCAACTTCTTTTCGTTATTTTGCTTTACTAAGTTATGATGTGTATTTAACTTTGTAATAATCATTGTGTTCTAAAGATATGCCTTCGTCTTCACGTCTTCAAACATGTAAATCTCGATATTATGCAATTGTGAAAAGGTCATTCGTAGACATTACCTTATGATGCTTTACATTCAAGTCAATGTCATAACAGTTGAGAATGATATTTTATTTCAAAAACAACTATTCTATGTTTTTGGGAAGTGACATTAAAAAGTGAAATCTAACCAAACAGATTTGCATTGAAGCAAACTTAAGAACTGAAATAATTTTATATTAATGTACACTTTAACAATGGAACTGAAATAATTTTATATTGATGTACAATTTAACAATGGAACCACATTTTGTAATATCAAGAATGTTCAAGAAGAACTTTGGAAACTACCTATAGAGCTAGCCCATAGGGCCACCATTTGCCTCCTACTCAAAATAAAGTAGTTGTAAAAATAGATGGTACAAAAACCACCATTTTCCTCCTACTCAATATAAAGTAGTTGTAAAAATAGATGGTACAAGTTAATAATTATCCCAAATATGTATTAAAAAACTCCTACAAACAAGGTCAATACATTACTAGTCTGAGTGGCCGCTCAGTCGCTGAGAGTTCACCTATGACATTGCACTGTTTGGTTCGTTTAGTAAGAGCCTGATATGGCTCATTCCGCCACCCACTGATTGTATCATGCCCACTGTCTGGTAAACAGTCCATCAGGGTTTCGAGGATATGAGGTCCAGCCCAAGATACTCCTCGATTGGCATGGGTTGCGCACGTATGGAAACATTGGTATCTTTGGAACATTTCATGCTCCTCATACCCGACTGCCATCCCTGTCATTGTCATCCCACTGCATTGTCGAATGTTGTGAATGTGTGAACGACAGCGTTGCACTACTGCGTATTCTCTCTGTCAACCTGGTGCGTCTGTTCATTATCTCTGCGATTTCACTGTTATTAGAATAATGACCTGCTCATTGTGGCTGCATATCCAAGAGTTACTTACGACAACCATTGCCCTATAGAGATTCCTCAACTTTTGAATTAGAATGAGTTCTCTACCTCCGGTCAAATCCATATGCCCACTCCGAGTTTAATTTCTAATTTTCAGGGATGGCCATTACGAAAGTGAGAGAAAACCTGATTTTAATTGCCTAGACTTAAACATCTTCACTATAAATGATCGAGTTACAACTTGCACGGTAGCGAATCTAGGGAATACGCTTACCCAGGCCTGGAATTTCAAATGTATGTTGCCTGTCAATTGAAAATTCATGACGGTTTGGTGTTCTTTGTGCCTTTCACTTTACGTTTTTGTTAAATTTTACAAGTGTCAAAATTATTTTTAAGAAAAATAATAAAAAATTCATAAAGAATAAATTGCTTGCCAGGGTCACCACCTGAATAGATATAGCAAGAGAAGCAGCACGAGACAAGGTTAAACCCCTTTCATGGGCCTGTTTTTTTTTAATGATCTTAATAAACTTAGCTTAAAACTACCCAGGAAGGAAAGCCAATTATGTCACCCACCACAATGGCATATACTTCGTATCAAACTTGAGGACAGACAGTATGAGGAGCAGGCGGCTCTACACCTCAAGTGGAATGAAATGAGGACTTTAGTGAGAATTTATGACCAAAAAATACCATTACAAACTTCATTACAATAAATTTGGCAAAAACAAGCAACTATGCCAAAAAGCCTCCAAAATAACAAACTCATGCAGATGCCAAACTCAAAATCCATATGTAACTACAATGAAATACTAAGCCAAAAATAAAGGAAAACCATGGTATCGTTGAGATGGATTGTTGTGCGATAGCAAAAGTCACTATCCCAACACATTCAAGTAGAAAAAATATGTTGAATCAAAACCCTTACTGCCTAGCTGAATGTAGAACCCTCGATAGTGAAAACCAAATCGAATGCCACTTCGCCAGAAATGAGGTATTCTTGAGCCACTTATGATTCAACGGTAGAAAAAGTAACGTGGCATATTAGTGGAGATCCCTGGTATTGTCCGTAGAAAAAGTAACGTGGCATATTGGTGGAGATCCCTGGTATTGTCCGTATGAACACAAAGTGTGTAAACACCACCCCATATAAGGCACATACATAACGTGTGAAGCTCTTTGCTCGAGCTCTTACAAGACTTTATAATGAAACCTTAGGGTGGTTACCATTGCACGGGTCCCTATAACACTCTGTCAACACATCAAAACTGCAAAGTGAAGCAGAAGAAGACTGCTCTAGCAGAAAGGACAAAACTAAAAGAAGATAATGTATGCGATCTGATTCAACACGACTCCAATCCCAAGTTTGACCCGTCTGCACGCTGTCACGTCACGTAGCCGGGGTCATTAATTCTCATGGGTGGCATGCACAGTACACTCTGCGCTGGAACCCCACTTCGTGCCGGCAACTCTTTGTTGTTCACGTCTAGAACCTGTTCTCCGTTCGGTAGATAGCCTCCGCACATGGAGGGAGAAAACGCCCTCGAGCGCGCTCGAGGGCGCCTCTGAGCTTAATTTTCGCGCATTTTCAGCAGACCCACCTACAGCCTGGGCTTGCCTTCAGGCACCGATGGCACCATACGCCCGTCGTTCCCCATGAATGCAACCTTGCAGCTTCTCATGATAATTTGAATTTGAATTTCATTACCTATCCTTCCCGCTCCCTACAACCAATTTGAGTTTGAATTACAATCCTAATCTTATGATGCGGTTTGGTCTCGGGACTGAAGTTTTGTTAAGACAATAGCGGGAGGATCCATCTCTATGATGGAGCCAGGAGTATCTCGGCGACCTGTGATATGCGAAGGGAGCAGTGGCATGTCTGCAAATCGGTGATATGAAATGAGAATTCGTAAGAACCTGTTCTCCTTTCGGTAGAGATGCGCATGTATGCATGGCACCATGGACCCGTTGCTCGCCATGAATGCAACCTTGCTGCTTCTTGCTCCATATAAAACACTCGTTCCTTTAAACTTGTGTTGGTTTCTTCCAGATAAGCAATCTGGTTATCCTGGTCAGTTGTACGAATCTCAAGGCTTTGAGGTCCAATTCCATTGGTGGAGGGGTAAATCATTTCAAAACGGCTTATATCAAGATCTGGGCTTTGTTCAAGCTTTTCTTCAAAAGCTTGTACACATTTCTCCAGGTTTGGTTCAAGATCATTATTTTGCTGATTCATGTGGCTAACTCTCAAGAGCCCTTTCATGGAAACGTAGCTATCCACGCCCCACTCTTGGTTAGCTTGCTCAACGACATCTTCTTTGTAAGGATAAGTGATAAGAGCGACGGAGGTGGGCACAGAGGGAGTAGATGGAGTGCTTATGCAGGGGGCTATTCCGCCAGGCGGGCACAGAGGGAGTAGATGGAGTGATGATGTAAGATCTTGTGTTGCGAGGCTCATCTGGAGCAGATGGAAGGTTTTGTTTCCATCCACGTTTCGGGGGAATAATCGCTGTCTCTTGTTAATAGTTCTTTGATCTTCCAAAAAAGCAGGATTGTAATGTGTCTTTTGTGAAGCAAACGCACCATTAAAGCTCCATTTTTTAGAACAGTATTTCCTAGGTTTTGCAGTCCCTCCAGCCAATTTCGACTTCACCTGACCTCCAAATATGCTCTGTTGCTGCTGCTTCATCGTGACCACCAGAAGACAGAATTCAAATACAAAGACCGCCTGTATTCAAATACAAAGACCGCCTGTTTAACCGAAAACACTTAGCAGTTAGAAATCAAAAGCATCGCAACTTTGGGTAGAAAATGTAATAAGGAAACCACAATTATGCTTAATCTGAATCTTTTCTTTCTGCCATTAAGATAATGTATTATTCACAATCATAAAATTCACCGAGTTTCCAGTTAATCATAAGATAAAACCAATTCATATTTAAGGCATCCAATTACCTTATGAATCTTTAGGAGATTTGGGAAAATTTATTCATTAAAATATAAAATATAATACCAATTCATATATTTAATGCATCCAATTGCTTTATGGTTTTTTTAGAGGGTACGAGAAGAGATCTTGGTATAGTTTAAAAAAAATTATTGTTATTGTTTTAACAAAATATTTTATTATTATTAAGTATTATTATTTATGAATATAATTTAAAAATATAATAATTTATTAATGTGATTTTAGTTGAATTACATTAAATTTCTGAAAAGATTGTCACTTAAAAGGAATGAACTTATAAATATTTTTGGAAGGTTTTTTCAACTTTTACATTGTTTAATTTTATTATTTATGTTTACCATGTTTACTTAGGTTTTTTGATTTTCAACTAAAAAAATTGTAATTTTAATTTTACATATTAATAGTATACAAAATGTTCTTATGTTTTTATGTTGTTAATAGATGATGACATGATGATAGCATGTGTCTTATTGCATTCCTTTCTATTTTGTTACATTTCTATAGTTTCGTAGTTCTTTACTTTATATTGTAAATGTGTATAATGATTGAATATGATATTATTAGAAAAAAATTAATATTGGGTGACAAGAGTTTTCTACAAACTCCACCTTAAGAGAGGGATAAGGTGTGCCATGAAGTCAAGTACTCATAAATAGTAAGAAAATGATCAATAAATATGATCAATAGAAAATATGATCCAAAAATGTTATAGGATTAATTTTGAACCTAATCGAATGAAAATTGAATCTTTATATTTATCAAAGTATAAACCAAAGAAATAATTTTGGACCTAATTTGATGAACATTGAACCTTGAAATTGAACAAAATTAACACATGGTATTTGTATCCTCCCATGTAGCAGATCCTAGGCTTTACTTGTCTCAATAGACCTTAGCATGGTGGAAACCAAGTGGTGCTTGAGATGTCAAACCCTTCGATCCAATATGCATAACGATTCGACCATGATGGTTCCATCATCTGATGCTTGCAATTTCCTCCATTGAAGTTTATGAGATTTTTCAACTAATGTTGTAATGCAAACACATGTAAAGCATCATGATTTTTATGCAAGGGGGGTGGTGGTGTGTAATATCCTTAACCAATAAAATATTATCGAATTTCCATAGAAATGAGAGATAACAACTTTAGAATATTACTTTTATTAATAAAAAACAACAAGAACAAAGTTCACCAACCTCCTATGAGTAGAGCTCCAGTTACAATAAAACAGCTTGACAAAAATATTATATAGATAGTTATTCTATATATCATAACATTTCCATATCTCAAAACTCTAACTACTGATGGTCCTGCTATTAATGAGATCCAACCACCTGATGGGTCTTATTTAATAAAGAGGACTCTTTTAGATTAAAGTACTAATAACTAACTCTCTAATGGTATTTTTAGCCATGTACATTGATAAAGTAGGGTGTTATGGTAGATATCTAACATGCCCTCCCCCTTCAAAAGCATCCTTGTCCTTAAGGATGGAGATGTGGAAATTGCTGCAAAATGGATCTCAATTCCCAAGTAGTATCCTTTGGTGATGTATCCTACCATTGGATAAAAAATTCCTTGATAGTGCGTTGACATAGCTAACGCTCCCCGATGTTCAACAATGATAATGTTTGTATCCAAACAGTTCCCTCTTCATCTATTTTTGGTAATTTGGTTTGAACTCTACAATTTGGACCCACAATTTTCTTGAGACATGACACATGAAATACTGGGTGTATCTTGGAAGATGTTGGAAGTGCTAATTTGTAGGCTACCTAACCATTGTGCTCAAGAACTGGATATGGGCCATAAAATTTTGGTGCTAGTTTTTGGTGGCCTTTTCCTTTTAGAGAGGTTTTCTTGTAAGGTTACAGAAGAAGAATTATTTGGTCTCCTTCCTCAAAAGTCCTTTCCAATCATCCTTTCTATCCTTAGCACTACCAAGCGCATCTCTGGAATTGATCTTCCTCCTCTTTGAGCTGGATGAAGCTTGGGACTTCTTTCTTCTCGGATTAGTATGTTTCTTTGTGCTCTCGAAGGGAAACACAAAATTATAATCATTTCCCACAAATGTATAAGTTAACAAACTTAAAAAACATAACTAGAATTTGAAAATCTTAAGAAACCCACCTGAGATGAGAATATAAATCATGAGGGAGTTTCCCTCCTACACGATCCAATCCTCTCGATAATGCCTCGCTGCAACAATTACAACAATCAATTAATTGAAATAATCAAAATGCATAGAAAGAAATTATGTTAATGCTTGAAGTGATTTTTATCAATTAATCAATCTCACTGTGAAGTTCTAGGGAAAGGGAGAATTATTGTTCTTCCTAGCTAGGAGGTGGAGCACGTGACTGGAGAACACGCTTTGAGTTAATAAATGGGGATGGGGCAGATGTAGTTGTAGCAATTGTAGATGCAACCACTGTATAAGTAGCTGCAACAATGGTTATCACAACAATGTATACACTAAGATGAGTAATCCAATGGTTGAGTGGTGTATGGTGGATGGATGGAGGAATGGTGGAAGGGTATAATGCATAAGGTGGTGGGTGTGGGGTGCAATACACCCCCCATGGGCTATATGATTGTGAAAGCACCCTAGGAGGGGGGGGGGGGGAATTGAGATGTCAAGGGTTGGGACAGGGTGCCCAGTGATCAATCTTGGCAAGGACTATGGAAGGAATGATGTGGAAGGGTGATGGGAAAGGAGGGGTAAAGGGGGAATCGCAGTGGGAATGATGGCACTTGTACACACAAATTATTAGTACAAAAACATCGAAATGAACATACCAAGACAATAAATTTCACATTAAAAGTATACTTAATTTAACACATGCTACTTGGGTGTAGGATGATCTATTGAATGCATGTGGAGATGGATTATAAACTTCTTCAGTGGAAACTGTGGAAACACAACAATATTTGTTTTCTCATAAATAACTTGGACAACTACAAATCAACTACTCGCTCAAAACATAGTTTTGCATCCTGCCAGTTTTGGTAACCATAGTGCCTAACTCTTGTGGGCATGAGATCTCAGAGTAGTCCCAAGTCTATGGTAGTAATCTGAACTTCGCTATAGCCTAGAAGTTGTTGGGAGTGGGAAATACCATTACAAAATTTCATTTGTAGGATGGACTATTATGTCATCTGGGTCATCTCCATGTTCCTTTAAACAAGCATGAAAAACTTATTTGGGAATCCCACTACAGTCGGGTGGTTGGACACTTTGGTGTGGAGAAGACAGTAGCAGTACTACAAAAATTTGTTGATTTGCAGCTGTCCAAGTTACTTATGACAATTTAAAGCTTCAAGAGGATTCTACATTCACAATTTCAAGCTTCAAGAGGATTCTACATGCACAATTTCAAGCTTCAAGGGGATTCTACATTCACAGTGTCAAGCAAGCTTGATGAATCTATATGAACACAATTGAAGAAGAATCTACATTCACTATTAAGCAAGGTTGAAGAAACTATATTCACAAATGAAGAATTTTCTATATTCACAAGTGAGGTAGAAACTTTACTTTCACATTTGAGCAAGATTGAGGAATCTATATTCACAATTGAGGAAGTATATATATTGACAATTGAGCAAGCTTGAAGAACCTATATTCACAAATGAGAAAAAATTTGGATATTTGAATAGTTGAGCACACCTCTAGAATCTATTTTATTAGTATTACTCATTGTTGTCATGGGGAATTCATGCAATCGAAAAAGGAAATAGGCAAGGAAAGACAAGCCTCAAGAAACCATGGAAGAAGTTAGATAAAATAAAATATTGGACATGTGAAATCGAAGGCATTCCATGGAAACTCATCCAATTCCAACTGTAGATGATTCCACAGTCACTCCTACCCATCCACCTCAAGAAAAACAGAGAAATTCACCAGAGGGGCCCTCAATTTCAACAACATTTGATGAACAAGCACCCCATGGCACTAGTCAAGAAGTAAGACGTAGGTGCTCATTGGGGGGTGTTTCAATTCCCACATCAAGTCAACCTCAGAATATGGTAGTGAATGACTTGTTGGGTAGTGTTTATAAAAGCGACAAAGTTAGAGAGGCATTGAATGAAGTATTTACAATGGAAGAAGCAAATGTTATGGAGACCATCCAAGAGAAATTCCAATTTCCCACATCCAACTATCAGCAAGAGAATGAAAGACAAGAGGCTCCTATTGAAACGCTGGAGCATCCTGGTGATGTTGTACATGATCAAGTTCCAAAACCCTCATCTCCATTAGAAACTGCATGCCGAAGAACTCTGAAACGTATACAGGTTGATGAAACTCTCACGCCCAGAGAGACATATTACTCCAAGAAGAAAGAAGGCTCGAGCTTCATCCAGCTCGAAGAGGTGGAAGATAAATTGTATGGAGATTCTCTTGGTAGTGCCTAGGCTAGAAAGGGTGTTTGGAAAGAACTTTTGAGGTAGGAGACCAAGTAATTATTCATCTGCAACCTTACAAGTAAACCTCTCTCAAAGGAAAAGGAAAATAGAAACTAGCACCCAAATTTTATGGCCAGTATCGGTTCTTCATTACAATGGTTAGGCAGCCTACAAATTGGCACTTCCAGCATTGTCCAAGAGACACCTAGTGTTTCATGTACTGTCATGTCTCAAGGAAGTTGTGGGCCCAAATTGCAGAGTTTAAACCACATTACTAGAATTGGATGAAGAGGGAACCGTTAGGATACAAACAAAAGCATTGTTTAACACTGGGGAGCATTATCTATGTCAATGCACTATGAAAGAATTTTTTATCCAATGGTAGGATACATCACCGAATGATGCTACTTGGGAACTGGAATCCATTTTACAGTAATTTCCACATCTCCAACCTTGTGGACAAGGATGCTTTTGAAGTGGGAGGGCATGCTAGGTTCTTACAATAATCCCCTATTCTATCAATGTACGTGGCTAAAAATCCCATTAGAGAGTTATTTATTAGTACTTTAATGTAAAAGAGTCCTCTCTATTAAATAAGACTCATTAGGTGGTTAACCCTCATTAATAGTAGGACCACAAGTAGTTAGGGTTTTGAGCTATGGAAGAGCTACAATATATAGAATAGCTAGCTATGTAATTTTTTTGTCAAGTTTTTTTATTGTAACTAGAGCTCTACTCATAAGAGGTTAACCCTTTGATGAGGCAAGTGAACTTTGCTCTTATTGTTTTGGATCAATAAAGGTAATATTCTGCACTTGTTATCTCTTATTTCTAGGGAGATTGGATAATATTTTATGGGTTAAGAATATTACACACTACCACCCCCCTTGCATTAAAATCATGATGCTTTTCATGTGTTCGCATTACGACATTATCTACCTTATAAATATCATAAAATTCATTGGAGATAATTACATGCATCAAATGAAGGAAACATCATGGTTGAACCGTTATGCATATTGGACCAAAGGGTTTGACATCTCAAGCACCACTTGGTGTCCACCATGCTAAGGTCATAATTATCTCAAAAACATTATTGGATAGAGAAAAGATATTCTTTTTTCTTGTTCATTTGAAGCAAATTTAAATCTAAATGCTATAATAGTTGATAAAATAACTCCTTACAAATATTTATTTATATAATTTTCATTCATATAATATGAATTTTGTTAAATCATATGCATTTCTTTCAAGCTTCACTAATTCTTATAAGTTCAAACCTAAATTTAAATATTTGGCACCCTCATGTCTACTTTGATTAATAGAAAGATTCAATTTTGACTGGATTAGGTTCAAAATTAATACTTTAACATTTTTGGATCATATTTTCTATTGATATTATTGATAATATATTATTATTTAATTATTTTTTACTATTTAATATTTAAACTTCATTGCACACTTTATCCCTCTCTTGAGGTGGAGTTTGTACAAAAATCTTGTAACTCAATATTAATATCCTTGTCATATAATATCATATGATTATTATAGACATTTACAATATAAAGTAAAGAACTATAAAACTATAGAAATGTAATAAAATCCAAAGAAATAGAATAAGACACATGCTATCATCATGTCATTATCTCAACCCAAAAAACATAAGAATATTTTGTATTAATAAGTTTAAAAAACATATAAAAGTATTAATAAAATTAAAGATTATTCTTTAAAAAATCTTCAAAAAATATTTATATAAGTTTATTCCTTTTAAATGACATTATTTTCATATTTTAATGGGTTGTTATAACTTTCAATAAGCTTTTATTTAATAGAATTGAAGATCATTCTTTAAAATACCTTTCCAAAAATATATTTATAAATTGATTTTTTAAATAACAATCTTTTACAAATTTGATGTAATTTAACTAAAATCATATTAATAAATTATAATACTCTTAAATCACATTCATAAAATAATACTCAATTAAAATCACATTAATAAGTTATAATACTCTTAAATCACATTCATAAATTATAATACTTAATAAATGAAAATATTTTGTTGAAACCATAACATATATATTTTTAAACTATACCAAGATCGCTTCTCAAAACACCAATACCGAGCTCCATACTATTTAAAGATCCATAAAGCAATTGGATGCATTAAATATATGAATTGGTTTTATATTTTATATTTTAAAATGTAAATTTTTCCCCAATCTCGATCAACCAAAAGATCCATCAAGTAATTGGATGCATTAAATATGAATTAGTTTTTTTATTAACTAGAAATTGGCAGAATTTTATGATCGTGAATAATACATTATCCATATGCAAAAAGCTTAATGCTAGAAAGAAAGGATTCCTTTAAAGATTAAACATAGTTTTGGTTTCCTTATTACACCAGATTCAAACCTCTGCAATGTTTTCTTACACACTCACCTTGAAACCAAGTACAACCACATATTAACCTCCCATCTACGCCATTACGAAATTTGATGGCACAACTTTTGCAAATCCTAAAGTGTAAATTCATTGCAACATATTCCACAAACACTAATGTGAAAATCTCGAAGACTAGAGACAAATAAAATCTTAAAATTGAAGATTCAAATATACTTTTAGTTTTAATTACTATTTTTTTGGTTTGAATGTAAATTAGGATGTTAAATTTTGAGCATTAATTCACAATACTCTAGGATCTTTACTGAGAGAACAACATGTACAGTATACCAATGCATATCAAGCATAACAAGCATGTCAATCATCAGAAGAATCAAAAGCATGAGAGACAATAGACACACAAAGTTTCTGTGGGGAAAACCCTAAGGTGAAAAACCCCACAACCTCCTCAAAGATAGAGAGAGCAATAGCTCAACCAAAGTACAACCAAATACACAGAGATAGTCTTCTATTAGAAGATGATCCTCTTCCTCACATGTGCACCACTTTTCGAGTGAAGGAAGAATGAGTTTCTCAGTGATCCAAATAGAGATCTCCCAATCTCTATTTATACTTGTTCCGTTTTCCCAATAACCTTATGGGGCCGACTTGTCTAGCTCGGTACAATAATCACATGTTACATAAATCAGGGTCAAACCCACACATGGTGGTCTAATAACCCATCAACAAGTTAACACACTTGCGACACTTGTCAATACAAATGACGACACTTCTGCATAGAGGAATGACACATCTCTATAGGAGTACAATAAATATATAAATGAAATACATTCCAAAGTTACATATACATCAACACTCCCTCTTAACTAGGAAGGTATTTCTCGACACAAATATGCTAACACAAGTCTTCTTCTCTGGATCATCGTCATTGATGCATCATCATCATCATCTTCACTGTTGCTGCTATCTCAACCAATCTCTGAATCTACTTGTCATAGGAAGTTCTACAGAGCCAGTCCTTTTTCATACTGGATGTAGGCCCACCACCTGCAGGTCTTCATCATCACTGGCCTTACTGTGGAATTCTCAGGACTCATTACGTGCGTCACAAAACCTTGAAAGAGAATCCCAGGATGTTACGGGTACACAACTCCGACCTGTAGGATCTCACAGGGCGCTATTACATGTGACCCCACCACAAAACCTCGAAAGAGCATCACAAGATGTTACGGGTACACAACTCTGGCCTATAGGATCTCCCAGGGCACAAATTACATGTGGTCACCACAAAACCTTGCAAGAGCATCCCAGGATGTTACAGGTACACAAATCCGACCTGTAGGATCTCCCAAGGCACAAATTACATGTGTTCATGGTAAAACCTCACAAGAGCATCCCAGGATGTTACGAGTACACAACTCCGACCTGCAGGATCTCCCAGGGCCCAAATTACATGCCATAGGACAAAAACTCACAAGAGCATCCCAGGATGTTACGGGTACACAACTCCGACTTGAAGGATCTCCCAGGGCACAAATTACATGTCCTCCCAGAGCAATGTCTTGAAAGATCATCCCAGGATATTACAGGTACACAACTCCGACCTATAGGATCTCCCAGACATGCTCATCTGCACAACCTGATACACGGCCAAAACATATCATCCTGATACTCACCATACATCATCCTGATGTACACATGATCATCTTGATCATCATCACTGCATCGTCTTGATGCATATCATCTGGAGAAACATCCTGAAGCTCGTCATCCATGATCATCCTGATCATACACTGCATCCATCTGATGCATACCAAGTATCTAATTGATAGATATCATCATGATCCACCTGATCATACACTGTATCCACCTGATACCTAGATACACACTGTATCTACCTGATACATATCAATATACATGACCTACCTGATCATACAATGTATCCACCTGATACATACATAGATACAAGGTCCAAGCATCCAACATGATGCATGCATACATAAATGATCCAACTGGTCATATCCAGCATCCAACATGATGTGTACATAAATAAACGATCCAATTGATCATATCCAACATCCAACATGATGCATACATACATAAACGATCCAACTGATCATATCCAGCATCCAGCATGATGTGTACATACATAAATGATCGAACTGATCATCTCCAACATCCAACATGATGTGTACATACATAAATGATCTAACTGATCATATCCAGCATCCAGCATGATGCATACATACATAAATGATCCAACTGATCATATCCAGCATCCAACATGACGTGTACATACATAAATGATCCAACTGATCGTACAGAGAAGAAACTCAAACATCGTTCTGATGATCATCATTCAACGCTTACATCCACATCCATGTGAAGGATCCTCCTTCCAACATGCTTGGAATGGCTTCAGCAAATGTCTCCATCAATTCTTCCTCGAAGTGTTGTCGATCTGAAGAACACCAATCCTCTCTCTAAAGTATTTGAACTTCAACCTGACTAGTGGCTCCATCAGCACATCTGCAATCTGCTCGTCTGTCACAACATACAGGAGCTTCACTGCTCCTCTCTACACCATATCCCTGATATAGTGATATTTTATCTCTATGTGTTTTGACCTGTCATGGAACATGGGGTTCTCTGATAGCTTCACACAACTCTGGTTGTCACAAAAGATACCAGTAGTCTCTAGCGGGAGATCAAATAACTCTGACAGTAGCTTCCGAAGCCATACTGCCTCACAACTAGCTGAACAGGCTGCAACATACTCTACCTCGGCTGTACTCAGTGCTACGCAGGATTGGTTCCTGCTAAACCAAGAGATCACACCTGATCCCATACTGAAGCAGCACCCATATGTGCTCTTCCTATCTGAAATACTTCCTTCCCAGTCTGAATCAACATAACCCTACAAGTTAAACTTTTGATTTGCATCATACTTGAGCCCATAATCAACTGTACCCTTCAAATACCTCAGAATATGCTTTACAACAACTAGGTGAACACTCCTCGGATCTGTCAAGAACTGGCTCAATGTGTTCACTGCAAAGAAAAAATCTGGTCTCGTATTCGTCAGGTACATCAAGGACCCAATCATCTGACAATACATAGAGACATCCACCGGCTCAGATGAAGCATCACAAAGAAGCTTCAGGTTCGATGCCATAGGTGTGGCCATGGCCTTGCAATCCATCATCTTGAACCTCTTCAGGATATCTACTATATACTTCCCTTGTCCAAGGAAGATCCCATCTACACTCTGCCACACCTCCATACCTAGAAAATAGTGCATCATCCCCAAGTCCTTCATATCGAACTCGGCAGCAAGCTTCCTCTTTGTATCGACAATCAGTCTATCATCTCCTGTTACAAATAGGTCATCCACATATAGGAGTAGTATCACAGGATTTCCTTCCTCAACCTTGTAGTAAAGGTTGGAATCCGCTTTACTCTTGGTAAATCCCAAACTAGATAGGAAGTTGTCCATTCTACCATACCAAGTTATGGGAGCTTACTTTAAGCCATACAAGGATTTCTTCAATTTGCACACATATGACTCCATGTCCTGTGTTTCAAAACCGAGTGGCTACTCCACATACACTTCCTCTTCAACTACACCACTCAAGAAAGTGGTCTTGACATCCATCTGGTGTATATTCCATTTCATCGATGCATCCAAGGCAAGTACTGATCTGATGGAAGTGTACCTGGATACAGGTGCAAAAGTTTCTTCATAATCTATTCCCTCTTTCTGAGAGAAGCCACGAGCTACGAATCTTGCCTTGTATTTTTCTATGCTGCCATCTGTAGCATGCTTGATCTTGTAAATCCATTTGGAAGTCACAATAGACTTCCCTTCAGGTCTTGGGACAACATCCCAAACATCATTCTTCATTATTGATTAGTATTCCTCGACCATGGCATCCTTCCATTCTTTCTTTTCCGCTGCTTCTTTATAACTGGAAGGTTCTTTGTTCATGATATCACATAGTAAAGCAACATAGCTGGTATGTGATCTTGTTCTCTTCTTTGCTCTGTGTTCTTCTTCTGGAATGCCATATTTTTCTGCATCTTGAATTATCTCTCTAGCCCATGCAGGTTTCCTCTTGTGAGAGTCCTTCTCACAAGGTGGATCTATAGGTTCTTGTGGATCTTCAATTTCACGATCAACATTTGGAATTGCTTCAGTCATGGTAGTGTCTTCAAATCTAGTTTCCTTGGGTTCTTCATAATCTTCAAGAGGCGTCTTCCTTGATTTGATAAAAGCTGAGTTTTCATCAAATGTTACATCCCTGCTGACATCAATCTTCTTGAACCCTAGAAAGTATATTCTGTAAGCCTTCGAGCTTTCACTGTAACCCACAAAGATACCCTTATTTCTTGAAGGATCCAGCTTGGTCCTCTTTTCCTTTGGGACATGTGTATATACTGGACAACAAAATATTCTGAGATGGCTGACCTTAGGTTTCTTACAAGAGAAGACCTCTTCTGGTGTCTTGTTGTCCAATATCTTGTGGGGTGTTCTGTTCTGCACATATACAATTGTCCTACCTGTTTCTTCCCATAGATGCATAAGTAGATCCTCATCATGCACCATTGTCCGTGATGCTTCCATGATTGTTCTATTCTTTCTTTCTGCAACTCCATTCTGTTGTGGATTTTAAGGAGCAGTCAACTCCCTCTTAATCCCTGAATCACTACATAGCTTTTTGAAGTCACTTTAAGTGAATTCTCCACCATTGTCGGATCTGAAAGTCTTGATTCTCTTATCAGTTTGGTTCTCCATAAAGGTTTTGAATTCCTTGAACTTATCAAATACTTCATCTTTGTTCTTCAAGAAGTAAACCGAAATCTTCCTGGAGAAGTCATCAATGGAAGAGACATAGTAAACATACCCACTCAGAGAACTGGATGACATTGGACCGAATACATCGGAGTGGATAATTTCCAAGATGCTTTTTGCCTTGCTTTCACTACTTGGAAATGCCTTCTTTATGTTCTTTCCTTTTGCACATTCTTTGCAAACACCTTCATGCTTGGTCTTGATTTCAGGAAGACCTTCTACTGCTTTGCTTGCAATTGGTAATGCTCTATAGTGCATATGTGCAAGTCTTCTATGCCAAAGTTCACTTGGTTCCATGGACTCATGTACCATGGCATGTTCTGGTTGTCCCTTCAATTTATACAAACCTCCCTCTTGCTCTCCAATCACTACTGCATCATCGATAGTTTTAACTTTTGGCCACATTAGAACTTGGCCATCTACAAATACAACCCTCATACCTTTTGCATCCAATACAGATAAGGAGAGTAGGTTCTTCTTGAGCCCAGGTACATAAAGGACTTCTTTCATCTTCAAAGATTTTCCAAAATCTAGGTTGTAGGAGGCTTCACCACTTCCTTTGATGGGGTATTGATAGTCATCCTCAAGTTTCACTTCATGGGGTGATTCATGTTCAGATAGATTTACAAAATATTCTTTAAACCCAGTGCTATGTTTGGAAGCCCCACTGTCAATAAGCCAATCATTACAAGCATGAGAGATAGTACCTGTGAGAGCAGAGATTAGAACATACTCTTCTTCACTTGATGAGTCATGATCACTTTCTTCCCTAGCCTTCTTCTTTGGAGGTTCATCATCTTCGGCAGCATGAGCATGGAACTTTCTTTTGCTTCCCTTCTTCTTCTTGCTGGAGTTGTTGTTGTTGTTGTTATCCCTTTTTTTCTTGGGACATTCTGAAGCAAAGTGACCCTTCTCATTGCATGTGAAGCACCTTAGATCCTTCTTATTCTTTTGGTGATAGTGAGTGGATCTCTTCTGCTGAGAGTTCTCCATTTTAGACTTGCTTCTTTTGGTGTGAGCTGCGAGAGCTTGATCTTCACTTCTCATCTTTTCTTCTCGTGCCACAAGGCTAGCTTCTTCTTGAGAGCATTCCTCCCATAATCTACTGAAAGAGATCAATTTCTTTCTTGCACAGATTCCTTGAATAAAGGAGTCCCATGACCTAGGTAGGCCCTTCAGAGTGGTCATAACAACTTCACCATTTTCCAAAATATGTGGAGAGAAACCCAATAAACAAGAAACCCTAGTTTCCGTCACTGCACAATGTCTTCTTCTCGAGTTAGCTCTGATACCATGTTAAATTTTGAGCATTAATTCACAATACTCTAGGATCTTTACTGAGAGAACAACATGTACAGTATATCAATGCATATCAATCATCACAAGAATCAAAAGCATGAGAGACAATAAACACACAGAGTTTCCGTGGGGAAAACCCTAGGGTGAAAAACCCCACAACTTCCTCAGAGATAGAGAGAGCAATAGCTCAACCAAAGTACAACCAAATACACAGAGATAGTCTTCTACTAGCAGATGATCCTCCTCCTCACATGTGCGTCACTTTCTGAGTGAAGGAAGAATGAGTTTCTCAGTGATCCAAATAGAGATCTCCCGATCTCTATTTATACTTGTTCTGTTTTCCCAATAACCTTATGGGGCCGACTTGTCTATCTAAGTACAATAACCACATGTTACATAAATCAGGGCCGACCCCACACATGGTGGTCTAATAACCCATCGGCAAGTTAACACACTTGCATCACTTGTCAATACAAATGACGACACATTTGTATAGAGGAATGACACATCTCTATAGGAATACAATAAATATATAAATGAAATACATTCCTAAGTTACATATACATCAATGGATAACTTTGTCTGTATATGTAAATTAAGATTGGGTAGTTTTTTTACAATGTTGAAAATGGGCACTTTGATAATTCCGTCTCCAATCTTATTATGTAAAGCCACATTTATTTGCGCAACTATTAAACAAGTAGGAAAAAAATACTGATATTTAAGATAACCATTTGTCACTGATGACGTGCAACATAACATTAAAACCAGAACAAACATTCAATAAATAAATAAATTCCATATATGCTTATATAAGAACTTTTGCCATTCAAATTATGGGAATCTCCTTTGACACCACGCATGCGAAGCTCCCTTGACACCATGCATGTGTGCGGATCCATTTCCACTAGCGCCATAGGTTCCTTCACATTATTTGTCGCACTGTTGTTCTCGGTCCTGGAATAATTTTGACGCAGATCGCTCCTCAAGGAAGACGAATTGAAGGTTCCTTCGGAGGGAGAGTTCATGCCAGATACGTATATCCATGTCTAACAAATTTAGGAAATCTATGGTATTATCTATCAACAATTCGCAGAGAAGAAAACTCTGTCAACAAAACCATGTATAAAGACACAACCGAAATCGGTGCAGGGATGAAAGAAAAACTATGTCAAACAAGCGATATGTAGATATCATGAAAAAAAAAACTCCGTCAAAACATCTCAGAATAGATCACTCCTAGAAACACGCTACTCGCTTGATCAATAAATCCTTCGAACTGATATTAATAACCAGAGAGGTAAATACTCTTTTTCTTACTATAGACATAAATCCAAGAATTTATGCTTCTCAATGAGTGATTTAATTGATTCTATAAAACCATTGCGTAATAAGCAATTCACTTCGTATTCTACATATCAAACAAACACTTAAAGAAATGAGGTCACATTCTCTATAACTGACGCTCAAATTCTACATATCAGAATGTAATTTTTTTATAAAATAAACACAATACCGATTTGGGATATTTTCGGATTGGGACTCTAGAGTCGTCCGTCTCCATCCTTAGAGGCAGTAATATTTATAAAATCCTATCATCGACGGATTGTAGAAATTCTTACCAATTCTAATTTCATATCACTGATTTGCAGACATGTCACTGCTCCCTTCGCATATCACAGGTCGCCGAGATACTCCTGGCTCCATCATAGAGATGGATCCTCCCACTATTGTCTTAACAAAACTTTAGTCCCGAGACCAAACCACATCACAAGAATAGGATAGTAATTCAAATTCAAATTGGTTGTAGGTAGCAGGAAGGATAGGTAATGAAATTCAAATTCAAATTATCATGGGAAGCGGCAAGGTTGCATTCATGGGGAACGACGGGCCCATGGTTGCATCCATACATGTGCATCTCTACCGAACGGAGAATAGGTTCTGGACGTGAACGACAAAGAGTTGCTGATAGGAAGTGGGGTTCCAGTGCAGAGTGTACTGTGCATGCCACCCATGAGAATTAATGACCCCGGACACGTAACAGCGTGTAGACAGATCAAACTCGGGAAGACCTGCTGGAGACGGCCTAGTAAGTCTAATGCTTTGGGCGAAATCGTCGAAGCTTTAGACTACTCCTTATGGATGATAAGAGGACCTTAGGAAAAGGGTAGGCCATATTAATAACTATAACTATAAATAAAAGGTGGGGAGATTAAGGGGAAAAAGGGTATAGGGGAATGTTAAAGGATAGGGAAACAATTGGGTATCCTTTTATTTATGTTTGGAGAAAGGAAATAAAATTTACGTATGAGGGGTGTTTTTTTTTTAAATATGGAGATCATTGGCTTCTTTTTGGAAGGGGATGTGTTATTTGAGGACACAAACTAATGATATTTAGTTAACATGACACAAAATGCATGTATTTGACAGAACTTTGACAGGCTGCTGAAGGGGTCAAACAAACTCATATTTTTCCAAACAAAGTATGAGTGTGATTGACATGACAATCTGAACCCAATGCTATAAATACCATGACATGACAATGGCTAGATGAAAAGTCGACAAATCTCCATAACTTGACTGGACGATGACATGGTAACAATGAAAATGTAACTTGGAAGACTTGCCAAAGGGGTCATATGCGAGCAAAAATGGTGAAATAAGATATGGACGTGACAAGCACATTGACCTTCCAAAAAAATAAATTGGTAGGTTTTCCTCTGGAATCATGCTTCGACATCTTCAGAAAGATGTCGATGTTAAGCATCAATCGAATAAAACTCGTTTCTGTTTAAAACCAAATAGATTTTGGCATCAAAACAAAACTTTCAAAAGCACATTGTAATATAGATATGCATTACATGAATGGTAGAGGGACTTACATGACTAACTTAAACATTGAACTCTCGAAATTTCCTACATATTCCAATTCTTTGAGATCTTATTAAAAACAGATAGTGTTTTATTGGTCAATGGACCACTTCAAATTTTAGGTAATTTTATAGGAATGACATAGCCAAGCAACACCATTTTGTTCAAGAGTTGCATCCATGATTATGTCAATAAAAATATTTCGACATCGGGTTCTGAATATTTTAAGTTTGAAAGAAGGAATCTATTCCATAAGTGACTAAAGGTGACTTTGTACTAGTCATTAAATTAAGTTCCTCTAAGGAAATGAACCAGTCGCATTGCATCAGTTCATTTCTTTGGTTAAGATTAAAAGAGATAAAGTTCAAATGAGGTAGTAAATGTACAAATAGTTAGCAACAAAATTTAGTTGGCCTACTTAATTTTACTCTCTCCTAAAAATGATATTTTCATCACCCAACGGAATGAGTGCCAAGTGGACTATTCAAAGCCATGATAAATTGATCTGTTGTGAGTAGCAACTAATGCTCATGGATATGGGTCATGTATTAATGAGTAACTCTATGCACATAATCCCAAAAATGATACCTCATGTGTTGTCCCTACGAAAGCTCCTCAATGCTTAAATGATGTGTTAGTTTCATATAACTGTATAGCATATTAACCTGTGCAAACAGGTTGTAAGTCTTATTTTGTCTCCATATTTCTTGTTGTTACTGTCATTTTTGTTGTCATGCAGATGTATTCAAGGTGAATATTTTTCTAGCTTAATGTGACAAGATACTTGTCAATGTATGGGAATGCCCCCTAGATACCATACCTATATAAGTAAGACAAGATGTGAATCCATTCAATCAACAAAAAAAATACAACAAGAGGAAATTCAACTCCTTCCTATCAATTCAGCACATGAGGGCATCACATTGTTCCATGGCATTGGCTTCTTAATGCCATAATCTTATTCAAACGTAGTATGAATAATGGTTATCAATTTGATAACATTTTCCCCGTGGATGACTAATACCTAACTCATCAAGGTTATACTTCAACTTCTATTTACTTTCTTTTAAATATTTATTTATTTAGATTGACATGTTTAATCTCTAAGGCCCTTTTTAATAATAATACTATTGCATGCTTAGAAAAACAAATTTGAAATGGAGATAGCTTCATTTTGGCAAGTTCTCATGATTGATGGAAACTTCACCACTTTAGAGAAAACAAGATTAGGTTGGTGAAGTTCAAGATTACTTTAGGGGACAAGTTCACAGAAGTTTGAACTAACTATCTAAATATGATTCTATATACTATTCTACGAGTCTGAACTAGCTCCATATGTCGGTATGGTCTATATATGATTCTACAACATGTTGGAAAGTATGCCTTCAATTTGGACATCCCATCTAAGCTATGCATCGATTCAATGATTGATGTGATCATAATAAATCTATATGAGTTGTTCCCATTCTCTCATACCACTCACAATATTCCAAATTTCTAGGATCTACTGGTTGAAGACATATTGCTAAACATGCACACTCATCCATTGTGTCATGGCACAAATGCATCATATTTATTGTGTTATGGAACAAAGACATCCTATTTGGTGGGATTGTGTAATCACATTCCAACTCAAGATAAATTATTTCTTGAAGATGTGTTTCACTCCAAGATCCTTCATTTATGTGAGAAAGTGGGGATGTTACCATTTCAACCAAGGATGATTTGATACATTCCAAGGATAGACAACTTAGATAATTAATTCATTATTAGTGTATAGTCACTTTTTGTTGTTGTTTTTTATTATAGTTGTGATTAGTAGAGAAGTTCCCAACATTAAATAAATACCACTTGACTAAGTCAACACTAATTAGTGGCTAAGTGGCTAGTATCTCCTCTATAAACAAAATAACAAACAAAGTGCTAGGATTGTTCATTTGCTGAATTTTTCTCTCTTCTTCCTCGATTATTTGATATTTGTTTGGCTTACATGGCCACATTGATTTTGGCTTGGTAGTGTAGTATACTATCTCAACTTCTCAAGGTATGCCTTGCTCCTTTTCATTTTGTTTTATCTACAAATAATTCAATTTATGTGTGGTTAGGATCATGCCATTCATAGTTAAGGGGTTGGGTACTTTGGTTTGTTAGGTTAATGCTTTTGTTGTTGATTATATGGGGCATCCAATTCTTTTATGAGGGTTTAAAGTGGGTTTGTTGAATTTTTTTATTGAAGAGGTAGTTTAATTTATGTTTAAAAATTAGATATTTGTGATTTATGTAAATATATATTTGGATTTCTGTAAGACTAAGTTTATTAAAGAAACACAATAAAATATTGTTGAAATTTTTCACCACTAATGTGATGGTCAAATATATCATGTCCAAAAAAATGACATAAAAATTATCGATGACACAAATTTTTTTATGTAGAATGTGACACTTCCTTTAACGTCATGTTTTGCATTGTCTTAACTTGATATTTTTTGCAAAACAATTATTAGGAAGTGATGCTACATACAATGCCATAATACTATACTAAAGTAGTGATTGTGTTTAATGGTGGGTTTGATGGTTCAAAGTTATTTTAGACCATATAGGTTGCACTTCATTTATAATTTATTTTAATGTCTTGGGATCCATCAATATCATATGGGAGTACTTCTAATGTCATGTACACAATATTCACATTATTATAAGTATTTTAGGTTGTTGAAATCATGGTGGAAATAGAATAAGATTTATAATTAATTTCGAGTACCTTAAAATATTTTCAATTACATTTTGATTACTATATTTTACGCCAAGGTTTTGGGATCTTGTTTGAACATGATTGAATGTTTGTAACATGGGATTTGAAGCATTGTGAATTAGATCTAGGGTTGTAAATTATTTTTTGCATTGTTTATTCCAGTCGAACTTTGGGTCATCATAAATTTGATAGCATCCTTGTTCTCTTATCTTATAGTGTGATAAATAATATGGATGTACACACTCGCATAGATGGTCTAATGAGAGCCACAAATTTCATGATTGTTGGTAAGGTTGTTCTTGTGTGTGGATATGGAGATGTTGCAAAGGATTTTGTTCTATCGCTAATGGTTGTTGGAGCTAGGATCATTGTTCTAGAAATTGATCCTATATACACCCTACAATCTCTTATGGAAGGTCTACTATCTTAACCCTGCAGGATGTAGTTAGCACTGTTCTCAACCAATTGCTAGTTCTGTAAGCTCACACGTTAGAGTGAAAATGATATAAATCATATTCCTTACATTATGATGAAAAAATATGGTAGGGATGTTATTTTTGTTGATGTATATGACCCTTAAGGGTACCCTTTCTCCCTGACAGTTTGGAGAGAATGGTCTAGGTTATTGGGAATCAAATGTAATTGGAATGGAACCTCATTAGATTTGGCATGGAATAGCTAACTAGTTACAAGGGAATTGAAACAATGCAAAGGTCTCCCTCTCATTATGATTTGGGGTATCTAGCTTGCAAGAAATAGGGATTTTTTTAAGAAAATGTATTAGTCCTAGAAAAAATTGCATCACAAGGCATGACCATCCCTTCCCCCTATTCCCAAGAAAAAGGTTTAGTTGGATTCCGTAGGATTCAAGAAGAGGAGATATATAAATACAAGACTTGGGGTTATTTTGATAGAGTCTCACAAGGTGAAAATTCATCTTCTGGAGGTGGATCATGTTTATACCTGAGTGATTCAAGCTATTTCAAGATGAAAATGTGGCTAGGATAGGGCACACGTAATTATGCAGAGCTATTGACCCTTAAAATTCTCATAATGAATACAATATCATAATGACAAACTTCTTAGCTTGTTGGAAATATTATTTTAAGGGCTATGTGATCCAATACTTAAGGGGAGGATCTGGTTTTTTCTAAGGGTTCACTATACTTTGACAAGGATTTCTCTCTCTTGTTGAAGTATTAATCAAGACCTACGCTTCGTGTATGATTTTTTGGAAAAGTGCAAATATGATTTTGGGATGGATGATTGCGCTATACCTTAAGGATAATTTTGGAATCATAATGTTCATGAGGATACAACCTCTTGGAGCTGAAATTTCATTACTTTTCTTGGGATATGCATGACCTAGTATTTCATGACATACGGTTTGAGTTTTGGGGCTTGAATTAGGGTTTCACCCTCATATTTCTAGATGAAGAATATGGACGGATTGTTTCTTGAACTATTGCTGACAGTATGAAAGTATGATGACGGTATGATACTGATAGTGTGACAGAATGACAGTGATAGTGTGTGACAGTGACAGGAAGTGATAGGAAGTAACATGGATAGTGACATGCAGTGGTTGTGACATGTTTATATTCTATCATATATATTTATATTTAGGGGGTTTGAACCTTATATTCAATTGGAGATGGAACATTTAGGGCATTGTATCTTGTTAGGAACCTATGTCAACCCTTCTCTTTACTATGTTAGTATATTGTTGTTGGACGCATATGCTTTGTAAGTCGTCCCGTAGTATTTGTTGATCCGTAGTTTATATTAGCCCATAGTATTGACCCATAGTACTGGACGCATATGCTTTGTAAGTCGTCCTGTAGTATTATATGTCCCATGGTTTTGACTCATAGTATTGGGCATAGACTTAGTATATAAGTGTGTGTTGAGGTCATTGAAGGCACCGTGAAGTTAATTGTATTGAGCTTGCTCAAAGGAGGTTGCCCCCTCGAAGTGGCCCGTGATCAATATAAAAGCGATTCTGTTCTATTATTTCTGATATCTCATGTATTTGCATTAATTAATTATTGCAGGTACATCACATCTGGTATCAGAGCACTTTCCTTGGCACAAGTGGGAAATTTTTTTTTCTTTTTTTGGACGGCGACTTTCAGATCAATTTCTGAAACTTTCTGCACAAAATCAGAAGAAACCGATTACATATCTGAATTCCTCTTTGAAATATGCAGTTTCAAAAAAGAAATCATCTCATTTGGAGTTCTAAAAGTGGAGATATCGCGGATTTAAAATCAACAATTTTTCAGAATTTCGGTGACGGCCGCGGAAATTGCGGCGAGAAAATATTTTGACTGAGTGCCCAGATTTCTATTCCGCTATCACGTGTAGAAGCAGAGTGGCTGTTCCAGTTCCGGAAACAAGCTATAATAGCAATTCTGAGCAATATAGATCCGGTTTTTGAACATTGGGTGGAATTTCTACCCAAATTTTTTTTTTTTTCTGTTGCAGGTTCGGATCTAGGAATAATCCCTATCCGCTTAACTGTGGGAAGTACTTGGGCATAAGCCCTAAAACTCATTGTGAGGAGTACCATAGGAACCCCGAAGTAGCTGGCCATTGAGAGGACCTGCCAAGCAAAAAGGGCAATGACCCCTACCTGATTGACTAGTTCCCACCCGTGAGGTAAACCAAGAGTTGTCGTTTGTGGCAAAGCAGTTATCAGTTTTACCTGAGCCCTGGAGTGAGGGGTACTTCCCCAATACGCAAGCCGTCAGACAGCATTGGTGGCCGAGTGAAAACCCTGAAATGTTAGGAAGCCGCACATATCTGGGGTCCATATCTACTTTCAGCTGAACTATTGTCGATCACTGCTGCGTCGTTTCAGATCCATTTTGCAAGCCGTTCCAGATCCAGCCATTCAGCGTTGTTCCAGATTCCTTCTGAGCCGTAACCGCTCCAGTCTGTAAAAAAAATAAAAAAATAAAAAAAATAAAAAATAGTTTTTCTCCATATCTCTCTTGTTTTACCTCTGTTTCCCTTGAAATTTTCAGGGAACCCCTGACATTCCATTCTGCATATTTTATTCCCGAGGACCCTATCCTCAATTCCCCTTCCTATAGCCCGAAATCTCACATTTGTCGATTTTTAGGGTTTGCCATAACTTCCTCAGATTTCACCCAATCACCTTCAAATTTTACCACAGAGTTCCTTTTTGAATTCTGCTTCTTTGTTCCCCTCTGCCAAATTTTCCCATTCTTTCACCCCGCTTCTGAAATCCTCATTTTTGCTTCCCTGTCTATCCAACAGTGTCCAAAACCTAGTCAAACCCCAATTACCCTTCTGATTTTTTTCCAAATCCAAATTTTCCCTTACTGAAGTAGTTCCTGTTTTTGTTTTCCTACCCAATCAACAAAAAATAAAAAAACCGGTTACGGTTGTCACCCGTGCAGGAGCACACACCATGGAGGAAGCACTTGCAGCGATCCAAACCAAACTCCAAGATCTGGATGAAAAATTTATCAGCCTCCATCTTCAGCATTCAACCATGAACAATACCAGACAGCCAGAATCTTTTGCAGCCACCAGATTCTCTGCTTCTAGCAATTTTCGTGGGCCGAAGCTTGATTTTCCTCGCTTCAATGGTACTGATCCGACTAGATGGATATACCGAGCAGAACAATATTTCAGTCTGCATAATACTTTTGATGTTCAGAAAGTTCCACTTGCATCCTTTCATTTGGAACAGGAAGCCCTTCAATGGTTCCGTTGGTACATCAAAGCTCATCCCGAGCCAAACTGGACAGATTTTTGCCAACTCATTTTGCCACGATTTGGTCCTAGTGCTTTTGATGACTTCACAGGAGCACTCACTAAACTTCACCAAACTGGCACAGTGAGAGAGTATCAGATGGAATTTGAGAAACTAGCCAATCACACAGAAGGATTGTCTGATGAATTCTACAGGAGTTGTTTTATCAGTGGTCTCAAGGATAAAATCCGCTCAGAGGTCAAAATGTTTTGTCCCAACACAATGATGGAAGTCCTAGGGTTGGCTAAGTTGGCCGAGGACAAGATCGCAGCTCAACAACGCTCCAAACCCACCTTTGTTCCCTTCAGAAATATGGGTTCCCAACGACCTCCCATCACACCTGCTCCTCAACCAACTCCTATCAAGCATTTGTCTAAAATAGAAATGCAGGCACGCCGAGAAAAAGGGCTTTGCTATAATTGTGATGAGAAATTCACTCGGGGACATAGATGTGTTCAACAAAAGTTCTATATCTTGGATGTGGATTCTCCGCCTGCCTTAGAACTTGGTGAAGAAGCTACAGATACAGTAGATGATCCGGTCGACATGCAACACCCGCCTGTTGACACCCCATCTCAGGATGACCCACCCGAGATCTCTCTCCATGCTGTAACCGACGTCACCACCGCACAAACAATGCGGGTCAGGGGATACTTCAAGAAGCTCCCTCTTACCATACTCATTGATTCTGGTAGCACTCATAACTTCATTGACCCTCGAATTGCCAAACAGGATGATTGTTTTGTCCATCCTTGCTCCAACTTTGAAGTCATGGTTGCCAATGGGGGCACCTTACCTTGCAAGGGGAAGTGTCACAATGTGCGTATCTCTATGGAAGATTATAACCTACGCTCCGACATGTTTGCCTTGTCCTTAGGTGGATGTGATGTGGTTTTGGGCGTTCAATGGTTACGCACGCTTGGCCCCATCTTATGGGATTTTGCTGAACTCTGGATGCAGTTTAACATCAATGGGGCACAACACAAATTTCAGGGCTTACAATCAGGGTCTCTCTGCATCATCTGTTCAAATCGCCTGGAAAAAATCCTTAAGAAGAATTCACATGGTGTCATTGCTCAGCTCAATTCCATTCAGATGCACCCATCAACAGTCTCCACTACTTCCTTGGATAGATATGAAAGTATCTTTGCTGAACCAATGAGCTTGCTGCCTTCAAGAGACCTTTCCGGTAAGAATGTAACCACATCTACCTCTCAGCAGGAAATGATGGCTATTTTGCATGTAGTACAGAAGTGGCAGCCATACCTATTAGGCAATTATTTCTGCATCAAGACTGATCTCCCAAGTCTGGAAAATTTTCAGGAACAATGGGTCTCCTCCCCAACACACCCGCAATGGGTTATCCAACTCATGGGTTATCCCTATGTGATCACTTACAAGAAGGGTAAGGACAATATGGTGGAAGATGCTCCTTCTCGCACAATTGATGACCCAGTTTCTCTTACAGCTCTTTCTCTGCTTGTTCCAAATTGGTTTCCATATGTTCAACAGGGCTATCTCTTCTATGATCTCCATGCTTCTTCATCAACAGGTCACTCTGGGTTCTGCAAAATGTATGACCAGGAACAATGTAACTTCTTTTGGCTGGGACTAAAAATGACAATTCAACAGCTGGTGGCTAACGACGATACTTTCCAAGTCAACAAGGGGGAACCAACACTCCTTTCGGGATTGATCAAACCCTTGCCCATCACTACACAGCTTTGGCCAACTATTTCTATGGATTTCCTAGCAGCACTCTGGTGGTACAATACCACATCTCAAAGGACACCATATGATGCAGTCTATGGACAAACACCGCCAGTTCTTCTTCCATACACCCTTAGCAGCTCTCCAGTTCAGGAAATTGACTCAGTTCTTCGAAACCGCGATCAGATTCTTCTCATTCTGTAGGACAATCTTCACATGGCCAGAATTCGCCTGAAACAACAAGCTGATCAGCACCATTCTGAGTGCATTTTCCACACAGCTGACAGGGTTCTTCTTCATCTATAGCCTTCCAAGCAATCCTCCTTGACACTCCAAAGGCGTCAGTGGCCCGAAATGCAAACCAAGGATGCTACCGGGGAACCACTCCTTCAGATTCTGCAGCAATTTCTCCAACCAAAGCTTTGAGGACAAAGCTTTTTCTAAGGGAGAGGGGATGTTAGGAACCTATGTCAACCCTTCTCTTTACTATGTTATTATATTGTTGTTGGACGCATATGCTTTGTAAGTCGTCTCGTAGTATTTGTTGATCCGTAGTTTATATTAGCCCATAGTATTGACCCATAGTATTGGACGCATATGCTTTGTAAGTCGTCCTGTAGTATTATATGTCCCATGGTTTTGACTCATAGTATTGGGCATAGACTTAGTATGTAAGTGTGTGTTGAGGTCATTGAAGGCACCGTGAAGTTAATTGTATTGAGCTTGCTCAAAGGAGGTTGCCCCCTCGAAGTGGCTCGTGATCAATATAAAAGCGATTATGTTCTATTATTTCTGATATCTCGTGTATTTGCATTAATTAATTATTGCAGGTACATCACATATCTACCTTTAGGTTGGAGGCTGAAATTCAGGGTGTTGGCACCTATAAATTTTTGCCCAAAATCCTAATCCTAAGACTATTCCCACGGGTATGCTCCGTGGAAAGATGGTTAAAACCCCTTACCTATTTAGGTCCAGGTTATTAAAGGCCAAGAAAATATCTAAGTTAGAAGGGGAATGATGAGAAAGATGAAGGGTTTGAGCACTTTGAACCTAAGGAGGTAGACCGAATAATGAAAATGGGTGAAAATGATGATAACCTATAGTTCGATGAGAAATAAAGTATAAGATAAAGAGAGGGCCTTTTCCAATCGTTGATCCGAGGCACGAAAGAGATCCACGGTCCATAGATCATCCTCGCATCGCGAAGTTGCACGAAAGAAACACAAGAGAGTGGTCACAAGAGGCATACCGCCTGGACAGATGGCATTCAAAGGAGCTCTCGCAGGAGTGTTTCGGTGGTAAACAAAAACCGCTGAAGGGCTTGCGATACCACCACAGGGGAGCAATAAGAAATAAGATCAACGGTGTGGATTGCATAGCTAGGAATCTGGCGGCGCAGAAGACATATGGTCACATCAGCACAAGGATCAAAGCAGATCAACGACTCACAACAAAAGAAAGTCGGATCTACGATTGGCGGATGTTAGTAGGCTCCACCTATGAAGGTACTGGAAATTAGACACCTGGGTGACTCCCCGCCATAAATATGTCTGAGGCAAGATCAACGATCCCCAGTAGTTCTCGCGAGGTAAAAGAGCACTCCATATATGCAGGGAGAGTGGTTGCGAGATTGTATACCACCTGCCATGTGTCACCTTCTGAACACCTCGCGAGGAGGGCTAAGTGGTAATCCAAAACCAAAGGTCGGGTCGGGATACCGTCATTGGATATGATCGATGACTGGATTTAAAGCCAATAAAGGATCCTGTGGTTGAGATGAAGAAAGGTCAAATCAAAAATATTAAATAAAGGCTCGAATCAAGGGATCGGAGACAACACCCGGCAGATCGACGGATAAGAGAAAGGGACAGCTGGAAAAAAGTGGGTAGAAGTTATTTGAAAAGGGTTTTATATATATAGCACGGCATGAGAAGAATAAACATTTCATTCTTGGACCTGTCGGAGTTGGAAGCTTCTGGAAGCACAGAAGCCGAAGAGGACGACAGGGAGAAAGGTCGCTCTCAAGATTTTCCTATGACAGGTAGGGTCCCAAACTTCTCTGTTTTCAATGTGCAGTGTGTTTTCTAGCTATAAAATGACAGAAGAACAGGCTTCTACTAGTTATAAAGTCCGAGTAACCCTAGAAGACAAAGATTGTGATGTTTTCGACCTAGGCCTTCGGCTCCCTATACCAGAGATTAAATGAAGGACAAGAGCTTTGCTCGAGCAAGGGGTAGATGTCCATAGGGTCCATCAGTCCTTTTTCATTTTCTTTCGTCTAGAATAGATTATGCTATTCCCTGAGTTCGTGTCGTGGTGTTCAATAAATTACAGAGCCCCAACGAGTAATAATGAATTTCAGGAAGTCTAAAATCGTCTGTAGTATCGACCCTGCCGTTATCCAGAACACCCTGACCGTTCCTGGAATATTTGTGGTTGTCCTGTTTCATCAAAGTTCGTCTGAGGGTCACCGGACCTCTGTAATTCCCCGTCACGGACCCGACCTGGAAAACAAGAATAGTTCCCACGACAAGGCAAAGGTTCGAAGTAGCAGTTGGTATGTCCAAAAGCATAGGTGGGACGAAATCAAACCCCAACATGGGAAATTTTCTAACCAAAGGTATCCTCTCACTGGCAGTTTCTTCCTCGGATACTAATGGCTTCAGGCCGAGTTTCCAGATAAAGGGAAAGGATTGAGACAGGTAAGGGAAGAAGACATCGATCCCAGCGTTACTAAGATGAAGGCGAGATTTTGCAGAGGGATATAGGCATCCTAAAGGTGCTGGATGCTTAAGATTGAAGAGATAGAAGACGTGTTGAAGCCTGAGAAAAGTCTGAAAAGAAGGTAAAAAAAGGTGGAAGAAGGTCCCTCGCATGGATTAAAAGTTGGCTTGAAAGGTGGTGAAAGTAAGATGACCCACGTTTTTCAGAGTGTGCATAAAAACTTTAGATTAAGTATTGTCACACGCGGGATGTCAAGGGGAAGGACCTGCAAAGCCGAGTAATATCCCAGAGGATTACCTGTATGATGGAAGGCACTTTTTGCATCATCGTTGGCTACGCCGCCTATCTGGGACAACGTCACAGAGCGTGCAGAAGGTCAGTTCAGACCTTAGAGCATTTCAGTTACCCGATTGTAGATATCATGACAATCATAACCATTTGTATCCATCGTCATCATCATAGCAATTATGGATAAGGTTTTCGCATGTTTGATCTATTATTGGCATAACAAAAAGATGGTGCACCTGGCAGTCCGGCCACTCCCCCTGTTACTATTGGCTCATGGAGAGAGCATGGAAAAGCGAAGTGATATTCATGCCAGAGAAAATGTGGGATGAGATGGAGGAAAATGCTACCTTTCCTCCTCTTCTGGTACTTGACCTCATAGAACCCAGTTCTGCCAACAAAGACGAGAAGCTTGATGAAGAACAAGTGTCCAAAGGAAATCGACAAAGAATGAAGAAGGAGAGCCACAAAGCCAAACAGAGCAGTCAACCAAATGCAGAAATAGTTCACGATTTGGTACTCTCTACTAAAGGAACGACACCTGTCTTGCAAAGTAATGCACCACAAGCTAACAGCTCATTGAAAGTAGAAGATTTCTTTGACTTGCATGGCCGTTTACGAATCTGGGGTTAGGATATTCCTTTGTCTATAATATTCCGTTCATTGCCTTAATTAGTCTATTAAAGGCAAGACACATATGTAATATTTACTAAATTTTTAGGTTAAAGGAGGAGGAGAGGTTAATCGAGTAAGAAAATGGTCAAACTTGTCTTGTTATATTTTCTGTTTTGTGATAGTGACATCTGAACTGTGATGAGGTGTCTCTATATTGTAACTAACTTCTGTTTCAAAATAGGCCGAGTATGAGACTCTGTGCCTCTATAAGTTCCATGTAATTTCAAATGGAAAGGGTGGAGAACTTTTGGAGCTTTACATATTTTGTCTACTATTGTTATTCTGAGATATTTCTTGAATAAAGTTGTCAAAAGATTACGTATGTTTTACATAGATTCCTGTGTAATTGGTCTGGTAGTCTGTTCCTCCTTTTCCTATGTGATATGTGTTTCTTTCCTTTGTCAATCCATATTGTTTACTTTCCTTCGTACTTGGTTCAGTGTAGCATATGAATGAGATTCATAGAGATTATGCCTTGTTCATTTCTTACCGAGTATTTGACAAACATATTTCTACTAAAGTTGGTATAGGATTCATCTGTGTATGCCTTATATCAATGGGCTATGCATTTTTCTTCTTTTTCACCAATTAAATCACTTTGACTACTAGCTGGTTGCTACCTTGCCTCTATGTAAATGTATCTGCAAAGAATTTGATGATGATGTTTATGTTATACTTAAATTGACTCCATTGCCCAATATAAATCCCTGCTGTTCTCCAACAAATGGTTCATAGAAGTTAATTTTGTCGTACAAAAAATTGACTTTCTGCATATGTTTAAATAGAACATCTTGAGGAATGAATGCTGGTGTCCTTTTTCATGATTGACGACCTTGATTATTTCTAGTGTTTCATTGGTTTATTGAGAGAGCCGTCTCAGACTGTATTCAGTCAGTAGTAACAGTCCAAAGATTGGTTAGTGGTTACCCCGAAACCCCCTTCCTATAACCCGAGGGTCGATTTGGGTGTTAACAAATTGGCGCCGTTGTTAAGGAGTGCAAGTTTTCTTGTTTTCCTTGCAAGAACGACAAAGATTCGAAGAAAAGAGAGATCCCTGTGGGCAAATGGATATTTGCATATCTTTAAGGGTTGTACAATTTTTGCCCCGGCGACTCCACTCATAAAGATTCATATTCAAGAAAGCGCTCCACTAGGGAAGACCTCCAAAGCTGAATCCTAATTCTGAAGAAGATCTCGACAAGGCATCCTGGCCTCAAGAAAGATCCACACCAGAGGTAACCCTATTCCTGAAACTCTGTTAATTGTTGATAATATGGAAGGTCTGCTTAGACGAAAAGCTGAAAAAAGATAAAGTTAGCATTCCAAACAGTGAAAGAGTTGTGTCCGAAGCAAAATTCCCTGTTTTTCAAAAATTAGATATAGAGATTGACATTGGGGAACCTTTACCAAGATCAAGATCCGAATCTTATCTAAGCTTAGGTGAAGGAAGCCAAAAAAATACTAAATCTTACTTGTTAGATCCTATCTGGCGTGATTTACTAGATAATATCAAAGCTAAGAAAGCTAAACCCTTTTCCCAAAATATTCCACCCCTTTCACAAAATCCGCCTGTAATCATGGATTCCAGATTTGCGCCTTTAGCCCTGCCAGCTATTTTACATGACCTACCTCAAAACTATGCACAAAGGATTGTCTCCTATGATGGAGAGGGAAATTTTTTCACCACACAACACGTAGACAGATTTGAAGATTTTATTGATCTGGAGGAGGTGCATCACGATGATGTAACGATGAGGTTATTTGCACAAAGTTTGTTTGGAGACCCTAAGAAATGGTATAGGTTACTACCAAATGCCTCCATAAACGACTTTGCAGAGTTCAAGACCCTGTTCTTAGAAAGATGGGAAATGATAGGAAGTCCTGCCCTAGTTTTGTCCCAGTACAATCACATCAAGAAACGAGGTTTTGAGTCTGTGCACGAATTTTCTGATAGGTTTATGAGGGCGTATAAATCTATTCCAGATGACCTAAGGCCCTCGGTAGGCGCTCTGAAACTCCATTTCGCAGACGCCTTTGATGGATATTTCTCATGTACATTAAGAGAAAGAAAGTATGTCTCTCTGCCTGTTTTGTTAAAGGATGCCCTAGAAGTGGAGGCGAACATGATGGCCTTGGGAAAAATAAAGGGTAAAACATAGGCTGAGAGAAAGAAACAGGAGATGCAAATCTCTACCTCATCTACCTCTAACGATGCTAAATTTGATACCATGATGAAAACGATGGAAAAATTGATGGATAGGTTGACTGTAGATACCAAGCCTCCTCCTCGAGAAAACCCTGAAAACCAGATCCGAAATCCAAACTTTAGGAGACCACCGCCCCCTGCAAGAAATCAAAGAAATGTTGAAGAACAGCCGATGCGCCCTCCTTTTGCTGAAAATATGGTAGACCATGAAATAGATGAAGAGCCCACCGAAGCCCAGACTCATTTTGTTGATTCCCTAGACCATGAAATATACCTGATTGAAAGGGAGCATGAATTTTTTAACAAAGGAAGTACTACTAGCAAACTTGAGTCAGAATCCAGGAAATACCTAATGGGTTATCAGAATGCTGTGGATGATCTTCAAAGAAAGCTAAAATTGAGAAGTAGAGAAGTCGTCATGAGTAAAGGAAAGATTCCTTTGAACCAACCTCCAATCACCCAACAAGTTGCAGAAGAACCAAAAGAGAAATAGCAAAAGGCTATTGCAAACAAAAGACCTGAAAATAAAGAAGAAGAGCGTCAGCCTTCAAAGGAGGTTAAACCACCAGAAATCACAGAGGTAATTAAACCTACCTCCACTTTTAGCCTCAGAGCTGAACTATCAAAAGTAAAAATATCCATCCCTCTTAATGAGTTACTAAAAAATAATGAATACAAGGAAGAGATAACGAAGATGGTTAAAGGGAAAAATGAACACCAGCATGATATTCTAGAACTGTCTGATGATGCCCCTACCATAATCTTTGGATCTAAGTTGGAAGAACCAGGCGATAAAGAAGTCCCTCCTTTCTACTTAAGCCTAAATGTCCATGATCAGATCTTGCATAATGCCTTAATAGACTCCGGGGCATCTCATAACCTAATGCCAAAATATGTGCTGAAAAAGCTAGGATTAGAAGTGACAAGGCCATACCAAGATCTATACTCCTTTGATTCTAGAAAGGTACCATGTTTGGGACTGATTAAGAATATGGTAGTAACTCTAACGCAACTCCCTGCTAAAAGTATCATGATGGATGTGGTGGTGGCTGATGTGCCTCCAAATTTTGGGATGCTTTTGTCAAGATCCTGGGTTTCAAAGTTGAAGGAAGCTATGCAGATGGACTTATCTTATGCTATGGTTCCTGTGTTTGGAGCAAATAGGAGATTGTATAGAGAAAGCAGGATGGAATATGTCGTCAGTAGCAAAAGAAAACCTGAAAATCACCCTATCCACGCTGTTGATACAGACATGGGCTGCTCCATTTTTGTTGTTGATGGCCCTCGTTGTGATCCTAACCCTCCCTCATATAGGGAAGTTGATGAAGATAAGGAATTCACAGCCAGGTATGGAGCTTCTAAAAGAGAGAAAAATGAAGAAGGCTAGTGGAAAATGTATTTTGATGGTTCTGTGAGAAAGAGTGGTGCTAGAGCAGGGGTTTGCATTATTCCTCCCAACAAGGAGTCTAGGGCACTTTCATACAAGCTAACTTTTGAGTGCACTAATAATGTTTCCGAATACGAAGCATTGTTGTTGGGATTGCGGGCTCTAAAGGACTTGGGAGCTAAGAAGATAGAAGTGTTTGGAGACTCTGAGTTGGTAGTAAACCAGATAAATGATAGTTACCAAGCTAAACACCTGAGAATGAGGGCATATAGAAATGAAGCTTGGGATTTCTTTGGGAATTTTTTCACAAAACACAAGATTAAAGTAATACCCAGACATGAAAATGATGTAGCAGATTCTTTGGCGACTACTGCTGGAGGATTCAAGACTCCGATCTTCTCTCTGGATAAATATGAGGTCGAGGTAATAAATAGACCTTCTATTCCTGATAATTCTAAGTATTGGCAGGTATTTGAAGACGACTTACAGCTCAGAAGATTTTTGGAACTCTCTGATGAGTTTGCAAATGTGCATATTGATACTGAAAATGAGAACCTGGAAAACTTTGTGGAAGGAGGAGATGCTGAAGAAGAAGCCAAATAAAAAAGGTGGAAAAACATGATAGGTGGTAAGGCTATTATTCAATTGAAGAATAATTACATCCCTAAAGGTCTGATACCCCTGGAAAAGCTCTTTGATCAAGATGATGTTGCCAAAAATCCAAAATTTGAGCATGCCCGAGAATCAGTAGAAGATCAAAATTTGGGTACAGAGAAAGATCCTTGAATGGTAAAGCTGTCTAAAAGACTACTGGCTGACAAAAAGAAATGTTATGTAGAGTTGATGAAAAGACACACTGATGCTTTCACTTGGACCTATGAGGACTTGAAGGAATATGACACATCAATCATACAACATATTATTCCGCTCAAGCCAGGTGAGAAACCTTTTAAGCAAAAATTAAGAAGAATCAATCCTAAGCTAACATATATCATAGAGAAAGAAGTCAGAAAGCTTTTCAATGCAAAGATAATTATTACACTAAGGTTCTCACAATGGAAAGCAAATTTGGTCCCAGTCAGAAAGAAAAGTGGAGAGATCAGAATTTGTATTGATTTTAGGAACCTGAAGAGAGCATCAATGAAAGACAATTACCCTTTACCTAAAATGGAGCACATTTTGTAGCAAGTGGTAGGAGCTGAAAGAATTTCCACCATGGATGGTTTCTCAGGGTATAATCAGATTAAAGTACGACCAGAAGACCAAGAAAAAAATGCTTTCACAACTCCTTGGGGGACCTTCATGTACGCTAAGATGTCGTTTGGTTTGATGAATGCTGGAGCCACTTTCCAAAGAGCTATGGATATTGCCTTTGCTGAATGCTGGAGCCTCTGGTGGTATACATGGATGATATAACAGTTTTTTCAAAATCAGATGAAGAACATCTCAAGCATTTGGAAAGAATTTTCATAAAATGCAGGAAATATGGCATTTCCTTGAATCCCAAAAAATCCTTTTTCACTCTGGATGAAGCTAAGATTTTAAGACATATCATCACCAAAGATGGGATAAAAATTGACCCTGAGAGGGTCGGTGCTATTCAAAAAGTAGGAGAGCCTAGAAGCAAAAACGAAATACAGTCTTTGATTGGCCAATTGGGTTTTTTAAGGAGATTCATACCAATTTTTTCTGAAATAATGAAGAGTATTACAAATATGCTAAGGAAAGAGAACTAGATAAAATGGACCGAAGAAGCCAGAGATTCTTTCAAAGGGATCAAGACAGCTATCTCCGAATCTCCCGTGTTGGCTAGCCCAAACTTTACTAAAGATTTCCTAGTTTTCTCATATGCATCTGAACATAAAATAGCTGGAGTGCTGTTGCAAAAAAATGATCAAAATGCTGAGCAACCTATTGCTTTTTTCAGCAGAGTCCTGAGAGATAGGGAACTGAAATACGATATCATGGAGAAACAGGCTTATGCTCTCATAAAATCTCTGAAAGATTTCAGGGTTTATGTCATACACTCAAACATCACTGCCTATGTCCCAAATAGTGTTGTGAAAAGTATTTTGACCTAGTCTGATCCCGAAGGCAGAAGGGCCAAGTGGATTGCAGTGTTATTGGAATATGATTTGGAGATAAAACCCACTAAGATGGTGAAAGGCCAGGGGTTAGAAAAATTAATGATCGAAGGAAATTATGACTCCTTGCAGCTAAATTTTCTGGAGAATCAACTAAACCAGCTAGATGCACACATACAGGTGAAACCTGAATTCTCTGAGTCTCCTTGGTATACTGACATTGTTTTTGTACTACAGAATTTACAAGCACCTGCTGGGTTAAGTAAGAGAAGGTCCAGGTCTGTAAAACTAAAAGCTGCCAAGTACTGTATCATGAACCAATACCTGTATTGGAAAGACCCTGGAGGGATGCTACTAAACTGCTTGATTGAAGAGGAGGCTAGACACATAAAAGAAGAATTCCACAAAGGGGACTATGGGGGACATCACTCCTGGAAAGCAACAATAAATAAAATCCTGAGAGCAGGGTTTTACTGGCCCATTATGTTTTCTGATGTTTACAAAGAGACTATGGTTTGTCACCAATGTCAGATTTTCAACGAAAAAAGAAAGGTTGTTTCCCTCCCTCTACATCCTATTTTAGTTGAAGCACCTTTTCAACAGTGGGGTTTAGATTTCATTGGAGAAATAAACCCAAACTCCTCTGAGCAGCACAGATGGATCTTGACGACTACTTATTATTTTACTAAATGGATAGAAGCCATACCTACCAGGTGAGTGACTGAAGGAGTAATCATGGATTTTCTGGAAGATAACATCATGTCCAGGTTCGGATGCCCCAAAAGAATTGTGACTGATAATGCTTCAGCTTTCTATTCCAAAAAGATGATTAATTTCTGCCATAAATACCATATCAGCCTAAATCATTCCACGGCTTATTACCCCTAAGGGAACGGACTAGTCGAGTCTTCAAACAAAAGCTTGGTAAGAATCATAAAAAAGTTGTTAGAGGATAACAAGAGGTCTTGGCACACAAAGCTAAAGTATGCTCCGTGGGCCGACAGAATCAACACAAAAAGGGCCATCGGGATTTCGCCGTTTCAGTTGGTGTATGGAGCTGAGGTAATTTTTTCGGCATCCCTAGGATTGCCTGTCATGAGGTTATTACAGGGGTTAGAAGAAGAACCAAATCCCATGCAAAGAAGAGTAAATTAGATAGTCAAGCTGAATGAGCTAAAAAACAGGGTATATGGCAAAGTAGAAAGCCATCAAGAGAAAATGAAGGAAGCTTTCGACAAAAAGTCCAAGGAAGATTATTTTCAGGTTAATGACCTAGTTCTGAAGTGGAACGCCCCTAAAGAAGAAAAACACGAAAAGTTTGACCATATGTGGATGGGGCCGTATATTATTGCAGTGGTCCGAGGGATAAATTATTTTGTCTTGGAACATCAAGACGGGTCTTCCTGGTCAGGAGGTCTGGTCAACGGGAGATTCTTAAAACACTACCTGTCCTAAGGGAAGCAGGTATTCTGTGTACCATAGTCTCTATGTATATTTTTCATTTGTTTTTTGCATTTGTTTTAGAAATCCCTAACAGTCGACCTGAAAGACTTAAAACCCTAAAGAAAAGAAGATAAGGTCTAGAAGGTTAGCCATGGTTCCTTTTCATTTTATGTGTAAAGCATCCTAGATATGCGGCAGATACAGTTGCAGTTCTAAGAATTCAGAGGAGGTCATTGACCTCGGAGTTTGAACCGCCCAATGGAATAGGCACTTAATCTACGGTGCTTTTTGCTACCTCACAGGGAGGATAGCATCCCCGGTTGGAGCCAGTTGTTGGCACCTATAAATTTTTGCCCAAAATCCTAATCCTAAGACTATTCCCACGGATAGGATCTGTGAAAAGATGGTTAAAACCCCTTCCATATTCAAGTCCAGGTTGCTAAAGGCTAAGAAAATATCTAATTCTAAAGGGGAATGATGAGAAAGATGAAGGGTTTGAGCACTTTGAACCGAAGGAGGTAGCCTGAATAATGAAAATGGGTGAAAATGCTGATAACCTATAGTCCGATGACAAATAAAGTATAAGATAAAGAGCAAGAATTTTCCAACAGCTGATCCGAGGTGCGAAAGAGATCCACGGTCCATAGATCATCCTCGCATCGTGAATTTGCGTGAAAGAAACACAAGAGAGTGATCATGAGAGGCATACCACCTGGATAGATGGCAGTCAAAGGAGCTCTCACAGGAGTGTTTCGGTGGTAAACAAAAACTGCCGAAGGGCTTGCGATACCACCACAGGGGAGCAATAAGAAATAAGATCAACGGTGCGGATTGCATAGCCAGGAATCTGGCGGCGCAGAAGACATATGGTCACATCAGCACAAGGATCAAAGCAGATCAATGACTCACAACAAAAGAAAGTCAGATCTACGGTTGGCGAATGTTAGTAGGCTCCACCTATGAAGGTACTGGAAATTAGACACCTGGGTGACTCCCTGCCGTAGATATGTCAGAGGCAAGATAACCGATCCCCAGTGATTCTCGCGAGGTAAAAGAGCGCTCCATATAAGCAGGGAGGGTGGTTGCGAGTTTGTATACCATCTTCCATGTGTCACCTTCTGAACACCTCACGAGGAGGGCTAAGTGGTAATCCAAAACCAAAGGTCGGGTCGCGATATCGTCGTTGGATATGATCGACAGCTGGGATTTAAAACCAATAAAGGATCCTACGGTTGAGATGAAGAAAGGTAAAATCAAAAAGGTTAAATAAAGGCTCGAATCAAGGGATCGGAGACAACACCCGACAGACTGACGGATAAGAGAAAGGGACAGCTGGAAAAAAGTGGGTAGAAGTTATCTGAAAAGGGTTTTATATATATAGCACGGCATGAGAAGAATAAACATTTCATTCTTGGACCTATCGGAGTTGGAAGCTTCTGGAAGCGCAGAAGCCAAAGAGGACGATAGGGATAAAGGTCGCTCTCAAGCTTTTCCTGTGACAAGTAGGGTCCCAAACTTCTCTGTTTTCAACGTGCAGTGTGTTTTCTAGCTATAAAATGATAGAAGAACAGGCTTCTTCTAGTTCTAAGGTCCGAGTAACCCTAAAAGACAAAGATTGTGATGTTTTCGACCTAGGCCTTCGGCTCCCTATACCAGAGATTAAAGGAAGGCTAAGAGCTCTGCTCGAGCAAGGGGTAGATGTCCATAGGGTCCATCAGTCCTTTTTCATTTTCTTTTGTCTAGAACAGATTATGCCGTTCCCTGAGTTCGTGTCGTGCTGTTCAATAAATTACTTAGAGCCCCAACGAGTAATAATGAATTTCAGGAAGTCTAAAATCGTCTGTAGTATCGACCTTGCCATTATCCAGAACAACCTGACCGTTCCCGGAATATCTGTGGTTGTCCTGTTTCGTCAAAGTCCGTCCGAGGGTCACCGGACCTCTGTAATTCCCCATCAGGGACCCGACCTGGAAAATAAGAATAGTTCCCACGACATGGCAAAGGTTCAAAGTAGCGGTTGGTTCGTCTGAAAGCACAGGTGGGCCGAAATCAAGCCCCAACATGGGAGATTTTCTAACCAAAGGTATCCTCTCACTAGCATTTTCTTCCTCGGATACTAATGGCTTCAGGCTGAGTTTCTGGATAAAGGGAAAGGATTGAGACAGGTAAGGGAAGAAGACATCGATCCCAGCCTTACTAAGATGAAGGCGGGATTTTGCAAAGGGTTATAGGCATCCTAAAGGTGCTAGATGCTTATGACTGAAAAGCTAGCTGGCGTGTGGAAGCCCGAGAAAAATCTAAAATGAAGGTAAAAAAAGGGGGAAGAAGGTCCCTTGCATGGATTAAAAGTTGGCTTGAAAGGTGGTGAAAGTAAGATGACCCACGTTTTTCAGAGCATGCAAAAAAACTTGAGATTAAGTATTGTCACAAGCGGGATGTCAGGGGGAAGGACTTGCAAAGCTGAGTAATATCCCAGACAATTACTGGTATGATGGTAGGAACTTTTTGCATCATCATTGGCTACGCCGCCTATCTGGGACAATGTCATAGAGCGTGCGAAAGGTCAGTTCAGACCTTAGAGCATTTCAGTTACCCGATTGTAGATATCATGACAATCATAACCATTTGTAGCCACTGTCATCATCACAGCGGTTATGGATAAGGTTTTCGCATCTTTTATCTACTATTGGCATAACATAAAGATGGTGCACCTGGCAGTCCGGCCACTCCCCCTGTTACTATTGGCTCATGTAGAGAGCATGGAAAAGCGAAGTGATATTCATGCCAGAGCAAATGTGGGATGAGATGGAGGAAAATTCTACCCTTCCTCCTCTTTCGGTACTTGACCTCGTAGAACCTAGTTCTTCCAGTGGAGATGAGAAGCTTGATGAAGGACAAGTGTCCATAGGAAATCGACAAAGAACGAAGAAGAAGAGCCACAAAGCCAAACAGAGCGATCAACCAGATGCAGAAATAGTTCATGATTTGGTACTCTCTACTAAAGGAATGACACCTATCTTGCCAAGTAATGCACCACAAGCTGACACCTCATTGAAAGTAGAAGATTTCTTCGACTCGCAAGTCCGTTTGCGAATCCGGGGTTAGGATAGTCGTTTCTCTATAATATTCCGTTCAATGCCTTAATTAGTCTGTTAAAGGTAGGACACATATGTAATATTTCCTAAATTTTTAGGTTAAAGGAGGAGGAGAGGTTAATCGAGCAAGAAAATAGTCAAACTTGTCATGTTATATTTTCTATTTTGTGATAGTGACATCTGAACTGTGATGAGGTGTCTCTATATTGTAACTAATTTATGTTTCAAAATAGGCCGAGTATGCGACTCTGGGCCTCTATAAGTTCCATGTAATTTCAAATGGAAAGGGTGGAGAACTTTTGGAGCTTTACCTATTTTGTCTACTGTTATTATTCTGAGATATTTCTTGAATAAAGTTGTCAAAAGCTTACATATGTTTTACAAAGATTCCTGTGTAATTGGTCTGGTAGTCGATTCCTCCTTTTCCTATGTGATATGTGTTTCTTTCCTTTGTCAATCCATATTGTTTACTTTCCTTCGTACTTGGTTCAGTGTATCATTTGAATGAGATTCATAGAGATTATGCCTTGTTCATTTCTTACCGAGTATTTCACAAAATTATTTCTACTAAAGTTGGTATAGGATTCATCTGTGTATGTCTTATATCAATGGGCTGTGCATCTTTCTTCTTTTTCACCAATTAAATCACTTTGACTACTAGCTGGTTGCTACCTTGCCTCTGTGTAAATGTATCTGCAAAGCATTTGATGATTATGTTTATGTTATACTTAAATTGACTCCATTGCCCAATATAAATCCCTGCTGTTCTCCAACAAATGGTTCATAGAAGTTAATTTTGCCCTACAGAAAACTGACCTTCTGCATATGTTTAAATATAAAATCTTGAGGAATGAATGCTGGTGTCCTTTTTTATGATTGACGACCTTGATTATTTCCAGTGTTTCATTGGTTTATTGAGAGATCCCTCTCAGACTGTATTCGATCAGTAATAACAGTCCAATGATTGGCTAGTGGTTACCCCGAAACCCCCTTCCTGCAACCCGAGGGTCGATTTGGGTGATAACACAGGGGGTAGGAGTCTCCTTCAATATTAGCTTGTAAACATTGAAAATTTTAAGATAAGTTTATGTGTTTTTTGTCTCCGTTCGGTTTCCACATAAAATTCATGTGTTCTCTGCATTGTTTACTTTATGTTTATGGTATATTTATACATAAATGATAAGTAATTTGATGAATGATACTAATATAGTTTAAACTGAAGCATAAATTTGTTAAAAAGTGTGCAATATTGGTTCACCCCGCCATATTGGTGATATTTCCAACATAATCCAATATATATATATATATATATATATACATATATATTAGTGTCCCCTATAAACCCAAACAGATAATTTGTAACTACCACAATAAAAAGTGACATATACAAATTGTCTCTAAAACATGACTTTTAGAGATGTTTTTTTATAACACTATTAGCTCCAAAATTTCAATTCTCATTACTTTTAAAGGGATTTTCAAAGTACCTCCTTGAAAATAGTTATTGGTAGCCAATTCTAACCTCCCCCCCCCAAATTCATGAGAATTTGACTTATGGTGGTAGTTTTTAACAAACTACCTCCAAAAGATAAATTCTCATGACTTGTAAGGGGGTTGTCAAAACACCGCCTTGAAAAATATATTTAGGGGCGGTTGTTTTCACCTCCCTCCCCCCCAACCCCCACTAAAAAAAATGGTATGTGAATTGCACTTTTCGATGTTGTTGTAAAACAATCACCTACACAAGTTCAGTTCTCATGACTTTTGGGAGGGGTTTTAAAAAACCACCTCCAAAAGTTAAATTTTCATGACTTTTCTTGGTGGGTGGGGGGGGGGGGGTGGCAGCTCTAAAAAAACATATTCCAAAAGTTAAATTTTCATGACATTTAGGGAGGGGTTTTCAAAAAAATTCATTCAAAAATATATTTAGCGGTGGTCTTATTAAACCCCCCCAAAAGGCATGAGAATTGAACTTTTTAAATTGGTTGTTAAAAAACGGCCTTTGAAAGTTAAGTTCTCATGGATTTTAAGGGGGTAGGGTTTCCAAAGAATACCTTATAAACAACATTTAGGGGTGGTTGTTTTAAACCCCCCCAAAAGCCATAAAAATCAAACTGTTAAAGGTGCTTGTTAAAAAACCGCCTCCAAAAATTCAATTTTCATGACTTTTAGGGGGGGTTGTAAACAAACCACCTTAAAAGACACATTTAGGGGCAGTCATTTTAAACTCCCCCCAAATGTCATGAGAATCAAACTTTTATAGGTGGCTACTAAAAAACCACCTCCAAAAGTTCAATTTTCATCACTTTTGGGGGGTTTTAAAAAATCACCCTAAATTCTCTAAAAACACTTTTAGAGGTGGTTTTGGAAAGACCCCCACAAGCCTAAAACCCTGCTAAAGGTGTAAATTGTTGTAGTGTATGAATATTATCTTGCTCCATTGGTCATGGTTTGTGCACTCTCCCTTAGCTTTGTGATTTATGTTTGGCTTGTGCACCTTCCATTGTGGCGTGTGCACCCTCCCTTGTCGCATGCACACTCTCCCTTTGGCATGCTTGATCTCTATTTGGCATGTTCACTCTCACTTTGGCATGGGCATGCTCCCTTGGGAGTGGACACTCTTCCTTTGGAATGTTCACTTTCCCTTGGCATGTGTGCTCCCTTGGCATGAGCTCCTTGTTGCCTTTGCGCACTCCCTTGGCATGGGCACTCTCCGTTGGCACTTTTCATGCGCTCTCCCTTTGTCATGTGTGTGCTCTATTATCCCTTTGGAGTGTACTCACAATATACATAGAATTAATACAAAAAGATCATAATTTATTTCATAGGTATTTAGTTTTAATATACTATAATCTTAGTTTAAACATTCATAAAAACAATAACTTTTATACAAATATTTTGAAAATTATATAATATTAATTTTATTATATTAAAAGAATATGATCATATTTATTCCTTTTTCTCTTGTTCTTATTGTTCATGAGTCGTTAGGAGGAATTGGAGGGTGGAGGATTAAAAACTAAGCAATAAAAGCAACAATCGTTAACACCTCAACCTCCTCGTCAAAGTATTTTTCTTCAATCTGTTTAAAATCCCCTTTCTCGAGTGTTTCAAGGAATTTAAGGGTTTATTATAAATTGAAAGCTAATTTTCCCTCAAAATATTTCATTGGGTTTGTGTAATACTCTATACTTGTACTCGTTTTTGTGAGGAGAGTCAATTTTGTTATGGTTTCGTTGTATTTTAGGGTTTGCTTCAAATCTTGAGTTTTTTTTCTTATAAATTTGATTTGGCATTTTATGTCTAAAGAGAATCACCTAGAAATATGCTTCTAGTACTATAACTTATATCATCTAAAACAAATTCTATTTTTGATAAATGTCATATCGACATTGAAAACTCTTCTCAAGAAATTCCCAAGCAAACACCAAAATATTGTCTAGAATTTAGTTCTCCAGTGGTAAGGAAATCTTACAAATATGTTTCTTATGCTTGAAATTTCATTAAGATTCATATATAACCAGCATATTCAGTGAAATAAGGATGATGCAACTAGGAATCTCAACATGTCTCAACAAATTCAGCCAGGTATTGTATGGCATACAACCTATACCTCTAAATGATCATCCTTAGTTTATCCACCTATGTTGAGTACCGAAGCAAATCCATATTTATGGACCTCACTTATGTATTACGAAATTCAAGGTTTTGAAGTGGAGTATTTGTGGGAATAAATTATAATGTATGCCAACACTCAATCACAATAAAAGTATTCATGATAATGCATTATTTCTTTCTTCGTATTCACTACTTGCACATTGCTACACTATTCAAAACACTGAGAGGGGGGGTGCATCGGTATTGAGCACTTTTTACCATTTCAAACATTAATTATGTCATGTAAATATTAACCATTAATAATGTCATTTATCATCACATAAACCATACATAATGCACAGGAGATTTAATGTGGAAACCTAAATGTGAGAAAAACCACATAATGGTTTTCTTATATATTCAAGATTACATTCAATTTATTTACCAACACCAAGATGAATGAAGCACCAACTCCCTAATATTTTAGAACCAACTAGAAGGAGGATCCACCCAGTTAATTTACATGCACCAACCTGAAGGAAGATCCAGATCCCGTATTTACCAGAACCTACTAGAAGGAGGCTCCAACCACCTTATTTACATGCTCCAACCTGAAGGAAGCTCCAACTTCATTATTTACCAACACTAGCTAGAATGAGAGTCCAACCCCCTAGTTTATTATCTCCAACTAAAAGGAGGTTCCAACCCACTGAAATCATAGGATCCTATATGTCCTTGACCCATCCTACTTCCCTGGTATGAATAAGAGAATAAATCTATCACTATCACTATCTTTTTCATTGTACCTGTATCATTTCCTCGATCAACTTGTACCTATATCATTGCATCACTACCTCTTTCAACATATCACAATCACTATATCTGTCACAAAACCCTAATCGATGTCTCTGCAACCGACATCTCTATCTCTATCAACATGTACTTGTATCTTTGTCTATGTATCTGTATGATTGTACCTATCACAATCATTTATCTCTATCTCAATGCCACAATCGTTGTCTCTAACACAATGCCACAATCACTATCACACTGACCTTTTCATTGTCGCATTGTCGCTATAACATTGTCCTGTAATTGTCACACTATAACTGTCACATTGTCTCTGTTACTGTCATACTGTCTCAATATCTGTCACACTATATCAAACTATACATGCATCAAATCTATAACCAAAAAAAATTATCTATAGACTTCATTTGTTTTCTTCTTCAAACCTTTAACATCATTATAACTTTCATTCCAAAGTTCATTCAAAGAGAGGAATCCTAGATCATGTTAATAAAATCACACTAATCCATGTAATATCATCATACAATATGGAAGATAATCACTCTAATCACCATGATCTATGCCAAGATATTCACCATAATCTATGCAATATCATCACCATAATATATGCACACATCACAATGATATGTTCCAATCTCATTACCATAATCGCCATCATTTATCCAAACATAATCATCAAGATCTACTCTAAGAAAACATCAATATATATGCCTAGATAATATTGTTATGGAAAAAATTGCACAAGTGCACTATTCCACTTGGTAAGGGGGTAGGCATTTTAGGTTGCTATAAGGCCTCAGTCATTGGACCCCTTTTGTGTGATGGTTGGTATTCCTCCAAGTGATCTTGCAAGAGATATTTAGTATAATTCACATCCAAACATGAAAATATTGATAAAAAACAAATGAAATAGATGGGAGAAGGATGAAAACTCCACCAACAACCAAATATTTGCTAAAACACTTTTGTATTTCCCAATGGAATAGTTGTACAACACCTAGGAGGTGAAGGATTGAATGGAATCCAACAATCTAACTTAGCGAGACCTTTCTTGTCCAAACTAAATGCTATGTAAATTCTAGAACAATGGAGATAAACAATTGCCCCTTGACCGGAGGTGGAAAGCAAGCTTGGGAATGCTTACAATGGTAGGAAATGTTGCGATATGAGGAAGCTCCAACCCAAATCTTTCAGCATAACCTTTCTCTAATTTCTTTCTACAAAATGAATGTCAATGAATTTCTTTTATAGGCCAATAGGTGGCCAACAAAAAACTAGATCCAAATGTGAACTCTCTTCCTTCGTGAACTAGTTCCAAGGTACACAAGGGGGGTTAATTAATGCCACCAAGTGTGTGAGGAGTTGAATTCAAATCCTTAGAGAGGATTGAGTATTCAATGCACTGCTGGGAGTGAGTGGTCCTTTCATTTTGACGTTAGCATGGCTATCGAAGGAAAATATGCGTAGGTGTAGCGCAAACAATTTTCAGATAACCTGTGTTATAACGTGGGTCAACTATGTAATATCCGCACTACCCTTTGTTTTAACTGTTTCTTGGAACTTATGGACTCATGTTGTGCTTTGGATTTGTTGAGGATGCATGTAGTGATATTCATTCTTTATGTTGATGACGATTTACTGGATGAATCACTGAAATGTCTCCTGTGTGTGATTTTTAGGTGTTAACAAATGCCCCCTAATACATGAGGTTTAGAGGGTATTGGAGTGTTGATGTATTTGTAACTTTGGAAGATATTCATTTGTATATTACATTTGTAATTTATTGTATATCCAACATAGATGTATTATTCCTCTAATTGGAAGTGTCATCATTTGTATTTGCAAGTGGTGCAAGTCACATTGTAAGTGTTCTCATTTGTATTGATGGGTTATTAGACCACTAGTGTGGGGTCGACCCTAGTTAGGTCATGTGGTTGGGTTATTATATTTCATTAGCAATTCGGCCTTGTTAGTGTATTGGCAGGTCAAGTCAGTGTATAAATAGAGAGGTTGTGTCTCTCATTCTGTTCATCCACTCACTTCTCAAGCTCGCATAGCTAAGAGAGAAAGTTGCGCATAAGTGGAGGAGGAAGAGTATGTGCTAGAGACATCTCTTTGGGTTTGATCATTGTGATCTTGGTTTGTGGCTTATTCTATCTCTAAGGAAGTTGTGGGATTTTTCACCTTCTTGGTTTTCCCCGAGGAAACTCTATATCTATTGTCTCTTGTGTTTATGATTGATATGTTGTACATGTTATTCTCTTAGTGATCCTAGATAATATTGAATAAAATTATTGAAAAATTAACATGGTATCAGAGCTGACCTAAGAAGAAGGCACTGTGCAGCTGTGGAAGCTAGCGATTCTTAATTGTTGGGTATCTATCCACAGGTCATCAAAGGCAGGAGGCTAAATTGACTCTTCTAGTAGGGGCGCATCTTTCTGTTGAGACAAAATTCAATTCTGAGCATTTTTCAATTTTTTGCTTGTCACTGCTGCAGGAAATTAGGATTTTGAAAAAGTTGGAATTTTTGGAATCTAAGACCACTACTGGAAGCTGCTCAGAAAAATCGAAGTTTAGAGCACAAGATCAAACTTTTTGGTTGGGTGAAGCTCCGAGAAAATCAAACCCTAGTTCGGGGTCCTGTCTAGTGAATCCGAAAGTTTCAAAGGCAATTTTGAGGGGCTAAATTTTGCAGATCTCAAAATCAGACTATACCAGCTTGACCAGCTCAGCAAGGTGCATCTTTCTATCCTTTCAAAATCTTGAAATTCAAAGTTTGAATTTTTAGCATTTCTTTGACAAACCCTAATCCAGCTCCAGATCCAGTTTTCAGCAAATCAAGTGGTAAGACCTAAAAATTTATATTTCCATTTGAAGTACTCTTTAAGATGTCTCACCACACCAAGCTTGAGGATAAGCTTGAAGGAGATGATATCTTCTGAGGATGGAAGTATAGGATTGGGTTAATCCTAGAAGAAAATCAGTTGGACACTTACATAAGTGAAGAGGTTCCAATTCCAGAGGGAGAAGAGGCTAAGGCCTTACACAAGAAGAACTTGGTTAAAGCCAAGAGAATCATTGCTGATTCTATTAAGCAGCATCTCATTCCCCATGTGTCTTCCCTAAAGACACCTAAAGAGATGTTTGATTCTTTGACCAAATTGTTTGAAGGAAAGAACATAAATCAGAAGATGACTCTGCGGAACCAATTGAAAGGGGTAAAGATCCAGAATCAAGAGACTATCCAATCCTACTTTACTAAGGTCTCTAAAATCAAGGGACAACTTGAAGTTGTGGATGAAGTAGTGGAGAATGGAGAAATTGTCATGACCACATTGAATGGCCTACCTAGGTCATGGGACTCTTTCATCCAAGGAATCTTTGCAAGAAATAAATCGATCTCTTTCAGTAGACTTCGGGTTGAATGTTCACAAGAAGAAGCTAGACTTGTGGCTCGAGAAGAAAAGATTGGAAGTGAAGATCAAGCCTTCACAGCACACACTAAAGAATGTAAGTTTAAGAGGGAGAAATCTGACAACAAGAAACATTCTCACTTCCATCATAAGAAGAAAGATCTCTCTCATGTTCGATGCTTCACTTGTGATGAGATAGGACACTTTGCTTTAGATTGTCCCAAGAACAAAAGGAACAATCACAACAACAAGAAGAAGAGAAATAAGAAAAGATATCATGCTCATGTTGCTGAGGATGATGAACCTCCCAAGAAGAAGAAAAGGGCAGAAAGTGAAGATTCTTCAAGTGAAGAAGAATATGTGATGATATCTTCTCTCACAGGTACTATCTCACATGGATGTGATGATTGGCTTATTGATAGTGGGGCTTCCAAACACATGACGAGATTTAAAGAATCCTTTGTAGACCTATCTGAACATGAGTCACCCAATAAGGTGAAACTTGGGGATGACTATCAATATCCTATAAAAGCAAGTGGTGAAGCCTCCTACAAGTTAGACTCTGGGAAGTCTTTGAAAATGAAAGATGTTTTATATGTACTAGGAATCAAGAAGAATCTTCTCTCCATATCATCTTTGTATGCAAAGGGAATGAGAGTTGCATTTATAGATGGCCAAGTACTCATGTGGCTAAAGGGTAAGACACTAGATGATGCAGTGGTGATTGGAGAGAAAGATGGAGGATTGTACAAATTGAAGGGACAACCTGAACATGCCATGGTACATGAGTCCATGGAGCTAAGTGAACTTTGGCATAGAATGCTTGCACACACGAACTATAGAGCACTACCAATTGCAAGCAATGCTATAGAAGGTCTTCCTGAAATTCAGTCAAAGCATGAAGGTATCTGCAAAGGGTGTCCAAAAGGAAAGAACACAAAGAAGGCATTTCCATGCAGTGAAAGCAAAGCAAAAGGAATCTTGGAGATTATCCACTCCGATGTATGCGGTCCAATGTCATCCAGTTCTCTGAGTGGGTATGTATACTATTTTTCCTTCATTGATGATTTCTGTAGGAATACTTGGGTTTATTTCTTGAAGAAAAAAGATGAAGTGTTTGATAAGTTCAAGGAATTCAAAGCCTTGATAGAAAATCAAACTGATAAGAAGATGAATACCTTCATATCCGACAATGACGGAGAATTCACTTCAGGAGACTTCAAGAAGTTATGCAGTGATTCAGGGATTAAGAGGGAGTTGACTACTCCTTACAATCCACAACAGAATGGAGTTGTAGAAAGAAAGAATGGAACAATCATGAAAGCAGCAAGGGAAATGCTTCATGACTAGGATCTGCCTATGAACCTATGGGAAGAAGCAGCCAGGACAACTGTATATGTGCAGAATAGAACACCTCATTGTTGAATATTGTAACTTCTAAGAATATTATATTTGTACATTATTATTCCGGAGATGTTCCATCCCTCCGAGGTGACTATATTATGTATCTGGAGATGTTTATTCCTCCTAGGAGTTGTGATAACTAGGATTATTAGACCCACCATGTGGGGGTCGGCCTTGATATTATATTTTAGGGGTTATTAGACTTCTCCAGGAGAGGTCGGCCCCATTAGGGTTTTTAGTCAGTCGGGAACTAATATAAATAGAGGAGGAGAGCTCCTCATTTGATACACACTCACAACTCAGAAAAGTAGCGCACTTGTCTGGGAGGTCTGCACAGGAGGTGGAGAAGGAGGTCAAGTCTTGGAGCACATCTTGTATTTTGGTTGATCATCTTATTGAGGAAAGCTTTGCTGGGTTTTCTACCCTATGAGGGTTTCCCAAGGTAAATTCTGTGTCTATCTTGTGATTATGTTTCTTTCAGTGATCTTGCTAGTCTATTTGGTTTAAACTTAACATGGTATCAGAGCTATCCTGAATAGGACATCTTTCACAAGGTAAAATTATCTCTCTCTCTCTCTCCGGTGAAAATTAGGGTTTCTGCAAAAGGTTGGTATTGGTGAATTCTGATTACATGGCTGGATAGCCCTTCTCAAAACCAATCTTTTGAGCCCTAGATCGAACTTTTTGGTTGGGTATAACTCCGGGAAAACCAAACCCTAGTTTTACCAAAAGTGCGATGAACCAGAAATTATGTCCCAGGATCCGGAAAAGTAAAAAAAAAAAGGTAATATTTCGGGGTAAGTACTACTCTGTCTCTTGTCTCTTGGACTCCCCCAAGAGAAGATGGCTCCAAACACTAAGCTTGAAGACAAGCTAGAAGGTATAGAGAATTTCCGGTCATGAAAATACATAATTGGTCTCATTCTTGAAGAGAATGATCTTGCTCATTATGTCAAGGATGAAGTTGCAGAACCGGAAGGAGATGAAGCCAAAGAGAAGCATAGGAAGGATTTGATTAGGGAAAAGAGAATCATAGCTGATTCTATTAAAGACCACTTGATTCCCCAAGTGGCCTCCAAGAAGACTCCAAAGGAAATGTATGATGCCCTAGGAAGAATATATGAAGGAAAGAACATCAATAGGAAGATGAACCTAAGGACTCAGTTGAAGAGTACCAAGATGCACAAAGGAGAATCCATTCAAGACTACTTCTCAAGGGTCTTCCAAATCAAGGAGCAACTAGATGCCATTGTTGATACTCTTGATGAAGATGAACTTGTGATGACTGCTCTAAATGGTCTCACTAGACCTTGGGAATCATTCATACAAACCATGTGTGCCAGAAAAGAAAGCATGAAGTTTGATGTAGTATGGGAGGATTGTGTTCAAGAAGAGGCTAGGGTAGCCAATAGAGAAGCTCTTCTCAAAGAGGATGACCAAGCCTTGGTCACCCACACCAAAAGAGGAAAAAGGGGTCACTTCAAGAAAGTGAACCACAAAAGGTCTCAACCCTCTCATAGATTCAAAAAGAAAGGAGGAACAAACTCAGAAAGAGACCTCTCCACAGTCCAATGTTTTAATTGTCTTAAACTAGGACACTATGCTAGAGACTGTACTTTACCAGAAAAGAAGAAGAAAAAGTTTGTCCACAAAAGACATCATGCACATATGGCAGAAGATGATAGTGAAGAAGAAGAAGGAGAAGAAGGAGAAGAAGAAGAAGAAGAAGAAGAGGAAAGGCCTCAAAGGAAAAGATCTAAAGTAAAGAAAGAAGATCCATAAGAATATGTCCTATTTTCTGCACTCTCTGGATCTGTGTCTCCTGGTGAAGGTACATGGCTCATTGACAGTGGTGCTTCAAAGCACATGACAGGTCAAAAGAAAACTCTCTCAAGAATTGAAGAAAAGTCTTCACCACAAAAGTTATCCCTAGGAGATGATTATCAATATCCCATCAAGGGAATTGGTGAAGCAAGCTACAAGCTTGATTCTGGAACACCCTTGAAAATGAAAGAAGTTTTATATGTACCAGGTTTAAAGAAGAACCTACTTTCTATCTCAGCACTAGATAAGAAAGGTTTTAGAGTGGCTTTCATAGATGGACAAGTACTCATGTGGTCCAAAGGAAAATCAATTAAAGATGCAGTTGTCATTGGTGAAGAAGAAGGAGGTCTCTATAAGCTCAAGGGTCATCCAGAATCTGCCCTTGCTCATGAAATCTCTAGCCCCAGTGATCTATGGCATAGAAGATTAGCTCACATTAACTACAAAGCCTTACCCTATGTAAGCAAGGTGGTCATAGCATTACCAGATTTGAAGGCTGATCATGATGGCTCATGTAAAGGATGTAAGAAAGGGAAGAATGTCAAGAACCCCTTTCCAAAGAGTGAAACAAAGACTACGAACATTTTGGAGCTAATACACTCAGATGTATGTGGACCAATGCCCACCACTTCTATAAGTGGGTTTGAATACTATCTTTCATTCATTGATGACTATTCAAGGAAAACTTGGATATACTTTCTAAACGGTAAGAATGAAGTCTTTGGAAAATTCAAAGAGTTCAAGGCTCTAATAGAAAATCTCTCAGAAAAGAGAATCAAGATTCTCAGAACAGATAATGGCGGAGAATATACTTCAATGGACTTTGAAGACTTTTGTAAAGAAGCCGAAATTAAGAGGGAACAAACCAATCCCTACAATCCCCAACAAAATGGGGTTGCTGAGAGGAAAAATAGAACCATCATGGAAGCTGTAAAGACTATGATACATGACCAAGATCTTCCCATGTATCTATGGGCTGAAGCAGCTAAGACAACAGTATATGTGCAAAATAGACTATCCCATAGTGCTCTTGATTTCAAAACTCCAGAAGAAGTGTTTACAGAAAAGAAGGCTGAGGTAAGTGATCTTAAAATATTTGGGTGTCCTGTGTACATCCACATTCCAAAAGAAAAGAGAACCAAGTTGGATCCTTCTGGTAAGAAGGGAATATTTGTTGGTTATTGTGAATCATCCAAAACCTTCAGAATTTACATACCAGGTTTTCATCATATAGAAATAAGTAGAGATGTAACATTTGATGAAGAAGCAGCTCTCAAGAAATCCAGGAAGTGCCAACTTGAAGAAATCTATGAAGAATATACATCTCCTAGAATCTCAGAGGCTGTGCACATCCCTGAAGATGATTCACCAGAGGATCATGACATGTTGGAACCACAAGAACCTCCTATTATAGATTTATCTAAGAAAAGAAGGCCAGCATGGGCTAGAGATATTATTCAAGAAGCTAAAAGATATGGAGCTCCTAAAGGCTCCACTAGAGAAAGAAAGAAACCAAAGCTAGTGTCCAACTATATGGCCTTGATGTGTGATCTTGTGGATCAAAAACCTACTAGCTATGAAGAGGCAGCTCAGAAGAGAGAATGGATAGAAGCAATGACAGAAGAATATCAGTCAATAATGAAAAATGATGTTTGGGATGTAGTTCCCAAACCAAAAAATAAAAGTGTGGTTTGTTCCAAATGGATTTTCAAGATAAAACATGCTGCAGATGGTAGCATTGAAAAATATAAGGCAAGATTTGTAGCCAGAGGATTCTCTCAGAAGGAGGGAATTCACTATGAAGAATCATTTGCACCAGTTGCTAGGTATACTTCAATTAGAACTATCATGGCACTGACATCTATGATGAAGTGGAAACTACACCAAATGGATGTTAAGATAGCTTTTCTGAATGGTGTAATTGAAGAATAAGTGTACATAGAGAAACCACAAGGGTTTGAGGTTAAAGACGGGAGAACTCATGTATGCAAACTGAAAAAAGGCATTATATGGGTTGAAGCAAGCTCCCAGAGCTTGGTACGGAAGGATTGACAATTTCTTAACAAGCATGGGCTTTACCAAGAGTAAAGCTGACCCAAATCTTTATATCAAAGTGATGGATGATGAACCAGTTATACTGTTGTTATATGTAGATGATCTATTTTTAACCGAAAATGAGAAACAAATTATTGAAAGCAAGAAGAAGCTTTTTTTCAGAATTCGAGATGAAAGATCTTGGATTAATGCACTACTTCTTAGGTCTAGAAGTATGGCAAGAACCAAAAGGAATCTTTCTAAATCAAGGTAAGTATGCTGTGGAGATTCTATAAAGGTTTGATATGTTGGAGTGTAAACCCATGGCCACTCCCATGGACTCCAACTTGAATTTATTAGTTAATGATTCATCAGAATTAGTGGACCTAACTCTATATAGACAAATCATTGGGTCATTGATGTATTTAACAAATACTAGGCCAGATATATGCTTTGCTGTAAATACCCTAAGTCAGTATCTAAAAGAACCTAGAAAGGTTCATTTAATAGCTGCAAAGCATGTAATGAGGTACCTAAAAGGTACATTAGATTTTGGTCTATATTATCTTGGAGGTCATGAACTCAGATTACATGGTTACTCAGATTCTGATTGGGCAGGAAGTGTCTCAGACAGAAAGAGTACATCAGGTGGATGTTATGGTCTTGGATCTACGATGATCTCATGGTTCAGCAAGAAACAATCTAGTGTGGCCCTCAGTACTGCTGAAGCAGAATATATAGCTGCCTGCTCTACTAGCTGTGAAGATGTATGGCTTCGGAAGCTATTATCTGGAGTGTTTGACTTAGAAATGGATCCCACTGTGATTATGTGTGACAATCAAAGCTGCATTAAGATAACAGAAAATCCTGTATTCCATGATAAGTGAAAACAGATAGAGATCCGATACTTTTATATACGAGATATGGTGCAGAGAGGAGCTATCAAGCTCGAGTATGTGAGCACTGAGGATCAAATTGCTGATATCTTGACCAAACCTCTGTCTCGAGTGAAATTTGAATACTTCCGAGACTAGCTTGGTGTAGTTCAAAAGGACCCTCCTCAAAAGGGGGAGTAGTATAGTCACTGATGATGAGATTGTCTCATCGAATAGCAAAGTCGATGATGAGGTTACCTGTTCACTACACCTAGATACTTAGAAATATTTAGATTTAGGACTCTTATACTTAGAATAATTAGTTTTAAGAATACATGCTTTTGATGATAGATGTATTAGTGAGAATACATGCTTTTGATGATAGATGTATTGGTGAGAATACATGTTTTTGATGATAGATGTATTGGTGAGAATACATACTTCTGATGATACATGTATCGATTAATGTACTTTGTATGGTTGAGGATACTTGTACTTGTATTGATGAGAATACATGTGAGGATTGCATCATCCTTGAACACACGTTCTAAAGTGAGCCGTAGACAGGTGTCTCCAAGAAAGAAAGAGGATTGCATCATCCTTGAACACACGTTCTAAAGTGAGCCGTAGACAGGTGTCTCTGAGAAAGAAGAGGGATTGTATCATCCTTGAACACTTGTTCTAAAGAGAGCCGTAGATGTATGTCTTCAAGAATGAAGTCCTTGGTGGACATATGAGGATTGGATCATCCCTAGACTTCAGTCCTAAAGAGAGCCGTAGACATGATGTCTCCGATAATGAAGTCCTGAATGAACAGGTAGGGGATTGTATCTTCCCCGGACTTCGGTCCCAGAATTGAGCCGTAGACATGATGTCTCCAATAATGAAGTCCTGAATGAACAGGTAGGGGATTGTATCTTCCTCGGACTTCGGTCCCAGAATTGAGCCGTAGACTGGGTCTTCGATAATGAAGTCCTGAATGAACAGGTAGGGGATTGTATATTCCCTAGACTTCGGTCCCAGAATTGAGCCGTAGACTGGGCCTCCGATAATGAAGTCCTAAATGAACAGGTAGGGGATTGTATCTTCCCTGGACTTCGGTCCTAGAATTGAGCCGTAGACTGGGTCTCTGATAATGAAGTGCTGAATGAACAGGTAGGGGATTGTATCTTCCCCGGACTTTGGTCCCAGAATTGATCCGTAGAATGATGTCTCCGAGAATTGAAGATAGGATTGCATCATCCCTAGACATGAGAGTTGTCTTAAAGGTACATGTGAGGACTGCATCGTCCATGAACTGGGTTCAAAATGTACATGATGGGATTACATCATCCCTAGACATGAGACTTGTCTTAAAGCGATAAGGACTGATCATCCTGGAACTTGATCGGATTGTATCATCCATGGACCTATGTCCTAAAGAGAGCAGGATTGATCATCCTGTAATATGATCGTATGTATTACAGAGTATGCTGATGATCGTGCGATGATGATGCTGATGATCGTGTGATGACGATGCTGATGATTGTGCGATGACGATGCTGATGATCGTGTGATGATGATGCTGATGATCATATGATGACGATACTGATCGTGTGATGACGATGCTGATGATCGTGTGATGATGATGCTGATGATCGTGCGATGACGATGCTGATGATCGTGTGATGACGATGCTGATGATCGTATGATGACCATACTGATCGTGTGATGACGGTGCTGATGATCGTGCGATGACGATGCTGATGATCATGTGATGACGATGTTGATGATCGTATGATGACGATACTGATCGTGTGATGATGATGCTGATGATCGTGCGATGACGATGCTGATGATTGTGTGATGACGATACTGATGATCGTGTGATGACGATGCTGATGATCGTGTGATGACGATACTGATGATGTTGATGTTCCAGTAACTGGTTGGGTTACTGATGATGATGAATTGAAGAAAGCTTCCGATGATTTATAGATGTATCATGTATGATCTAGTCGATGACTCCTTGCTCCTGCAGATGTTGTTATAATATCCTTATCGTTAAGGGGGAGTGTTGAATATTGTAACTTCTAAGAATATTATATTTGTACATTATTATTCCGGAGATGTTCCATCCCTCTGAGTTGACTCTATTATGTATTCAGAGATGTTTATTCCTCTGAGGAGTTGTGGTAACTATGGTTATTAGACCCACCATGTGGGGGTCGGCCCTGATATTATATTTTAGGGGTTATTAGACTTCTCCAGGAGAGGTCGGCCCCATTAGGGTTTTTAGTCAGTCGGGAACTAATATAAATAGAGAAGGAGAGCTCCTCATTTGATACACACTCACAACTCAGAAAAGTAGCGCACTTGTCTGGGAGGTCTGCACAAGAGGTGGAGAAGGAGGTCAAGTCTTGGAGCACATCTTGTATTTTGGTTGATCATCTTATTGAGGAAAGCTTTGCTGGGTTTTCTACCCCATGAGGGTTTGCCAGGGTAAATTCTGTGTCTATCTTGTGATTATGTTTCTTTCAGTGATCTTGCTAGTCTATTTGGTTTAAACTTAACACTCATAAGATACTTGACAACAAGACACCTTAAGAAGTATTCTCTGGTAAGAAACCTAAAGTTAGCCATCTCAGGATATTTGGCTATCCTGTATACACACACATTCCAAAGGAAAAGAGGACAAAACTAGATCCTTCAGGAAAGAAGGGCATCTTTGTGGTTTACAGTGAAAGTTTGAAGGCATACAGAATCTACTTTCCAAGGTTCAAGAAGATTGACATCAGCAGGGATGTAACATTTGATGAAGACTCAGCATACATCAAATCAAGGAAGACACTTGCTGAAGACAATGAAGAACCAAGGGTAACCAGAATTCAAGACACTACTATGAATGAAGCAATTCCAGAAGAAGATCATGAAATTGAAGATCCACAAGAACCTGTAGATCCACCCCGTGAGAATAAATTGTTAACAATCAAATCAACACCCTTAACCAAGTGAAGGTGGAAGCATACTTTTACCATTTTCCCGCAACATGAAGACAAAACAAGTACTAGAGAGAACAATCCTCTCTGATCTGATCATTACTTTTGTAACTGGAAAAATTGAGTAAAGAATGAAAGAGCTTAATAGAGACAAAGTTCAATGATTGAACTATTCACCAAAAGCTCAAATAAAAGCTTTAACAGTTAGATAGTGAGAAGAAATGCACAAAAATGCATTAAAAAGGTAATTAAATATGCTAAGTTGTGAAAAAATCCTAATAAACTATGGAAAGTGGGTTTTTTAAGAGAAAATAATAAGAAATGATTATCCCACATTGAAAAGAATAACTTGAAATCCCATTTCCCAATGCTATAAAAGAAAGGCATGTGGGGCATGGTAGGAGGAGGAAAAGAGGACAACAGGCATGCTAGAGAGATTCCAAAGAAAGGAGAGCTCATCTTCATCAAAGGAAAGGGTGGAGAAAGGATAGTTCATGACAATGAAAGAAGGATGCACATTGAGATCTACGGTAAATATGTATCTTCTTCCTTATTTTAATATGAAATGATTCGAATTTTTCCATTCAAGGGTTTGAATTTTGATTATTATGCTTGAGTTGAATCCTCAAATGGCTTTAGATCTTAATAAATGTTTAATGGTTGAATCTAGATCTTAATAAATTTGTATTAATCATTTCATTTTTGACATAGAAATTCACCATTTCTTAGTATGATGGCTTATCTAGAGTAGACACGTCCCTGCTCTATTTGCTATTATCAGACTGGCGACTTCGCTTGTTGAAATTTCTTGAAATATTCTTGATTTTTCTTCATATTTTGGTGTTCTTTGTTCAGATCTGCTCCTGTGGTTGTTTATTCAAACTTTTTGTTTCCAACTTGCATTCCATTAAAACTAGTTTTCAGATCTTTGTTTTTGGCACTTTTTGGATACTTCTTTTCAGATTTATTTATTTTTTTTAATTGAAGAAATAATTTTTCTGAGATCTATTATTTTGTTGGATATCACACGGGTTTTCTGAGATCTATTTCTAAGGGCTAATATTTCCGTGATATAATATCTCTAATATCCGCCACTTCTGAAATCTATTTTTGAGATATATTATTTTCCGAAGTCATTTTCTGAGATCTGATTCATACGGGTTTGCTGATTATTTTGCTCGAGTGAATCCGTCTAAGATTTGCTGAGATAAATGTCATTTCCAGAGTTAAAATCATGTTTTGGGATTTTTTCTTATGAATCCGTCCAATTAATATTTCGTTTGAATATCTTTCCAGTTTTGAACTCCTGCCCAAATCGCGACTTTCATATCTTTTGACTTTAATGAATTAATGGAATCGATTTTTGTGGTAGATCATCCATTAATTACAGAAAACGATATCTTCTTAATTAACATTCTTCCCGTGCATGGAGGAAAATGCAACAATGTTGATCATTCAAATCGTTTAAGATCATTTTCCCCTGCTAACTTTTGTCAAAGATCAAGATCTGATTTCTTAAGGACTGACTGCTTTTATAAATTGATTCCAATACTATCCATTAAGACCATCCTCAATTATTGCACTATCATAAGAACGAGTTAAGAGTGTTGGTTAACAAATATTTCCCACAGATATATAGATTTGGTTTCCATTGCTGTCACTTTATCACTTGATTTCTCTCTATTAGGAAATATTTAAATTGATTGTTGTTTACCATTTGAACCCATTGCTGTCTCTAATTTTTATCGAAGGCTTACCATTCTGAAATATGGATCATAAGTCTATTTGGAGAGACTGAATTTTCTGAAACTTTGGTGCTCTTGCATTTGATCGTAGGTCGAGTTCAAAACCAGAACCATGTCTGTCTTTATTAAGTCCTACTAGATCTCCAGGTTTCAGTTTATCTGGATCTCTAGGTTTCAGTTTATCATCACTGCTAAATCTGTCAAGCTAATTCAGTAACTCTAACATAGTGCGTTGTACTTCTCAATCCCCAGTTACTTCACTATCAAAATGCTTTGTTCCAATTGCATCAACATGGACCAACAAGTTTTTAAAATATTGCATTGGTTTTTGCAACACATGCACGAGCCAGAACCGGAGATTGTGTTGCATCTATCTTCCATGACCTCATGCCAAAGATCTGCGATTCTCGGCATTAATCTCAGCGTAAATATCAGCAAAAATATCGATTAAGCTAATTGATCGGCAAAATTTCCATTCGTCAACGCTAAAGCTGGCAACGTTCTAGTCTTGATTACGTTGTATTAATGACTGGAGCAATAATTACTTAATGTTGCATTGAATACATCTATGACTAGGCATGCATAAGGTTGGTGACTAATGCCTCAGCGATCAAGCCATTGTTTAGTTTCTTAATGCAGCTCTACTGCAACTGAAACCCGGTTATATCTAGAGAAGAAAATTGTTCTCTTCTTTGGTTCATACGTTGCTGCACAGATTCTGCTTCCGTTTGAAGATAATAATAACCTGTCAACATTTGAGATTGAAGAGGCCGAAGAGCTAGCACTCACATCGCTAATCGTGGGATTCTTGTCGGTGAGTTAAGATACAGTCCAATGTTGTGCTGGCATAGAAATCAATAAACAATGTTAAGTTCAACAACGTGTTAAAACATAAGTGCTGAGTGGGTTAAACCAGAAGGAAAACCATAGATAAATAGGATAGCCTTGATCGTGTTTAAATAAATTCAGTGATCGACCAAGCAATGAAGTATAATAACCATGATAACCGACGATAGCATCAATTCATGTCAACGAGCAGCCAAAGTTAGAATTTTAAGTGAAATTTGTATGGGTTTATTGTTTGGGTTATGTGTTTATGTATGGCATAACGTTAGTTTTTAGACATCTAATAGTTACTTCCAGTGATATGACTTTGAATTCCCTTATATCTAATCTTATGCACATGCTGATTAAAAACATTAAACCACATATCAATTAAACTTTTGAAAGAACCACACTCATTTGAGAAATCATTTTCACATATGTGCATTGAAGAACAATTTTTGAACATCACCTTTTGAGTTAATTTGAGTATAATTTCTTTCCAAGGACAAGAATAAACTTTTATTAGTTATACTTTGTTTCGGATTTAGAATGTTTTTATGATTTTCATGCAGAATTAGAGAAAATTGCACCTTTAGAGATCAATTTTTCTCGTGATAGGTTGTGTATGAGCCACCGTATCCACTTCACTTGCACCTTCTGGTGATCTTGTGAATGAGAAAGTGGATCTCATTGGTAATAGTTTAACATTTGATTTTTAAAGCATCTTATCTGATTTTCATTGATCATTGAAATCATTTATTTCGGAAGAATTTCATATTTGAAAGATACGTGAACCTCTAAATTTTCATTAGACTAGAACATTCATCGAACTGAAAGGTAGAGTAGTAAGCATTTTGCATTTGTTTGGTTCATTTTTCTCGAGTTGAAACACCATCAGTTTCACATCCATTCCTGAAACTAAGCAAACTACCCTTAAAATTGGCGCTTAATCTAAAATTGACCAACTTTTGATTTTCATATCACTCGCAAGATTAGGTTAGTGCCCTGGATTAGGTTTGGAGAGTAAACACTCCTAGGTTGCAAAACTTTGAAACTAGGATTGATTAAAGAGAGTAAATCAATTACTAGCAAAAAAGTTTGTTGGGAAAGCGCTCCTTAAACATGCGCTAAGCACAAGGCCAATCTGGATAAGTAAGAGTGGTTCCCCCCTTTTTCTTATTTAGTGGGACATGAGCTCATTAGGGGACTCTATGTTAAGTGACAAGTCCTTGGGGTGACATCACTATTTCTAGAGTTACTGGTTATGAGAGTTGTCCTCGACTTACAACTGTTCCTCCCAACCGTCAATTGTGAAGTGGTAACTTTAGTGGCTATTCCTAGGATATCACATAGGCTATTGTGAGTGGGGGACACTTGCAATACATGAGACATACTTTGAAACTTTTACTCCTTGGGAGGGTGATTGGTCAGGAACCAATGCTTCCACCCCTGGTAATTAAATTTTATTCTAACTGTTTCTCATACCTTCGCTACTAGCAATTGTTTGAGGCTTGAGACCCCTCAGCAGCTACTAGTTTCAGAAATCCCTCTAATCCACTTTTTCATTGAGCCTCGGTTCTTTTGAAAAGTCAGTTTGCTTGCTTGAGCCCATAGAGATTTTTATTATGTGGACACTTTTTATATTTTCTTGAGTCTAGACAACTTTAGGATTGTTTGATTCTATTTTTGATCAAAATATTTTTTAAATACATCCTTTTATCAAGTTCTTCAAAGTGGCTACTCTCTCGATCCACCAATCACGGTGGCAGCAAGGTGAGTCTCCAGAACCTGAAGGCCCTGCTACATCGCGGAGACAAATACAAAATCCACAACCTTGTTACTTGGAAACCGAACAACTTCTAGATTCAATTAACAATAATAGACAAGAACAACATCAAACAAATACTCAAACATTACTTACCAAGGAAAATATAGATATTGTTGATAATCTTGCTCCATTTGAAATTGAAACGCTAGAGGACAACACAACAACTCACGTAAACCCACCTTTGACAAATCTTTCAAGCCCAGTATTACTTCACATCAGTGAGCCACTTGATTACATCAACCCTATTATTAAATATTGGGCTAATATGAAAAATCCCACAACTGACCCTATGGCTTCATCAAAAGCACAAGGGACTATTTCAACAAAACCACAAATAGTTGCAGGAGGTAGCAATACTTCCAACGTGACCACTACATCAATCCCACCAGTCGGTATACCTGTTTATAGCACAAGTTCGACCAGCACTTCAGTGCCAGTTGGTATAGTTTCGGGTTCCAATCCCAGAAGTATATCCACTTCATCTGTAGGAATCCCTACTGGACGGTGCGCCTTACCAAACATGGGTTTCCCATATGGTTTAACTAATCAAGGTCAAAATAAACAAGGAGTGAACCAAAATCCTCTTGGTATACCAAACATTTTTACTATTTCCACTTCTAGGGGGAATCCTTTACCATGGAATCTCAACGTCCCTGGCGGAATTAATCAACCATGGAATAATTATGCCAATTGGGGTCCTACTCCACAAGTGAGTGGAAGTGCTTCGGGAAGTCATCATGCGAACTTTCCTAACATGAATCCTGGGGCAATGCCATAACCCCCATAGGTATCACACCAGAAGGTAACCCACCTAACAACCCCATTCCACCATGGAGTGGGCAAGTTCCAGGAAATACCCAATCTTCTTGGGCACCACCTCCGCAAGGGGGAAAACTGCCTTGGAATGCTTATCCAAATCAAGGAGACAATCAATGGAGTGGTCAGAGTCCAACTAGTAACCAATCTAATTGGGGCCCACACCTGCAAGGGGGAAATCCACCCATGAATCCCAACCAGCCATGTAGTGGTAATGTTCCACCAAATAACCAACCTTATCGGAACATACCTCCGCAAGGGGGCAATCCATACATTCAACCTAGTTCACAATGGATTGGGAAATATCGTGGAAATAACCAATCCTTTTGGATGCAACCTCCACAAGGAGGTAACCCCTCTTGGAATGATTTTCAAGCCCAAGGACCACAACAATGGAACCATCAAGCTTCACCCGCGTATCAATCGTTTGGTACGACACCATCCAAGTCACCATTTCTAGCCACATTGAATCTACCATATTTATCCCGGTTGAATAATGACCCTGTTCTTCATTTGAATGGGTGGCCAACCATACCAACCAAGCTACCCTCAGACATACCCAAGTTTGACCGAAAACGAGGGGAAGATCCATCAAATCATGTGATGACATTCCATTTGTGGTGTTCATCCAATTCCCTATTTGATGATAGTATTAGGTTTTGGTTGTTTCAGTAGATCCTAATGGGAAATGCTGCGAAATGGTACATTGAGTTGCCCCACAATACATTCATAGAATTTTCATCTTTAGTTCTAGAATTTTTGACACATTTTCAATTACCTATTTGCTATGAGACAGGAACCGAACTTTTAACTTCACTTAGGAAATCTATCGCTACTCACATTTCTTATCATATCCACGAGTGACGTCGAGGGCTTATAAAAGATGAAATCCTTGATCAATTCTTAGTAGATTGGTTTATCAAATCACTATTTCCTACTCTTGCCAAAGATGTGGCCATGTCAGGAGCCATGACTAAAGAGAAACTCATTCAGAGTGCTCACCATATGGATTTAGTATATTCCCAATCGGGCACACTTTATGACTTAATACCCCATGCTGTAAGACCTGCGTCTGATCTAGCTAGGCCACCAAAAGGACCTCATACTGATGGTGTGATTGGATCCGTAAACCAGCTTGAACAAATTACCCAAAAATTGGGACAAATGTTAGTTCAAAATACGCAACACACAGCTGGCCAGGCAACTCAGCAAGCTGCAACTCCTACACAAACTTCTGAATTACTTATGGTTCAAACTGCAGACCCAAAAGAAAAAAAGAAGAAGCTAAAGAAGAAACCCAATGCTAACCCTAGCACGGGAGATGCACCAAAGGTGAATAATCCTATTGGAGGAAATCATGAAAATAGGAAAAAGAAGTACCCTTGCAAAATTTTCCAAGAAGATCATCCTACTCATCTTTGTCCTCATATGGATGACATTCATTGCATGTTGGCACAACAAGGAGGGAAACAAACACAACCTGCTGTCCTAACTCAACTCTTCCCCCAGCAAAAACAAATGGTTGTTGTGGTGCTAGTACCTCCACCAGGAGGAAACCAACCAACCCCCCCACAAGGGGGAAATCCGCCCAATGCTAATATCTTCACATTGGTGAACATAACATCCATATCCAAACTAGGGCTCGTTCTTATGACATACCTTCAAAAGATGCTAAAACAACTAGATCTTAGCCTAGTGGTTTTCTAAATATTGAGAAACCAACCATAGACATGGTGACTCGACCTCCAAAAAAGGTCCTCCGCAAAACAACACAAAACCCCAATGTGCGAGCTGCTCAAATCTACAATGTGTTTGAAGATTTAGCTCAAGCTCGTTGTGCAATGTCTGCCTTGGAGGTGTTTCAAAGTTGTCCTGCTTAACGGAAAGCACTATTGTCTACTATCAGTGCTATTGATCCATCAGACACTAATTTGATCACATTTGACTTAGAACAACCCACATGTAGGCTTCGCTCACAAATTGCTTTCCAAGTTAAAGTAACTTCACATGGTAAGAATATTTTTCGAACCATTGTGGATGAAGGAGCCTCCACTTGTGTCATGTCACTAGATTGTTGGAAAGCTTTGGGATCACCCACCTTAGTACCATCCCACACAATTCTCAAGGCATTTGATGGTCATTCATTCCCACCTCATGGACTTATCATGGCTTTCCCAGATGAGCTGGGGGGGAAAACAGTTCAAGTAGATGTTGAGGTAGTGGATGAACCCATAGACTACAATTTTCTATTGGGTCACAGTTGCATTCATAAGATGATGGTTGTAGTATCTTCCGTATTCCGAGTCATTCGGTTCCCCCACCAAGGGAATATTGTAACAATCGATCAACTAGATTACTGCACACTTGAAACTGGTCTCCACTCGAATGTCCCTTTTGTAGGGGATTCAGCGACGGTGATTCAGGATGTTGGGGTAGGAATGTTTAAAGATGCATCTCTTTTGGGAACTTTTCAAATTCCACCACCAATATTAACCCCTAACACTGCTTCGATTTTCACCATTACATATGAAGTGTACTTTCCATTAAGATTTTTTTCTAATTCCATTTCAAAGGTTGGTTCCACCTCATTAGTTGGAACCTCCAAAGAAAACACCTTAGATGAAAAGAATGATGGAAAGACACATACTTCTACACACCATGAGGAAATGGAGAGTAGTGTTCCATTTTCTGTCGTAGAGCTCGCTTACCAAGCTATTCAAATGGCTTCGGTAGAAACGGATCAAAATCCTCCCAAGATGGAGGAATATGATCCCTATACTTCACCTGTTTGGGCCTTGAACTCTCAAAGTAACCATGATATCCTAGATCAAACATTCTCTTCGGATGAAGCGATCTTAGAGGTTATGAACATCTCAGAACGACCTTGGGAGGATATGCATCACAAATCCTTGTTTCTTCCTAAGATCGATTCATTAGAAGTTAGACCTAAAATTTTTTACTTTGATGATGACAACAGTAAGTACCAATGCCCTGTCCGAATCTACAATGTGAATTCAGAAGGAAATTTGGTGAACATTTCGAAAACCATCCAAATTGATATATCCATCAAACCTGGCATCGTTGAGTACATCAACATAGGTACGTATTGTTCCCTTGAGGAAATAAAATTTTACACTGCTTTATTTAAAAAGTTTAGTGATGTATTTGCATGGTCTTATGAAGAAATGTCAGGCATCGATCCCAGTATCGTAGAACATGAGATCAAAACCTACCCTAATGCCAAACCTGTGCGGCAAAAACTACGTCCGATGAATCCTGAAAAGTCTGCTGCCATTAAAGTCGAGGTCGAAAAGCTTTGAAAAGTTGGATTCATCTGTCTTGTTCCTTTGACTGATTGGGTATCCAATCCAGTTCCCGTTAACAAAAAACAAGGAACTATTGAGGTTTGTACCGATTTTAGAGATCTGAACTTAGCTTGTCCCAAAGATAACTATCCTACACCCTTCATTGATCAGATCATTGATGACTGTGTCGAGAATGAAATCTTCTCGTTTATGGATGGCTTATTTGGTTACAACCAAATCTAGATAAAAAAGGAAGACCGACATAAAACAACTTTTATATGCCCTTGGGAGACCTTCACTTATAGAAAAATGCCATTCGTCCTTAAAAACGTCGGAGCTACTTTTCAAAGAACCATGTCATATGCATTTCACGACATTAAGGACATTGTCAAGGTTTACCTTCATGATTTGGCAGCTAAATCTAAAAAGAGAGCTGAACATGGTGCACATTTACAGGCCATCTTTGAGCATTGCCGCAAGTACAACATTAGGTTAAATCCACATAAATACATTTTTTGTGTGGAATCTGGGAGGTTACTTGGGTTTGTAGTGTCCCAAAGAAGGATCATGGTTGATCCCATCAAGGTTGAGGCAATACTTCAGTTGCCTTCCCCGAAAACAATCACTCAACTTCAAAGCCTTCAAGGGAAAGCTAACTACTTGAGGAGATTTGTCGAGAATTTTGCTGAAAAAGCTAAAGGTTTCATGCGGCTCTTAAAACAAGATGCAATATTCATATGGGATGACCAAGCTCATGTTGATGTATATGTAACTTCGGAATGTATTTCATCTGTATATTTTATATATATTTATTGTACCCTTATAAGAGATGTGTCATTCCTCTATAAGGAAGTGTCATCATGTGGATTGACAAGTGTCGCAAGTGTGTGTACTTGCCGATGGGTTATTAGACCACCATTTGGGGTCGGCCCGGAATTATATATAATATAATGTGGATGTATCTAAGTAGACAAGTTGGCCCCAGTAGGTCACTGGGAAAAAAGGTAAGTATAAATAGAGATAGGAGATCTCTATTTTAGTCACTCGGAAAAGTAACTCACTTCTCACACATGCACTCAAGGAGGAGTGGCGCACTTATGGAGGAGGAGGATCTGCTGCTAGGTTATGGCTATCTCTCTTGGTTGGTTGTATCATTGCTCTATCTGTCTCTGAGGAAGTTATTGGGGTTTTTCACCTTTATGGTTTTCCCCAAGTAAATCTTTGTGTCTCTTGTGTGCTTGCATTATTGTCTCCATGATTGATATGCTGTAAATATGCTGTACATGTTGTTCTCTCAGTTAAGATCCTAGATCAGATTGAAGTAAATTCTGAAAATTTAACAGCTCAATGTTCATTTGATGAATTAAAGAAAGCTTTGGTCTCTGCCCCGGTGCTTAGTCCACCGAACTATAACAGAGACTTTCTGCTATATTTGGTTGCATCTCCTTCCACAATTAGAATGGTCTTAGCACAAGAAGATGAATCATCTCAAGAACATGTTATTTACTATCTTAGTAAGGGCCTTGCAGTTCCCGAATTGAGGTATTCCCAGGTCGAGAAGTTGGCCTTGGCAGCAGTCCATGATATCCAATGACTTAGACATTACATACTTCTAAGGAAAACAACCATAGTGGCTGAAATGAACCCCATGAGACACATTTTGTCCCACCATGTCATTGGTGGCAAATACTCAAAATGTATAGTAATTTTACAAGAATTTGACCTCGAATTCAAAAACACTAAAGCCAAGAAGTTGTTGGCATTTGATGAATTAATGTCTAAGTTACCCATAGAGAAGGAGAGTACTATATCTATTGAAACTTGGGCAGATGAACATGTATTCCTCATTGCAACTTCCTATCCTTGGTATGGAGCATTCATTATATATCTTCAAACCCAAAGGATCGACCCTCCGTTTTCTAGTATTGAACGACGTCGTATTCGACATCGATCTCGAAGATACCTCATCATCGGGGATACTTTGTACTATCGAGGAATTGATATGATATTAAGACGTTGTTTAGTACACGAGGAAGCTGAACAAGTTTTGAATTATTGCCACACTGGGGCATGTGGTGGTCATCTTTCTGGGTTGGCAACTGCCTAGAAAATTTTGCGTGCAGGATACTTTTGGCCCACAATTTTCAAAGATTGCATTAATGCTGTCAAAAAGTGTCATCCTTGCCAAATTTACAGAAGGAAAATGCGTGCACACCCTGCTCCTTTACATCCTGTAGTAACCGTGGGTCCATTTTCAAAATGGGCCATTGATTATATGATAGTCAATCCACCTTCAGCCGATGGCCACCATTACATCATTGTAGCAGTGGACTACTTCACCAAGTGGGCCAAAGCAATGCCTACATTCAATTGCACGTGTAAAATTGCAACACACTTTCTATTCAATCATGTGATAGAAAGGTTTGGTGTACCCAATGTTATAGCGTGAAATGACACCTCTCCGTCCGTGATGACACTTGCTTCCCTTGGTCGCATGACGACACTTCTGGAGATCAAGTTCAGTCACACAACAGGACATTTGTGGATGGAGGTGTCATTTGGGACACTAAGAATGGTTGAAATTACCTCATTCTTGACCCATTTGATGTATATGACCCTTAGGAACATTTTTCCAGACCAAACCATCTCTTGAAAAATGAGCAGAAAAGCCTTTTTTTGGCCATTTTTTAACATGATCGCTGGTACACATGAATTATAGTAGTGTGTGTACCCTACTCTAGTGTACAATAGTAGTGCTCAAACCTTCTAAGCGCTACTCCAATGTGAAATAGTAGCGCTCAACTCCATTTGTACACTACTTTGTCTACTGTAGAGTAGAGTACACCCTTGTTTTGGTCAAAATCTCGAAATTCGAGTAAGTTAAGTTGGTTTGGAAACCTCTTGAGCAGTTATAGCTTCTTTTTCTCTTCCTCACTGACTATATAAGGAGGGTAGAAGGGCCATGTGAGGGGACCAAGTCTACAATATTGTTATGCTGGAGGAATGGAGACCCTCATCCCCCTCTCTTGTGCTTAGTTTCTGGTAAACCCTAGCACAGTTGATTAGAGGCTGGAATCCTTGGAGAACGGAAGAAGGAGAACTTGAATCTAGGTTTCGTGAAGTACCAAGCTTGAAGGAAGGTATAACTTTATGTACTTTCTTTCATTCATTAATAAATATTAGACGTTCTTCTCTTTCCAAATATGACCTATTAATGTGTCTTAGATTTGATTATTGTTTGATTATAGTTTGATGTCTTCTTCTATTATGAATATCAATCTTATATATGTAGTCAAATGTATTTGAGGAAGGTATCAAGTTTTTTTGCAAGTCTGGGCATTGCGATATTGGATAAGCATTGAAGAGCGAGGGAGGAAAAGCTAGGATCAACCTTCTGAATAAGGTGCCTACATCTCTAAACCCTAATCTCTTCATTTATTTGTTGTACTTGCAGAATACTTGTAAGTCTATCTTTTTCACCATAAGTTGGTAGTTTCTCCCGTGAACTATAGGTGCATTTTCCCCACAACACCCAAAGAGATCACTACCGACAATGGAAGTCATTTTAGGAATTCCTCTATGGATGAACTTACAGACTGATTAGGATTAAGGAAATACTTTTCCTCGCCATATTACCCTCAAGCTAACGGACAAGTAGAAGCCATCAACAAGGTTTTGAAAACTATGTTACAGAGGACGATTAATAAAAACAAGAATAACTGGAACTTGATGTTGTTTACTGCTCTTTGGGATTACCGAACAACCGCTAAAACTACAAGCGCATTCACTCCTTTCCAACTAATTTATGGAGAAGAAGCTGTGTTTCCAATTGAATGTGAAATCCCATCATTAAAGATAGATGTTGAACTCCTACCTAACACTTTTGTAGAAGAGGAAATGCTTTTCCATCTCCATTCTCTTAATGAAACTAGAAGAGAAGCCTCTCTAAATGTAGAAGCACACAAGAAGAGGGTTAAAACACAATATGATGAGTCTGTCAGTCCCCGAGTCTTTTCTGAAGGTGATTTGGTTCTAGTTTATGACCAAGACCAAGATAAAATAGGAGAAGGGAAATTTGTACCTAAATGGTTTGGCCCACTTGTTGTGAAAACTGTGTTAAAAAAAAGAGCTTATGAATTGGTTAATTTTGATGGGGAACCCATGTCGGAGATCAGAAATGGTCTCTATTTGAAGAAATACTTCATGTAGGCACTAATTCCTCACACCATTTGTTGTATTATGTTGTATTCTTTGTATAAAATTTTGTACATTAGTTATTTCGGGCACACACGTTTCTTGCTTGGCATTGTCACTTTGGCAGATGGCACAAGAATATTTCACATATTTGGGATATGCGAATGGCGCCAGCCATAGTTCTCAGAATGTTGCTTCCGTCGCATGGGTCGTTTTCACACCTAATAACGAAGTTCTTATTTCAGGAGGAATTTTTCTCAGATTTGCAACCAACAATGTTGCGGAATATAGCGCAGTCATTGAGCTTCTTGTCGAGGCTGTTACCCTTGGCATCCGACGAATAATTGTCAAACTGGACTCATAATTAGTTGTATCCCAGTTAAATGGTCAGTATCAAATTCGACATCCTACACTATTTAGAAAGTTTCTACGAGTACGTAATTTAGAGCATTAGTTCGATTTTATTGAATATATACATGTTCCTAGAAGTCTGAATAGTTTGGCTGATTCTTTAGCCAACTATTTGCTTGATTGGAATCTAAGTCATTAACATCGTACCAAAAAGCAAGCATGTACATTATTTCATGGCAAATTTAATTGAACACATCATTTAAGGACATAGGTAAAACTGAAATAACCTAGCTTACATCATAACCCAAAAAGTGTGTAAATCTTGCACACACCAAAAAGAATAGTGTAAATACTTTTCTCTTTTTTATTTTTTTTCTTACAGATAACACCCAAAAAACTTTCTTAAAAAAATGAAAAAAAATTGAAAATTTTGAAAACATGGAAACTGTTCCAAAATTTTCTAGTTCGACATTGAAACTAACCCACAACTCGCAGATCAAGGACTAAAGGTTCACAACTTCTAGAAATTCAAGCTGAAAGAAGATACTTCCTCTCATACATCGGCTGCACTATGAACGCATATAGTAAATCAAGAGTATTTCTTACTTATCTTTTGTTCATACATGTACAAACCGTATCCTTTTGAATGATAGAAAGATGCATAATTCCTCAATTTTGGCTATCTTTTTAGATTTTAAATGCACATTTGAACCAGTTTCTAACCAAATTGTTGGGTAGTGAAATGGTTTTGATTTTAGGACTTGAAGACTTTGACAGATTAAACTATTTGATTCAGGTAGTTGAGACATACCATGATTCATGATGATCTATGATTTTGGCATTTTTCATAAGACTCAAGTTGAAGTAAACCTCATTGAACCATTCCTACTTGGCCATTTCACCAAATTGGATAACCTCAGTCACATGGTATTGCTTCACCGTCCGTCGACACACAATCCTGCTTCAGATAGCCTACCCATGGAGGGAACATCTGTAAGAGTGTGCACAACTAGCTCAGCCCTTGTTTGCAATATGATTCTTTGCCTTGGCCTGACCCGTACCCTTGAAGAATAGGTGTACGCCCATGCAACACTCGTTCCCTCCCATTTATTATAGCATTTTTAATTCTTTTTCAACATGATAAAATGAAAAAGCATAAAAATAAAAAAAAACACAAAAATCCAAAAAAGGGAAAGAGTTGAATCATTTCATAGTACAATTTTGAAGAAAACGGCAATAGTCAGTCCTTGTCGCCCTTGAAACGGCACATAATTTGGTCTCCGTTGTTAGTACACCATCTATGTTTGGCTTAGGAAACTGTACCAGTATTTTGAGCAATCCTCCATCGATGGGTTATCCTTCCCGTCACCTATGGAGCTTCCGTTAATGCATCTGGCATTGGCGGATTTCTTTAAAGTCAGTTACTCAAAGTCTTATGTTTCCAAGTGTCCATTTTGCATCATGTTATGTGTTCAAGGGAAGTTCAAACAGATTCGGCCGTTCCTCAAATATTCCTGACCAATCATGTCAGACTTCCTTGTGTCAATATATAGTGTTGGATCTCGCAGTTCTACCAAACTATATCAAACTATTGATCTTTGTTTCGTATTGGTTGATGTGGGATGCATTAATGCCCTCCTTCTGATGGATCTATTCTTATCAACACCAGATCATCATCTAGGAAATGGATCTAGAAACCTAGGAGTACCTTGGATCTTGCAGTCATTATTGGCAGGTTTCCTCGCAAATGAAAGTGGGTATGCATCAATGACCCCTGATTGTTTGTTTCTACAAGTGTTCAACTTCAGAACATCTATTCACACTTGCTAGTTTGAACTCAGTACCTTAGAGTCCATCATCATTATCGGTGGGTGTCTTCGCATCTATTAACGGTATACATCAATGACTCATAATTAGATGGTGTTTTATTATGTTCAACATCAACTCATTTATTCACATGATATAAACTCGTACTATCATCAGCTTGTATTGAATACCTTGGGAAAAACAGCTGTATCACTCATCGATGCACTGTCCGAGCTGCGCAAGATTAAACTACCATGTCAGAAGTTCGATGAAGACCTTGTTCTTGCACTCACCAAAGTGCATGTTTACTCTTCTGAAAAATTTACTTTTGACATGGATCCACTGTGTATTGTTCGTGGCCATGCTTGTTTACTGTTGAGCATGGGTATGCCCGCCTCAGGAAGATATTATATATATTTGAGAAATTTCTATGTTTGACTTACATGTGTCATCCTAAATCCTACGTCACTGAACTATCCTTGCCTCATCCTTGCTTTGATAGGTAAAGAGTATCAGTATAAACAGTATCAGTATAAAAAAAGAAATGTAATGTATTTCATCCCTTGGCTCTGCTTCAACCCTCACACATTAGGGGGCATCTGTTAACAATCAAATCAACACTCTTAACCAAGTGAAGGTGGAAGCATACTTTTACCATTCGCCCGCAACATAAAGACAAAACAAGTACTAGAGAGAACAATCCTCTCTGATCTGATCATTAGTTCTGTAACTGGAAAAATTGAGTAAAGAATGAAGGAGCTTAATAGAGACAAAGTTTAGTGATTGAATTGTTCACCAAAAGCTCAAATCAAAGCTTTAACAGTCAGATAGTGAGAAGAAATGCACAAAAAGTGCATTAAAAAGGTACTTAAATATGTTAAGTTGTGAAAAAAGCCTAATAAACTTTGGAAAGTGGGTTTTTTAAGAGAAAATAATAATAAATGATTATCCCACATTGAAAAGAGTAACTTGAAATCCCATTTCCCAATGCTATAAAAGAAAGGCATGTGGGGCATGGTAGGAGGAGGCAAAGAGGAGCAAAGGGCATACTGGAGAGATTCTGAAGAAATGAGAGATCATCTTCATAAAAGGCAAGGGTGGAGAAAGGATAGTTCATGACAATGGAAGAAGGATGCACATCGAGATCTACAGTAAATATGTATCTTCTTCCTTATTTTAATATGAAATGATTCGAATTTTTCAATTCAAGGGTTTGAATTTTGTTTATTATGCTTGAGTTGAATCCTCAAATGGCTTTAGATCTTAATGAATGTTTAATGGCTGAATCTAGATCTTAAGAAATTTGTATTAATCATTTCATTTCTGACATAGAAATTCACGATTTCTTAGTATGATGGCTTATCTAGAGTAGACACGTCCCTGCTCTATTTTCTATTATCAGAAATCTCACAAGAGGAAACATGCATCGGTTAGAGAGCTCATCCAAGATGCAGAAAGGTATGGTATTCCAGAAGAGGAACACAGAGAAAGGAAAAGTACAAGGTTACACACTAGCTATGTTGCCTTGCTCTGTGACATTTTGAACAAAGAACCTTCCAGTTATGAAAAGGTAGCAGAAAAGAAAGAATGGAAGGATGCCATGGTCAAGGAATACAAATCGATCATGAAGAATGATGTTTGGGATGTGGTCCCAAGACCAGAAGGGAATTCTTTTGTGACTTCCAAGTGGATCTATAAGATCAAGCATGCTGTAGATGGTAGCATAGAGAAATACAAGGCGAGGTTTGTAGCTTGTGGCTTCTCCTAGAAAGAGGGAATAGATTATGAAGAGACTTTTGCACCTATAGCTAGATACACTTCCATCAGAACAGTACTTGCTTTGGCTACAGTGATGAAGTGGAATATACACCAGATGGATGCCAAGACAACTTTCTTGAATGGTGTAGTCAAAGAGGAAGTGTATGTGGAGCAGCCACTTGGTTTTGAGACACATGATAGGGAGTCATATGTGTACAGGTTGAAGAAAGCCTTCTCTGGCTTGAATCAATATCCTAGGACTTGGTATGGTAGGATAGACAGCTTTCTATCTAGTTTGGGCTTTACTAAAAGTAAAGAAGATTCCAACCTTTACTACAAGGCTAAGGAAGGCAATCCAGTGATACTAGTACTGTATGTGGATGACTTGTTTGTTATAGGTGAGGATGGGTTGATTTCCGACACCAAGAGGAAGCTTGCTGCCGATTTCGATATGAAGGACTTGGGGATGATGCATTAATTTATAGGCATGGAGGTGTGGTAGAGTGCATATGGGATCTTCCTTGGAGAAGGGAAGTATGTAGTAGAAATCTTGAAGCGGTTCGGGATAATGGATTGCAAGGCCATGGCCACACCTATGGCATCGAACCTGAAGCTATTGTGTGATGCTTCATTCGAGCTGGTTGATGTCATGGTGTATCATCAGATGATTGGGTCCTTGACGTAGCTGATGAACACAAGACCAAATATGTGCTTTGCAGTGAACACCTTGAGCCAGTTTCTGACAGATCCTAGACATGTTCACTTGATTGCTGTAAATTATATTCTAAGGTACCTAAAGGGTACATTTGATTATGGGATAAAGTATGATGCGAATCAAAAGTTTAACCTGGAGGGTTATGTTGGTTCAGACTGGGCAGGCAGTGCTGCAGCTAGGAAGAGCACTTCAGGGTGCTGCTTCAGTATGGGATCAGGTGTGATCTCTTGGTTTAGAAGGAAGCAATCCTGTGTACCACTGAGTACAGCCGAAGTAGAGTATGTCGTTGTTAGGAACCCATGTCTTTACTTTGTTAGTATGTTGTTGTTGGACGCATATGCTTTGTAAGTCGTCCTGTAGTATTTGTTGATCAATAGTTTGTGTTATTGTTGTTGGCGCATATGCTTTGTAAGTCGCCCGTAGTATTGTTAATCCATAGTTTGTAACGACCCATGGTTTCGACCCATAGTATTGGTGCCTAGAATTAGTATATAAGTGTGTGTTGAGACCTATGAAGGCACCGTGAAGTTATTTGTATTGAGCTTGCTCAAATGAGGTTGCCCCCTCGAAGTGGCCTATGATCAATACAAAAGTGATTCTGAGTTCTGTCATTTCTGCTATTTCGCGTATTCTTGTCAATTAATTGTTGCAGGTGCCTCACATCTGGTATCAGAGCACTTTCTTGTCCTCGCTGGGTGAAATTTCTGCCAAATTTTTTTTTTCACATCTGTTGCAGGTTTGGATTTGGGAATAATCCCTATCCGCTTAACTGTGGGAAGTACTTGGGCATAAGCCTAAAAATCATTGTGAGGAATACCACAGGAACCCCGGAGTAGCTGGCCCATTGAGAGGACCTGCCAGCGAAAAGGGCAATGACCCCTACTTGATTGACTAGTTCCCACTCGTGAGGTAAACCAAGAGCTGTCGTTTGTGGCAAAGCGGTTATCAGTTTTACCTGAGCCGTGGAGTGAGGGGTATTGCCCCAATACGCAAGCCATCAGACATCATTGGTGGCCGAGTGAAACCCCTGAACTGTTAGGAAGTCGCACATACCTAGGGTCCATATCTACTTTCAGCTGAACTATTGTCGATCACTACTGCGCCGTTTCAAATCTATTTTGCAAGCCATTCTAGATTCAGCCATTTTCAGTCCATTCGGCGCTGTTCCAGATCTCTTTCGAGCCGTAGCCGCTCCAGTCTGGAAAATAAAATAAAATAAAATTCAGTTTTTTCTCCATATCTCCCTTATTTTCACTATGTTTCCCTTGAAATTTTCGGGGAACCCCTGTCATCCCATTCTGCATATTTCAGTCCTGAGGACCCTATCCCCAATTCTCCTTCCCAAAGCCCGAAATCCCACATTTGTCTATTTTTAGGGTTTGCCATAACTTCCTCAGATTTCACCCAATCACCTTCAAATTTTACCACAGAGTTCCTTTCTGAATTCTGCTTCTTTGTTCCCCTCTGCCAAATTTTCCCATTCTTTCACCCCGCTTCTGAAATCCTCATTTTTGCTTCCCTATCTATCCAATAGTGTCCAAAACTTAGTCAAACCCCAATTACCCTTCTGATTTTTTCCCAAATCCAAATTTTCCCTTACTGAAGTAGTTCCTGTTTTTGTTTTGCTACCCAGTCAAAAAAAAAAAAAAAAAATCCTGGTTATGGTTGTCACCCGTGCAGGAGCAAAAACCATGGAGGAAGCACTTGCAGCCATCCAAGCCAAACTCTAGGATTTGGATGAAAAATTTCTCAGTCTCCATCTTGAACATTCAGCTATGAACAACAAACGGCAGTCCGAATCTTCAGTAGACAATGGGTTCTCTGCTTCCAGCAATTTCTGTGGTCTGATGCTTGATTTTCCTTGCTTCAATGGTACCGATCCAACTGGATGGATCTATCGGGCATAACAGTATTTCAGTCTGCATAATACTTCTGATGTCAACAAAGTTCCACTGGTATCCTTTCACTTGGAACAGGAAGCTCTTCAATGGTACCGCTGGTACATCAAGGCTCATCCAGAGCCCAACTGGCCAGACTTTTGCCAGCTCCTTTTGCAACGATTTGGTCCTAGTGCTTTTAATGACTTCACAGGAGCCCTCACTAAACTTCACCAAACTGGCACTGTGAGAGAGTATCAAACCGAATTTGAGAATCTAGCCAACCACACCAAAGGATTGTCTGATGAATTTTACCGGAGTTGTTTTATCAGTGGTCTAAAGGATGCCATTCGCTCTGAGGTCAAAATGTTCTGTCCCAACACAATGATGGAAGCACTCGGGTTGGCTAAGTTGGCAGAAGACAAGCTTGCAGCCCAACAACGCTCCAAGCCCACTTTTGTTCCCTTCCGAAATATGGGTTCTTAGAGACCACCTATACCACAGGCTCCTCGACCGACTCCTATCAAGCGTTTGTCTGAAACAGAGATGCAAGCACGCAGAGAAAAGGGGCTTTTCTATAATTGTGATGAGAAATTCACTCGGGGACATAGATGTGTTCAGCAAAAGCTCTATCTCCTGGATGTGCAGTCTCCACCTGCCTCTGAAATGGGTGACGAAGATCCGGAAACACTGGATGCTCCGGTCGACATTTAGGAACCGCCTATTGACCCTCCGTCTCAGGATGACCAGCCAGAGATATCTCTCCATGCTTTAGCTGGAATCACCACCCGCCAAACAATGCGGGTCAGGGGTTACTTCAAGAAGCTTCCTCTTACAATCCTCATTGATTCTGGTAGCACTCATAATTTCATTGACCCTCAGATCGCCAAACAAGCTGATTGTTTTATCCATCCTTGCTCCAACTTTGAAGTCATGATTGCCAATGGGGGCACCTTACCTTGCAAAGGGAAGTGTCGAAATGTGCGTATCTCTATGGGGGATTATACCTTGCGCTCTGACATGTTTTCCTTGCCCCTAGGCGGATGTGATGTGGTTTTGGGCACTCAATGGCTACGCACACTCGACCCTATCTTATGGGATTTTGCCGAACTTTGGATGCAGTTTTCCCTCAATGGACACAAGCACACATTGACAGGATTACAACCAGGTTCTCTCAGCATCATCAGTTCACATCGCATGGAAAAACTCCTCAAGAAGAGTTCACATGGTGTCATCGCTCAGATCCATTCCATCTAGATGCAACCATCAGCGGTCTCCACTACTCCTTTGGATCTACAACAAATTCTGGATCGATATACAGGTGTCTTTACTGAACCAGTGGGATTACCACCTTCCAGGCCAGAAGAACATCATATTCAAATCCTTCCTGGTAGTGTTCCTCCCAACATCAGGCCCTATCGCTACCCATTTCACCAAAAAACGGAGATTGAAATGCTCGTTCAGGAATTATTGAAGCAAGGTATTATTCGCCCAAGCACTAGTTCCTTTTCTTCTCCAGTTATTCTTGTCCGCAAAAAAGATGGGTCATGGCATCTCTGCATTGACTTTCGATCACTTAATCACCTCACCATCAAGGATAAGTTTCCAATTCCTATTGTTGATGAGCTTCTTGATGAGCTTCATGGGGCTCACTTTTTCTCCAAGTTGGATCTTCGTTCTGGGTATCATCAAATTTAGGTTCATGAGGATGATATTCCTAAAACAGCTTTCCGCACACATGATGGCCATTATGAGTTTTTGGTCATGCCCTTTGGCCTCACTAATGCTCCTTCCACATTCCAGGCCTTAAAGAATAAAATATTTCGACCCTACTTGCGGAAATTCATTCTAGTATTCGTTGATGATATCCTCATCTATAGTAAAACATGGGATGAACATCTCCAGCATCTGGATCTTGTCATGCAACTTTTCTCTGACCATCATCTCCATGCCAAGCAGTCTAAATGTGTTTTCGGACAAAAGGAAGTTGAGTATCTCGGGCACATTATCTCAGCACAAGGGGTTCGCGTGGATCCTGCCAAAATCGAGGCCATGAACAATTGGCCACATCCTCAGACACTCAAGAGCCTTCATGGTTTTTTGGGGTTGACTGGCTACTACCGCAAGTTTGTCAAGGATTATGGGAAGATTGCAGCTCCATTAACTGCTCTATTGAAAAAATATGCTTTTACATGGACACCTGATGGTCAGTGTGCATTTGACAAACTAAAACAAGCTATGTGTACTACACCTGTGCTAGCTATGCCCAATTTTTCCAAGCCCTTCACTATTGAGAGTGATGCTTGCGGCAATGGACTTGGTGCTGTTCTCCTTCAAGATGAACACCCCATTGCGTTCACCAGCAAATCCCTTTCAGGTAAGAATTTAGCTGCCTCTACCTATGAGAAGGAAATGATGGCTATTTTGCATGTAGTACAGAAGTGGCGTCCATACCTATTAGGAAATCATTTCTGCATCAAGACTGATCACCAGAGTCTGAAATATTTCTTGGACCAGCGTGTCTCCTCCCCGGCACAACATAAATGGGTTAGCAAACTCATGGGTTATGACTATGAGATCACTTACAAGAAGGGTAAAGACAATATTGTGGCAGATGCTCTTTCTCGCACATTTGATGCCCAAGGTTCTCTTTCAGCTATTTCTATGCCTGTTCCAAATTGGTTGCAATCTATTCAACAGGGTTATGTCAATGACTCTTCCTTATCTCAGATCATCCAACGCTTGACCAACAATACTTCTGCTATCCCACATTACTCTTGGGATGGTACTTCTCTGCGATACAAGGGTCGTCTGGTGCTTCCCCAGAGCACAGATCTTCAACAGGCTGTCTTCTATGAACTCTATGCTTCTCCATCGGCCGGGCACTCTGGGTTCCTCAAAACATATTGACAAGCACGGCGTAACTTCTTTTGGCAGGGCATGAAAAGGACAATTCAACAGATCGTGGCCGAATGTGATACCTGTCAGCACAATAAGGGTGAAACAACACTCCTTCCAGGATTTCTTGAACCCTTTCCCATACCTACACGGATTTGGACAGATATTTCTATGGATTTCATTGAAGGGATCCCTAAATCTGGTGGGAAGACAGTGATTCTCGTTGTGGTTGATCGTCTCTCCAAATATAGTCATTTTTGCGCTCTCAGCCATCCCTATACAGCCTCCTCCGTCGCTCAAATTTTTATGGACCAGATCTTTCGTCTTCATGGCATCCCTTCTTCCATTGTCTCGGATCGTGATGCGACTTTCACTAGTCATTTTTGGACAGAACTATTTCGCCACACTGGCAGCAAACTGAAGATGAGTTCAGGGTATCACCCACAAACAGATGGTCAGACTGAAATTGTCAATAAATGCTTGGAAACTTATCTTCGTTGCTTTGCCTCAAAACAACAACATCAGTGGGCAAGGTGGCTCCCTCTCGCTAAACGGTGGTACAATACCTATTACCATACTGCCTCTAAAATGACCCCATATGAAGCAGTCTATGGTCAGGCACCTCCAGCTCTTCTTCCATACACCCCCACCAGTTCACCAGTTCAGGAAGTTGACAAGGTCCTTCGCAACCGCGATCAGATTCTTCGCATTTTGCGGGACAATCTTCACATGGCAAGAAATCGCATGAAGCAACAAGCTGATCAGCACCATTCAGAGCGCACTTTTCAAGTCGGCGATATGGTTTTTCTTTGTCTCCAGCCGTACAAACAATCCTCCTTGAAACTCAAAGGGCATCACAAGCTCGCTCTGAAGTTCTATGGGCCATATCGGATTCTTCAGAGGATTGGGTCCATTGCTTATAAATTGGAACTTCCTCCTTCTTCCCGCATTCATCCAGTCTTTCATGTCTCTTGTCTGAAGAAAGTTCTTGGCACTAACATTAGCGGCCAAACGATTTTACCCGAACTGGATAATGAAGGATCCATCCTTTTGGAGCCAGAGGCCATCCTCAATCGGCGCACGGGTCAGCTTCGCTCTTGCTCTATCACAGAGGTTTTAATTCAGTGGCACGGCATGCAACCAGAGGATGCTACATGGGAACCACTCCTTCAGATTCAACAACAATTTCCACATCTAAAGCTTTGAGGACAAAGATTTTTTTAAGGGGGAGGGGATGTTAGGAACCCATGTCTTTACTTTGTTAGTATGTTGTTGTTGGACGCATATGCTTTGTAAGTCATTCCGTAGTATTTGTTGATCAATAGTTTGTGTTATTGTTGTTGGCGCATATGCTTTGTAAGTCGCCCGTAGTATTGTTAATCCATAGTTTGTAACGGCCCATGGTTTCGACCCATAGTATTGGTTCCTAGAATTAGTATATAAGTGTGTGTTGAGACCTATGAAGGCACCGTGAAGTTATTTGTATTGAGCTTGCTCAAAGGAGGTTGCCCCCTCGAAGTGGCCTGTGATCAATACAAAAGTGATTCCGAGTTCTATCATTTCTCCTATTTCGCGTATTCTTGTTAATTAATTGTTGCAGGTGCCTCACAGTCATAACTTGTTCGGCTAGTTGTGAGGCAGTATGGCTTAGGAAGCTACTGTTTGAGTTATTTGATCTCCAGTTATATTCTACCTGTATCTATTGTGACATCCAGAGTTGTGTGAAGTTGTCAGAGAACTCGGTGCTCCATGATAGGTTGAAGCACATCGAGATCAAATAGCACTATATCAGGGATATGGTGCAGAGAGGAGCAATGAAGCTTCTGTATGTTGCGACGGATGAGCAGCTTGCATATGTGTTGTCTAAACCACTAACCAGAGTGAATTTTGAATACTTTAGAGAGAGGCTTGGTGTTCTTTAGATAGAAGATACTTCAAGGAAGATGTGATGGGAGACATTTGCAGCAGCCATTCCAAGCATGGTGAAAGGAGTGTCCTTCCCATGGCTGTGGATGTAAGTGTTGTGTGACGAGCATCATGACGATGCTCTGGATGATGTTCTACATGAGGTTGATCAGGATAATCACATGTGATGATATGCATTAGGTGGATGCTTTGTATGATCAGTTTGATTATACGATGATAATGAGTATCAGGATGATGCTCCAGATGACATGCATCAAGACGATGCTATGATGATGATAAGGATGATCATATGTGACGAGTATCAGGACGATGCTCTAGATGATATGCAACAGGATGATGATGAGACGATGATCGGGATGATCATGGGATGATGATGTGCATCAGGATGATGTAATATATGATGATGATTAGTATGATCATGAGTATCAGGTTGATACTCTGTGGCCGTGGATAGGTTGTGCATGTATCATAGAAAAGATCCTGGGATATCCTATAGTCTAAGCTAGGATGCTCTTTCGAGGTTTTGCTACTAGAGGCATGTAATCAGCCTTGGAGATCTGATAGGTTGAGCAATAAGCTCGTAATCAGTCCTGGGATGCTGTTTAGAGCTCTTGCAAGTTGCAAGACACTCTTTAAAGGTTTTGCATAACCACATGTAGTCATCCCTAGAGATCCGATAGGTTGAGTAGTAACCTAGTAATCATTCCTAGGATGCTATTTAGATTTCTTGCAGGATGCAGGACACTCTTTTAAGGTTTTGTGGTGGGGATCACATGTAATCATCTCTGGAGGTCCGATAGGTTGAGCAGTAAGCTCATAATTAGTCCTGGGATGCTCTTTAGAGTTCTTGCAGGTTGCATGACACTCTTTTAAGGTTTTGTGTCAGTCAACATGTAAAAGATCCTGGGAGATCCTATAGTCTGAGCTAGGATGTTGTTTCGAGGTTTTGTTGATGCACGTAATAAGTCCTGAGGATTCCACAGTATGGATAGTGATGATGAATACCTGTAGGAGGCTAGGCCTACAACCAGCATGAAAAAGGGCTAGCTCTGTAGAACTTCCTATGACGAGAAGAATTCAAAGATAGCCTAGTGATCGAGATGTTGAGTGCAGCAACAGTGATGATGATGATGCTCTGTGATCCAATGATGATGATTCAGCTCCAGAATTGAAGACTTGCGCCAATATGTATTGATGACTTGTGTCTAGAGAATACATTCCCAGTTAAGAGGGAGTGTTGATGTATTTGTAACTTCGGAAGATATTCACTTGTATATTACATTTTTACTTTATTGTATATCCAACAGAGATGTATTATTCCTCTGATTGGAAGTGTCTTCATTTGTATTTGCAAGTATCTCAAGTTACATTATAAGTGTTGTCATTTGTATTGATTTGTTATTAGACCACTAGTGTGGGGTCGACCCTAGTTAGGTCATGTGGTTTGGTTATTAGACTTCATTAGCAAGTCATCCCTGTTATTTTATTGGCAGGTCAAGTCAATGTATAAATAGAGAGGTTGTGTCTCTCATTCCATTCATTCACTCACTTCTCAAGCTCGCATAGCTAAGAGAGAAAGTGGCACACAAGCGGAGGAGGAGGAGTATTTGCTAGAGATATCTCTTTGGGTTTGATCATTGTGATCTTGGTTTGTGGCTTATTCTATCTCTGAGGAAGTTGCGAGGTTTTTCACCTTCTTGGTTTTCTTTGAGGAAACTCTGTGTCTATTGTGTCTTGTGTTTATGATTGATATCCTGTACATGTTATTCTCTTAGTGATCCTAGATAATGTTGAATGAAATTATCGAAAAAATAACATGTAGAGCCAATAATGCATCACGTTTTCTATTGTTTATCTCATGTTTTGTAGGACACAACATATGTGGAAAAAATAAGGTTCTCCCATGGGGGAATATTGTTGGTGATGACCAATTTGTCTATAATAAAGAATAGTTTTTATACAAACGAGGCGTGATAAACATGCTCATGAAATGATATCAATGGGATTACAATGAGAGAGGACCAAGATGTAAACTCTAATATAATGTTGTGACATGGATGAAGGTGGATTTGATCCATGTTTGAGTAAATTCCACAGGAACTGCTGCAGAAGATTGAAGAAGTGGAATTGTTGGTGACCATGATAAACTCACTGGGGTGGGGGACAAAACTGGTATGTAAATATTCTTGAGAGATTCAATACACCAAATAGACTGCTACCATGATTTCCAAATGTGAACACTACTACCTGCAAAAGTATGTTTCCCCCTAATGCGATGATGTGTTGATGTCAAGGATAGGGGAAACCACTTAGTTAGGGAGCACTACTGGCTCTCACTACTAAGTTTGAGGTGATCCATTATAGTGATTGAAAGGGATGCCAAGGTACATCTGAAACTATTGCAACTCTCGGAATGTAATATTTTGACATCGATGAGAGTTGAAGCACATGATAAGACGAGAGTCCTATCCTGAGAACTGAGATCATATTGTAACCAACTGGTGAATAGACAGACCTCACATAAGACTAGTTCATAAGCGCGGGGATTATAACTTCCTTTGATCGATGTAAGCTTGGGAATTGGGGACGACAACTTTTCCTTCGAAACAACACAAATTGAAATGGGTGGAGACAAATTGCAAGTGAAAGGGCACTGATGGAGATGGAAAACAAAGGGTAATGGTATTCGGAAAAATAAATATTGTTGAAAATATGGAGACTCAAATACATCAATCAAAGGATACCATGAGTTGATGCCATAATAATATGGTGTTCCTGCAATGTGAGGTGTTGGGGGACCTGTTTGTACATAAATAATGTTGGTGGGGTCCCCATAGTTTTGTGTGTGTCATGGGACTGATTTTATGATGGGAGGAGTCCGCATAGTTTTTATTGGATCAAGGGACACATTCCAATGATGAAGTGAGAACTAATTTGCATACACAAGGATGGGTTCCCCATGAAGCAATGCTATGCAATATATACTTGTGGGGTAACTTAAATAGAACTAGGTGTGTCTGAGGGTTGGGGCCACATAGGTGCATTTGCAGGGGTGATGAGATGAGGTGTTGGGCCTGGCCCAAGGGGGTCAATTTTTCAACACATTAAGTTTTTGGGAACTACGAAGCTAAGCTGATCCAGGTGGATATCGGTGGAGGCCCACCTCTTCCAACTGGCTCAAAACAGTCTTCTGGCAATTTTGGTAAATTACTATTTTTAGCATTTTTTTGGGTCCTGAACTTCCGGAGCCATTTTGAGGCCCTAAACGACATTTTTTGGCGATTTGGTGGACCAAATGGTTGCCAAATGCATACATTTGGGCCTAGTCGAAAGTTGTAAATATCGGTTAGACCTTTCCAACGGGCTACCGAGCGCCCTAAACGGAGATCGTATGCAAAAGTTATGACCCCGGGAAGTTGACTGTTCAACTAACCACCTTGGGGCCGCAAACTTTATGATGGTTCATCTTCTAGGGTTAGGTTTTTGGGTGATTGGGATTCTTTCCCTCATGCTTATGATAAATAGGCCCTTTCGGCCTCTCTTTGTATTCATCTTGGCACGAATGAGCATAGCGTCCACATCTCTTCTCAGAGATAGCTACCACCATTCTAGCTATTGTATTTTACAGTCTGTTCTATTTCTGCTATTTAATAGAATATGTGTTTACTGTATCACTATGTTATTTGCAATATATCTCTGTATATGATTCTGTGTATGCTATCTTTCGTTTCATTTCCACATAAATCCGGATCATAAGCGCAGCATGGATAGAGACTTTCGTGAAAATCAGTTTTTGGAGGCTGCGAGGATAAGCACAACACAGTTTTGGTATGCTGCGAAGTTGCGCGCAGCAAAGTGTCGGAAGAGATGCGAAGCTGGTGCTACGAGGATTAAAGCACCGTGATGTGCCACGTCGACGAAGATCCATCTAAGCAGAGTGTTTGATCGATACCGGTAGTTATTTCGGTTAGGTCACAAAAGACCTATTTTTGGCAAAGATCGTCGATAACTACCAAGCGGTGGGTAGTTGCAGATTGAGATAGACAACTGGTCACACAAACAGAGAACTACTAGTTGAACCAATTGTCAAAGGCCATGAAAGAAGGAACAACCTGGCGGAAGGAAGCTGCTGGTGCGCATGACAGGGGAGCAGATAACAACATGTCTACACAGAGGATAGCCACAATTGAAGATCCACTACCAGACACTAGAAATTTGGTTTTGGAAAAATGATGACATTTTTGTAAACCTAAGGGTTTTGCCTTCATACTAGAAAGACATGACCTCCAGGCATGATCTATATATAGGGAATTTTTGTATGGGAAAGGGTTCCATTTTTTGTATTTGGGTATTATCGAATATCATTAGAATCTTTGAGCAAGAAGCCATTGTAAAGGATCTATAGCTGAGTGCGTAGAGACCTAATTTTGAAGAAGAAGAACATCTGTAGCTGAGTGCACAGACGAAGAACTGTTGCACCCTTTCGTAAGATAATAAAACAATAGTTCTTGTTGACGTAGCTTCCCATCTGGGGGAGTGAACCACGTTAAATCTTGTGTTATGTGATTGCTATGTATGGTTTCTATTCATTAGTTGTTTCAATTATTTACAGTATGAATGCTTGAAATTATAGTTATATGATATGTGTTTACTTTTATCTATATTTGCCGCAGAAGGGATGGAATAAGATGTTAGGTAGCTCATACATGGATGAATGTTAATGATCAGTATCTCTAAGTATTTGGATGCATGAACCTGTTGAATAATCACAGAGTAATTGTAAAAGTTTGATAGCGATATCAGAGCACGTAGTAGTGCGCATTTCATTTATATATATAAGAAAGAAACAACAATCTGTCTAAGTATTGATTGAGATGAGTAGAGACAAAGAAGTAATGTTGATTAGAAGTGATCAAGTATTGTAGTCGTTGTGCGGTCCAGTGAAGCGTTGATCCATTAAGAGTATTGCGTGATAAGCTATTGATAACATGTCATCGTAAGCTGGAAGTAACCCCACTATGCGGTCTATGGGTGCACCAATCATGCAATCATCCCTGCTTGCCGCGGTACTCAATGCGAAGTAGAATAATTCCCGCCATCATTGACTGTAGTGTGCAGCCTGTCACTACGTTGTGCGTTGATCAGTTTAAACACTCACATCACAAGGTTGTGGAAACCTGCTTCTGCAACCACCCCCTTATCTTTGCCTCGGGTGAGACCTCAGGCTGCTTGTAGTTTTTTGCCGAAAGGGACGGTGAATAGGGGTTTTGTTGGTATCTTGTACCGTGAAGTACCTAGGTCTACATTGGAAAACCTTTAAATCAGAATATACACCAACAAATTGTTCTGTTGTCGCGCTAAGATTGAGTGATGCGATAGTGTGGTTCAAAAATTAATGTGCGAAGAAGAATACGAGTTCCCATCAGGGTCAGACAACTGGCATCCAGAAAAGAAAGAGATTTTGGCTTGGTGTGATAAGATTGAAAGAGATCTTGAAAAGAAAGAAAAGAAACACCCATGTCTATCTGACGTATAGTGGTTCAACAAATACTTGTGGAGGGACATCCATGAAATTTTTGGGCTTCTTTTTCGAACGATTTACAAGAGTCGATATCGCGCCTAGTAGAAAGAAAGAATTTTTTTCAAGGCAGAGTACCTACTCAGTGGACTCTTGAGCTTACTAAACAAATCAAAGCAATAGACAACCCACTGTCTCGAGCAGTCGACTTCTAGGTTGATAGCATACTTGAGTGATTTTTGACAGAGTTTGTTGTAGACACGCTGAAATCCTACAGCCAAGATGAAGCATACTTTTTCGAAGGATTCAGAGGTAAGTTCCTGAAAAACCTCAGTCTATACATTAAAATTCTTTTAGCTAAGAAAGGTGTGTTAAGAATGTAACAATAATTCTAAATCTGTCATGGTAGAGAATACACACATTGATTCTAACAAAGAAAACCATACTTTGAGAAGTGGAAAGAGATATAAGCTTACTAATGAAAAGAATCCCAGATAATCTAGAAACCGTATAGATACCAAAATTCCATGTGACCTCAATAATAGGAACACTCAGTTACCAGTCACAATCAAGCATATTACACCTCAGAATCCATCAATCCAGAACCCACCCGCTGCGAGCGTCGCGTAGCCCATCCCACAAATCAACAAACTAGTAACACCGCAAGAGTGAGTGCTCACGGCACTACGAATCAGACCATTCCACAGAATACTATCCCTAGCACAATCCAGTAGCTTGTGTCTACTTTTGTTGCAGGGAATCAGTCCCAAGATCGTACACAATCCGGAAGGAGAATGATTGATAACGATATAAAGCTGTCGATATTCAAAGGAACGGGTCTAGAAGACCCTGATTAGCACTGGTTTCTATAAGAAGCCATGTGGAGTGTCAAGCAAAAAGAGCGCAGCTCATCACTACTTTTAGAGATAGAGCACTACATTGGTTTATGAAGTATTCTCAAGCACAGCCGAGAACCCTAGCAAACATCAAGACCACGATTGCAGCAGAGTTTAAGAATCCCAAATCAGAATCACAGTGCATAATAGAGTTAAAATAAATCAAGCAGAAACCTACTGAATCGGTCTGGGAATTCGACCAAAAATTCAAAACGTTGTTGGACAAAGTAAGCTTTGTTATAGCTCCGCAACAACATCAAGAATGGTTCATTGCTGCGCTGTTGCCTCATATCATACAACCAATGATGCAACAGAAGGTTGTATCTCAAGCTGAGGCCTTGGAGATCGCAATGAAGTTGGAAGCTTCACGAATTGGAGAAAGTAGCTCTGGGATGTTAGAGATCTAGAACCATTTGGCTACCTTGACATTAGAATTACAAGATATGAAGAATGGAAAAGAACAAAGACATGAACAAAGAACTGAAGTTTGGTGGACAGGATACAAAGGAGAGGGCCACACTAGAGAACATTGCTCCTTATTTCAAGATTATCTTAACAGTGGTGCACCAAACCCAATGAATATGAATCAGAACCAGGCGCCATGGTGTGAAATTTGTAGAGCCAGAGGACACTGGCCTGAGGATTGTTACCTCATATAGAAATAAGTCAAAATGTCTAAAAACTTACACTGTAATTTCTATAAATCAGTTGGACATGATGAGTCTAACTGTCACGCTTGTGAATTGATGAATGAAAGAAAGCGAGATATGGAAGCAGTGCGAGGTGATGGAATGTACCGCATCCAAGAAGAAAATCATCCAAAGCAAGAGAACACCCACTATGATCAAGGAGGATATAAAGGCCGCGATGGTGGATACCGCGGGAGAGGAAGAAATGCTGGCCAAGCTCAAGAAAGAGGACGAGGCCAGGTAATATGCCATAACTGTGGCCATCCAATTCATGTATTTAGAGAATGTACTATTCCATGCACCACATGCAACTACTGTAAATCATTTGATCATGTGATTGAAGATTGCCCCATTCTTGAGGTAGAAATGTAGAAGCGGAGAAGGACAAAAACACCAAACCCTAGCATTCAGTTGATCACAGCAAAGAATAGACCTACAGGTCAAAGTGTAAATGTAGTAACGCGAAGTGGCACTAATACAGGAATAGACAAAAGCGCATAAGCCTCAACTTCTGGAACAATTGATCCTACAAAGAACCCTCAAGAAACAGTAGGGATTAGAAAATTCCCTAAGAAAGCACCTCCATTGAACTTACAGAAAAATAAAGAAATATTTAAAGAAGCGCAGGACATGTTCAAACAGCCACCACCTACTTCACCAAGAATCTTGTTGAGGAGTGAAGTACCGCAGATAGAATACATGCCGTTGGCATATGATTAAACGTGCACTGCACTAGATACATCCATTTTTGTTGCGCAGTTCCTACGCAGCTGCATCAAGTTATTAAAAAACAAAGACACTCTTATGGAATTTGAAAAACTGATAAATCAGTATGAATCAGGTAGTAAGAAAGGGACTGCACATGGCGCAGTACATAACATTAGGAGTCCCAAAAGAACCGGGAGGGAAATGCAGTTCACTGCACATATAGGAGACTTCAAGATGTAAGAGATCATTCTTGATCTTGGATCTGAAGTGAATGTCTTGACCAAGTAGACATGGAAGGCGATGGGGAAGCCAAAGTTACAATGGTCGCCTATACAGTTAGAATGGCTAATCAAGGCATAGTTATACCGCTGGGAAGGTTAACCAATACCATTGTCTACATAGACGGAGTGCGAAGTTACGCAGACTTTGAAGTAATTGAAATTGTGGATGATAGTAATCCTTATCCAGCACTACTAGGTATCGATTGGGCAATGGAGAACTCCACCATCATAAATCTGAAGATAATGAAAATTATATTTGAAGGCAATGACATAAGGGTCATTGCACCATTGGATCCTTCATAGGGGGATTGATATGTTGAACCAATTCAAGAAGAGTACAGAGCTCAAGATATCAACCGTATCTATAAGATGACAACAAATGTTGCCGATTATACTCATCCTACTCCAGATGGAATGCTAAGCTGGAACTATGATAGTTCTTGCATCTTAGACTCTGAGGTAGGATTAGAAAACTAGCAACACATAATGCATAAAGTATCTGCCAGAAGATGCTCGACAATTACAAAGTCACTCTGCTGGATTGGAAAGCAGGTAAGTCCAATCCCCACTTATGATTATACAGCTAACGTCTATTCATTTATCAAAGAATACACTACAGTAGTTGCAGATGAACATCGCGTCTCAGCATTAGACATGGCACTCCGCGAGACACCTGCCAGATGGTGGGCTACGCATAAAAAGACATTGACAACTTGGGACCAGTGCAGAATAAAACTACAGATCAGATTCGCTATTAAGGTTACACTACCATTTGAGAAATATAATGGCCAGACAGATACAAACGATCATATTGCAGCCTGTGCAAAATATTGGGAAGAAAGACCACATATAGAATGGGTACATCTCTTTGTGCATAGGCTGGAGGAGCATATTCCAAAGAAATGGTACCTGGAGGAGGAGCTATGTAGAGGAACTACGGATTGGTCTGTCCTCACTACGAGTTTCTAGAAGGAATTTAGCTTTGAAAATGACCATCTGACTATCCATGATGCGTTGCAGCTTATCAAGGAAAAGATATTTACACCAGATTTCACGGAGGAAAACATAACATTAGAAGAGTTTTTTGAAGCAAACAACGTACTTGCGAGTCTACAACCAGATTGGACAGAACAAGTAGAGAAAGTCTTGGACTGCTATAACCTAGTTGAAAAAGATGAAGATAAGGAAGACAATGATGAGGAAGACCCACGCAATATAAATATCCCTGAATCAGAAGGAACGCGCGAGGTAGAAGGTCCTCTACTGGAGATTCCAGATATGAGTGGACCAGTCAAAACAAATAAGGTGAACATCGGTACCAGTGAAGAGCCGAAGTTTGCAGCAATAGGAGACTACTGGGATGATGATACAGTTGTGTAGATGGCAGCTATATTACAGGAATATCAAGAAGTATTCCCAACGAAGTTCACAGAGATGAAAGGCATCCTGGGAGACTTAGGAGTGATGAGAATTCCTCTTAAGCCTGGAGCGAAACCTATAAAACAAAGGCCATATAGACTGAATCAACCCTACAAAGAATGAGTTAAGGCAGAACTCGACAAGATGATCGATGCAGGGATCATTGAGCCTGTTGAAGAATCTGAATGGATAAGCCCGATGGTCATCCAAGACAAAAAAACAAAGGTGGAGATCAGGATCTGTGTTGATCTCAGAAAGATGAATGATGCCTCAATGCATGACCCATTTCCTACACCTTTTACCGATGAAGTACTTGATAACGTTGGAGGGAATGAGGCATACATTTTTACTGATGAATTTTCTGGATACCATCACATAAGAATTGATCCGGCCGATAGGCACAAAACCACTTTTTCAATAGAATCGGGGTCGTTCCAGTATATAGTGATGCCTTTTGGTTTGAAGAACGCACCAGCCATATTTTCTAGAGTGGTGATCGCAGCATTTAAAGAATTCATCCACAAGTTCTCAGAGGTTTACTTCGATGATTGGACCATTTTTGGGCTATTGAAGAACCATGCTGCGAACCTCAAGATGATGCTAGAAAAATGCAGATAGCATCAGATTTCTTTGAATTTGAAGAAGTGTATTTTCTGTGTTCCTTATGGGATTTTACTAGGACACATTGTGTGTAAGCAGGGATTGATGGTTGACCCTACGAAAATCGCAGTTATTGTAAACTTGCCTACACCAAATTTAGTTAAACAATTGCACACTACACTAGGGAATACTGGGTAATACAGAAAATTCATAAAAGGGTATGCACAGATAATCGCAACAATGGAGAAACTTTTAAAAAAGGATGCATCGTTCATTTGGAATGAGGACTGTGAGAAAAAATTTGACAGATTGAAAGAGAAAATGGTCATTGCACCGATCATAGCTTTTCCGTACTGGGAAAAGCCATTTCATGTACATGTTGATGCTTCATGTATAGCATTGGGTGTTTTTCTTGCGCAGCCAGGAGAAGGAGACGTCGATCATCCGATCGCATTTTCGAGCAGAAAGTTGTCATCTGCTGAGAAGAACTATACCACTACTAAAAGGGAAGGACTCACAATGGTATATGCACTATAGAAGTTCATAGAATATTTGCTTGGTGCGCACTTCTCAATGTTTACTGACCATTCTGAATTGAAATACCTGGTCAATAAGCCAGTGTTAGGGTGGCAGATATGGATATGGCTCTTACTCTTCCAAGTGTATGATTTTGAAATAGTATTTAAGCCAGGCAAATTAAATTTAGGCCCTGATCATCTATCAAGGATCGAGTCGGGAGAGGAACCTACGAATTTGGAAGACAATCTGCCTGATGCGCAATTGTTTGCTATATAGGTTGCCGATAATTATTATCAGGACATCATTGATTTTCTAACTACAAGGTTCGCACCTACTGAATTCACTACGCAGCAGAAAAAGTAGCTTGTAGTGTGAGCAGCAAACTTCACCATTGTCGCAGGATAGCTCTACAAGTTAGGACCTGATGAAGTGCTGCGAAGATGCATATTGGAACATGAGAAGCCATTTATATTAGCTGATGCGCATTCAGGAGTCGCAGGAGGTCATTATGCAGGAAGGGATACTACACAAAAGATATTGCGCGCAGGGATATGGTGGCCTATGATTCATAAGCACTCCAAGGAACATTGCCAGAACTGCAATGTCCGTCAGAGGACAGGGAAGCCATCAAGAAGAGATGAAATGCCGTTGAACCCCTAACTAAACTTGCAGGCATTCGACAAATGGAAAAATAATTTCGTGGGACCTATTAACCCACCGAGGAAGAGAAATGGTGCGAGGTAGATTATTACTGCAACTAACTACCTCACCATATGGGTAGAAGCAAAGCCAGTCAAAGTCTGTAGCACAGCTACAACCACACAGTTCATTTTTTAAAACATCCTTACACGGTTCGGATGTCCAAATATTTTGATGAGTGATCAAGGCACTCATTTTCTGAACAAAACCATTGAAGCTTTGACCAAAGAGTTCCACATCCATTATCAGTGCAGTACGCCTTATCATCCGCAAGAGAATGGAACTGTTGAAGCATTCAATTTAGTACTAGAGAATGCATTAACTAAGATATACAATGTAAACCGCGATGACTGGGACCTGCGCATTCCATCTGTATTATGGGAATATAGAACGACGTGCAAAAAATTAATTGGACATACACCTTTCAAATTGGCTTTGGGCAGGAAGCAATAATGCCAATGGAATATATTATTCCCAGCTTGAGAATAGTTGCATTTACAGGGATGGCCGATCACACAACACTGGACGAAAGGCTGTTACACTTGGTTGGGTTGGAAGAAAATCACTTCATCTCGGGATTCCACCAGCAAGTGTAGAAAGAATGAGAAAAAGCATGGCACGATCGCCACATCAAGAATAAGTCTTTCAGGTAGGTGATCTAGTCCTCCTGTACGATAGTAAATTCATGAAGTTTCCTAGAAAATTTAAAATGGATTGGCTTGGCCGATATACAGTTATACAGGTTACTAATGGTGGTGTAGTCCAGTTAGCTACCTTAGCTGGTGATACATTACCCAATCTGATAAATGGAAGCAAACTAAAGCTTTACCTTGATAGTCCTCCTTCGCAGAATCCTGTATGATAAAAAAGAAGGGAGAATTTATAAGTGTCAAGAACAGTTGAAATTAGGCACTAGAAATTACTGAGAGTCTGTACATGTAATTTATTAACAAAGGTCTCTATACCGTGTAGCACTGTTGAAGCTGCGCGTGAAAAAAAAAAAACTTGCGCAGAGAAAAAAAATGAAATACTACGAAGTAACTGCGTGGGACCTATGTTCAACTGCTGCGCAGTTTGATGTAATGCTCTAGAAAAATAGCCGTTACAATGTCAGTCGAAAATATAATCGTTATACAGAACTTTCCTATCGACTGCTTGGGCAATTAAAGCACATATAACTATTCTGAATAGGTTAATGATGGAAAGGACACATATCTTCGATAGATTTGGTTAATCGTCACAGCATTTAATGCTTATCTAACCATTAAGAGGAGCAGAGGGAGGCTAGTTATGCCTATAAATATCGTTGTATTCTGTCTCGTGGGCATTACCAAACACATAGAATTCCTTGCAGACATTATTTTATGAGTTATTATGCAAGCTAGAAGGTACCCTATTGAGAAAGCCCCAAGTGAATGTCTGAAAGGTCTTTGGTAGAGCAAGAACTCATGCTCCTGGAGGTTGTGAAAATATTTCAATACTGAGGTATTAAAGGGTTAATGAGAACCCCCATAAAGAATATTGTCAGAGATAAGCCCGAAGCATCCGTAATATCTCCGAGGCACGCTGTATCCACGGAGCCTGAAGGAAAAGAATCGTTGCAGAAGGTGAAGTTACCAAATATAAGCTCGGTATTCCCGAAGGGTCCGTAGACCACTAAGGAAATTCTGCTGAGTTTCATGCCTGACTATATCTCGCCAAGGGCACAAGGTGCGCCAACACTGAAGCTACCAAAGAATACAAAATATGATATTCCACTATCACCGATCGCAAAACATGTGAAGTTGGTCGATAATCTCCTCGGCAAAATACAAGAATGAAAATGGGAAGACTATGACCTACTGCAAATACAGAAGGAGGACAATGAACCAGGGTTTCAACAGTTCCAGCTAGACAGGTATATGTGGTGGAAGAAAGATGTAAAATGCAACCAGAACTTAGTCGTAGAAAGCTGGTTATCTGGAGTTGCGGAGTCGGGACTATTAAATTTATTACAACTCCCGCATTTTGATAGGTCGCCAGAAGTTAATGCGGTGGTGCGAACCTTAATGGTGTGCATGCAACAAGGATACCTGTGGCTCGACTGTAACGTCAACCTGAACATTGATTTGATCCATCGCATAATAGCTTTGAGTAAGAGAGGCGCATATCTAAAGAAATTCTTGCAAGGAAAAAGTAAGGATAAAGAAGTAGCCACATTAATGAAACAGACTACACCTACCGTGAAGGGAAAGAGAGGTTTTCAGTCTGACGATATAAAGGACAACGCAACAAATTTTTTCACACAACTATTAGCTGGTAAAATTCTAAGGAAATGTAGACCACTGTAAGTAATTGCTGTTGACTGACTCGACCTCAGTCGAAAGGGGTTCACCTCACTGTCGATGCATATCGCAGTCTCCCTGGGCACCGGCCTGAGCAGGTTTGTTCCCACCCAGCAACACCCGCAGAGCGGATGAGGTCTCACCCGAGGCGTCCAAGAAGAGCAAATGGAACCATGTTTCCACTGAGGGAGGAGGAGAGTTGTGGCTGCATAGACCGACTCTATTGCAGTATTTTAACCAAAAACATTAAACATTTGGCAAACATATTGTAGCATTCAGGGAGTTATAACATATCACTTCATCGCAGCATTTGTCATTACATTCTACATAGAACATCCTACTTAATCATAGCAATTATCATCATGGCAATAATAAACAGATATTGCATTAAACAACATTCATACACCGCAACATTGCACAAGGTTTGTACCAAAACATCATTATATTACTGTCGCGATTATACACCAACAAAAACACAGATCTCACATCCAACTTGTTTATCTCATCTCTCATTAGTCTATCTGCCTCTCCCTTAACACTTACAATTCTCATATATTTATAGGCTTTTTCCCTTACAATATTTGTCCACTTTAGACTGACTCCCTAATCGACACTATGGACAATTGACTCACTATCTAACTAACTTGGTCTAAATGAACCCAAAAACCCATGTACCGCGGTTCAACTGACTCACTATTACATAGTATGTGGTCCAAGTGACCCAAAACCCGCCAACTGCGGTATTATTTAGTACAAAATACTCCTTTTGCACCTTCATCCAACGTGTCGCAACGTCAATGGTACCACGACACCTCCTCATCAAATCACCTGCCAACAGGCCCCCAACACAATCTTGTGGCTCGTCCTCGAGCCACGTCAACTGCTGGACAGAGTACACGTCGTGGTCCTTGCCTTGATGTCTGCATACGGCTGTTCGATGTTCCTCACCAGCTCCTGAGCCTCCTGAGCTGCTGCCTGACTGTTGACCACATCTTCAGTCGATGGGTGATCGACAAGGTTGTTCATGACCTGTTGTTGATACTTCTATACTTCTTTGAGTGCTTCACTGGCCTGCAGCATCAGTTTCCCGCTAGTGCCTTGGGATATACCCAAGGATATTAATTGCGGAGTGTCCTAACCATGGGGCAGGTGGAGGAACAAGGCGACTGGACTATCCCACCTGCTCTGGAACTCCGCCAGCCACCGTAGACTGAAGTAATCTCTTACTCTTCGGGGATACAGAAGGCTGACCCCCTCGGCGCTTCTTAGCGATAGTTGATGTTCCCACCGGCATGTTGGCAACCTCGGCTCCAAGATCAATAGTGTCCGAGGATGCGCCTTCTCATTCTTCATCAACCGGAACAAATGGAGACTCTACTTCACTACTAATGTCCACTGTCTCCAGTTCTCCTGGCATACCTTACCACTCGTCGTAATATGCCTAACAGTAACTGACTTAAATCACGGTAGCGCTCCACAACAACTTAGATTGCTAATTTATCAGTGTCTTCTGCCCAACGCTAAACCATACTTATAACATCGATCCAAATTGATCATAATCATGACTAAATCATGCATTAACTCAACCAAATCCTTGTATTAATGAGGGAAATCCACCGACGATCCTGTCCTTCCCTCGGCCATATCCGCCATTAATGCCCATGATTCAAACATGCCCTTAGTTAACTATCTCCACTTTTGGCATTTATTACTGATTTGACCGGGTCATCATGTTGCCATATGTCGCTGGCTGTGCCAAACTTGTAGTACAAGCCTCCCTGCTATCGCATACCTTCTACTGTTGGTGCGCCATCTGCCACAAAGCAACTTGCAACAATCATCATCATGTTTTTTTTTTTTTTTTTACCAATGCGACTTAGACAACACATTGCTCCAAGCCCACGCGATAGGGCTTCAACCTATAATCGTTTAACAGCTTGGGGAGCATCCCCCCATCCAATCGCTACAACTGAATGGCTCCGCCGGAAGTAATACTATTGATGCGGTAGGGACCTAGCCAATGCATCTGCAACTTGACTGGATGTTTCATAAACTTACTGTCGTATAGTAACACTAAGTCACCTTGCTGAAACTATTTGTTTTTGATGTGGCAATCATGGAAAGCCTTCTAGCGGTCCTTCTCTACCCCTTGGTGAAAGCCAGCAATAAATCAATCCTCTTCAAGCTCCACCAATTGTGCTAGATGTTCGTCTAATTCTACAACATCATCCATGCTCGTAGCAGCCGCAATTCGGAGACTTGGAACAATGTACTCCATAGGAATAATTGCTTCCTTCCCGTATATCAGCTTGAAAGGTGTTTGACCAGTCAACCTTTTACATGTGGTGTGATAGGCCCACAATACCGCGGGAACTTTCAAATCCCATTCGTCACGGTTCGCATTGCACACCTTTGTAAACGTATGCTCCAATACCTTGTTAAATGCTTCTACCGTCCCATTTGCCTGTGGGTGATAGGGTGTACTCTTCTTATGCTGTATCTGCAATTCTTTCGTTAATGTGCTAATAATGCGGTTGAGAAAATGGATGCCTTGATGACTCAACAATATCTTGGGGTAGCCGAAACGAGTGATAATGTGGTCGAACAAAAATTAAGTAGCTGTTGGAGCGGAGCAGTCAACTACAGGTGTTGCCTCATCCCATCGGGTCAAGTATTATGTCGTCGTGATTATATACCGCGCACCTATGCGTTTCCCTAGTGGATGGATTGGTCCTACAAAATCCAGAGCCCATTTTCAAACAGTTGTAATGTTACTTGAGGTAGCAGCGGCATCTCATCTCGTTTGGATGGCTTGCCAGTTCGTTGACAAACATCACAAGGCTGTGCATAGTCTGTCGCATCATTATGTAATGTGGGCCACCAAAGCCCTGCATGCAGTACTTTTCGAGCAGTTGATCAACCACCATAATGTCCTCTTGATACTCCACCATGTGCCTCAGCCAATATCTGCGCTTGCTCATGTAGCAAGACACATCTGAGCAATATCTCATTGGCACCCAATTTACACAACTCTCCCGCGATCAGTTGAAAGTCAGCAGCCTTGATGACCAATTGCTTCTTCTGAGTAGTGGTAAAGTCATCGGGCGCGGTGCCAGTCACCAAAAACTGAAGGATGTCATCAAAATACTGATCCGCAGCAGCAATGTGAAACAGCTGGGCATCCGACAACCCATCTTCAATATTAGTTAGTTCCTCCCGTGTATCAATCTGTGACAAATGATCTAGTCCAACATTCAACTACCCTGGTTTCACAACGACTTCAAAATCAAACTCTTGAAACAAAAGTAGCCATCGACATATCTTTCCCCCCAACATAGGCTTATTGACCAAGTATTTCAATGCAGAATGATCAGTAAAAATTTTAAAGTGGCCACCCAACAAATAATGCCTGAATTTCTGCAACGCATAAACCATGGCCAGACCTTCGCGTTCTGTTGTAGTGTAGTTGCGTTCTGCAGAGGACAGCTTCCGACTGGAAAAAGCAATGGGATGATCAATGTCGCCTTCACCTGGTTGAGCCAATACAACCCCTAGTGCAACCGACGAAGTATCAACATGGACATGGAATTCCTTACTCCAGTCTGGAAAGACCAAGATTGGGGCTGACGCCATCTTCGCTTTGAGCGTTTCGAAACTATCCTGACATTTCGGATTCCACTGGAATGTCGCATCCTTCTTTAGCAGTTTTTCCATAGGGGCATGTTGTGGCCACAACAGATCCAATGCTTAGCTAAGCATGGGAGCCCCCCCGATTTTAATAAATGCAAAGGCATTTGGGTGAGTCATCTTGAAAATTTTAGATTTTGATTTTACCTCTAAAATTCTTCACCCATGCTTTTGGTCTGCTTGTTTGTAAGGGTTTGATTATTTATTCCAAAGTGTTTCGGTTTGAAATGAGACAAAATTTTGAGTATTTTGTTGACTGTTATCATCATCTTGAAACCCGACATTTGGAGAACCCGAAACCTGCAACCCGATAGATGCGGGTTGCGGGAATGTTGTTTTATGTTTTGATTTTGCTGATTCTAAAACCCGCAACCTAGTGGCTGCGGGTTGCGGAATCATTCTTTAATAAGTTTGAAAATAATTACAATGAAAATCGAACCCCATAATGGCGCCATTCGGCTTTCGGGATTGTGGTTTTTCATTTAGTTGGTGTGTGCTCCCGAAAGCTGCAACCCGTAATTTTGGAATGCGGCTTTCGGGATGGTTATTTTACGTCACAGTTTAATGTTTCCGAATACCGCCACCCGCACAGTCGGTTTTCGGCTTTTGGAAATCCATTTTACTTCCGTTTGCAGATCCGCAATGTGCAAATCCATACTCGCAGGTTTCAGCTTGCGGGATCTTTGAATAAGAACATCCTAAAAATTTTTGAGCCCGATTCCGTGTTCTGCTCCGGTTAATCTCCGTCATCCGTTTGTTATAATCTTGCGGTCATGTTGATTTTGGGTAATCAGTTAAGTCAGGATTTGCCATCTTGTATTTTGAAACCTTGTTCTGCCAAACTATCATTTTTCTATGTAATTCATCACACCGGACACCATTACAAGTCTATCAGTTGCTTCATGTTAGATGGGTGCCATCTCTCTGCATTAAGTCTTCCATGTCTGGACTCGAGCTTTGACATCTTGTCGTTTTTTGTTCTACATCTTAATGATCGGATTTGTTACGTGCGAAGAATTGATAGCCCGTCTACTGGAACTCCTAGTCGGGACCTTTTCACATCAACTTCATCACCATAACCTTCATCTCTGTTATTAATCACCAGTCATAATTGTTGATGGAAGATTGCTTGTAACGATGTGATCGTAATTGAACTCGTACTTCGTACAAGCTTTGATCCAACTCGGCTCTTTTTCATTAAAATTGAAGTAATTACAATGAATTGAATGGATAATTTTAATCATTACAGATTGTCCCCGCCCAATTGTCATCAAACTTCTTGTTGTCCTTAAATAGCAATTAACATGGAAGTTCTAGTTCATCGATTTCCTTCTGAAATAGAAAACACTCTATTCAACATTCTTCTTATATCCTTCTATCCAAGACTCATTCAGAATGAGAAACATTCATACATATGGTAAATTTTATAATGTTCAAGTTGGAAATGAAGAAATCTAACCCTTGTTAGATCAAGAAATGTTGTCACCACCGTTTGATGCGGGTGTTCCTGATCTTAGCAGCGGGTAGCAGTGAAGAAGACTTCGAAACTCCGTTTGCCTGCATTCACAACCCCAAAAAGCAAAGGAAGGAAATTTTGGAGGGATCAAATGATCTTGATACTAATGTTATACAGGACTTTATAATCAATGAAGAACCTAAAGTGCCAGCCACCGTTCATGAAGTAAATCCTCTAATGGACTTCTCTATTTTTGATAGTGGGTTCTCCGAACCTGAATTTCCTACAGTGGATGCTCTGCAAGCCACACCACCTGTTGATACTAGTGAGCAATCTATGATTAAATTTTTATGGTGCCACGAGACCTTATCAGATTGAAGAACAAGTCTTTCTTTTTGTGAAAGGTGGTGGAAAATCTTTTGAGCTTAAAAATGGTAAGATTTCTTGGATCGATGGTTAGACCCGATTTTGTAATCCCTATTTTGTAGAATCTCTCTTTTTGGAACTCTGATATAAATTTAGTACAAAAGGAGGAAAGTTTCTCTTAGGAAAGGGTTGGGGAATTTTGGAATTCCAATTCAGCAGGAGTTCGGACTGAAGATACTCTGTTTATCAGAGTCATTGTAATTTTTGTACAAGGCTGCTCTATTTAGAAAAGTTATCTTTTAATTCACCTCCTATTGTTCTTCAAATTTCTTTGGGAATTGCTGAGTTAATGTTTCAAATTCGTCATCGGTTATGTGTTTAATCCTTTGCAGGACATTCCTTAATGCATAAGATCTCTCATATTGATTTCTATGTATGTTTGGATTATGCTCAAAATTGTTCTATTAAATTTCTTTAATTGAACGTTTTCCTTTTATATTTCTGCAAATGATTCGATGCAAATAAACATGTATAATCAAATGTTAATTTTCAATTAACACAATGATTACAAATTAGGTATTTGAATAGGCTCAAACATTTTGAAGAATTGTCACTTAATTTCTTAATTGATAAAACTTTAATTAACAAGTGAAAAACCCGAAGACATTTCTGTTTAAGGTACTTAATCACTTGTTTATCACACTTCAATTCTGATCTGCACAACATCAACGTCTCCTTTTATGTTAGATCTAACTTAGCATAGATTCCTTCTTTTGATAGGTTAAGATAGGTTCATTAACCAGCTCTCATACTTTGTTTTCCTTTATAGGAAAACTGATCTTTCAAGATCAAATCTTTTACTCATAGAGTGCCAGCGGAGGCCAAATATCCGTGGGTGATTACCACAGCAAACAACTCGAGGATAGAATTTCCATTGCGTAGGGTCTTTCGAAGCCTTTGGCTGGGTTTTCATCCCTTGTTGTGTGCCTTGGAACCCATTCCAACACTCCGCACTCACCCTACACCCCCGAGGCATCAACAAATGGCGCTAGAAGGAGGGCCACTAGTAAAACCTGCCTATGCAAACTACTAATAAACCTCCTCCAGCAAGTACTTCAATGGTTCAAACCCAAAGCCAGACTAGGGATTCAACATCTAAACAACCAACAAATACACAACCTACAATTCTCCCTGTCATGTCTACACAACCTGCGGTTATACCCGTTACACCGGTGGTACAATAGGAGAACAGAGGAGAAGTCATCTTCACGTCACCCACAAGGGGACCCATCTCGTTAGAGAAGTTATTGAAAACATATGTCGATAGGGTTTAAAGAGTAGAACAACGTCTTGCCGATCAAAGAAGACGTAGCCTTGCAGCGCTAAACTTCGAATGTGTTTTGCAGGCTAGCGGTCGGGAAGAACAAGTTCCCACCTCATAGACCTCTGATCCACTGGTTCAACATACTGATAGTTTTAACGCACAAGATCAACATACAACTGATCACCAATCTGAAAACCAAGACCTAGTTAATCGACCAGATTCTCCTGAATATAACCATGAGACCACCCACACAACAACACAAGGTCGACCAAATCTTGGAGCCGGTGGTCCACCACCATCCCCTCCTTCATCTTCATCATCTTCCTTAGACGAAGAGAATTCTTCTAGTTCATCATCTGAAAAAGAAGAACAAGAACCTCCAATGGTTGGAGAAGGTCAAAACAAACCTTGGCTTGACCAAGGTGCAGTTTTTATATTAGTTGATCAACATAGATTACCAAAGAATCTTGAGAAATGGCTGCCTAAATACAACCCTGACGATAAGATACCCACGTTGGATCACATAAAAACTTTCATGCAAGCAATCAGGCTTAGAAGCGTGGTACATGAGGATGTAGTATGTAGACTTTACCCATACACCTTTGAAGGCAGAGCGGCCACTTGGTATTTTGCTTTACCAGCTCAATCTATAACTTCCTGGGATGAATTCAAGAAACATTTTACCCAGAAATTCGGGGATGACAAAACACCACAAGATATTTTTTTAGAGTTATCCTCTATGAAATCCAAAGGAAAAGAAAGGGTAAAAGACTTTAACCAAACGTTTTCATATCTCAAAAACAGAATTCCTGCCAATCTTCTTCCTGCTGAAGAATTGTTGGTGGCTTATTATGAAAAGGGTCTGCCTCCCCCTATTGCAATATGGGTCAAAAGGGAAGAAGGGTACCTTACTGGAAACATTTGATGAAGCAATCCAAGTTGAGAAGAACATCTTTTGTCTGGAAGATAGCCTTGAAGCTTCAGAAGGACAACCTTCCACTTCCAGGAAGAAATTTGAGAATGTCCCTAAACCCACAGCCCAGAATAAGGATCCATTTGATTTGACTGACATGAAAGAATTCCTTTAGAAGATGTCAAATGAGATGGTGGATTTGAAGAAGAACACTAATGACAATCAGATTCATAACAGAGATTTTGTAAGGCCACCATTTAGGAGACCTTACCAGCCTCCACAAAATACACCACCACCAAATCCGGCGGATGCACTCACAAACGATGAACTCTTTTCTATTTTTAGAGCATTGGCAGCAGAATCTCAAGTCACCCCTGACATTTCCAACGATTTGACTACCCCGGATCCTCCACTACCTAAAGAAGAAGCAGAAGGTGATCCACATGTTGATGTTGTACGTTGCTTTTCAGAACTCCCTATGTGTGAAGAAGAAGAAGAACTTGAGGCGGTGTTTAACACACAACACCCTTATAATACAAGGTCAAGACCACAACCACCTCAACAACCTTCATCTTCTCCCTCGGTTCCCACAAGAAATAATCCTATCCCACAAAAGGATACAGTCCTCCTTCAAATGGAGTACAACCTGGTCGAAGACTTAAAAAGAGTCAAAGCAAACATCTCTCTGTTTGAGCTACTCAAAATTCCTGCTATGAGGGATTCTTTACCTAAAAACATGATAGTCAAACAGCCTATAGAGTTACATAATAATAATCTAGACTCTGCCACTAAAAATGATGATAAAAAAAGAACAAGTAAGAGAACTCCTCCTTTCTTGCTTACTTTTGAGATTTTCAACCGGAATGTACACAACTACATGATAGATTTAGGAGCATCGTCAAATGTGATGCCCCTCTCTATTTGTAGAAAATTGAATGCAACATGGGAACCCTGTCCAACCCAGATTGTGTAACCCGACTGATCTAAAGTCAGAGTGGTTGGTAAATGGAGAAATGTTCTCCTCACACTATCAGTTGACCCTAGGATCCATCAGACAGTTGACATTGTGATAGCTGACATCCCAGAAGCCTATGGGATGTGGTTGAGCAGGGACTGGTCAGAGAAACTTAAAGGTTACTTTGCAATCGACTGGTCCCATTTATGGTTTCCTTATAATGGTCAACCGAATAAAATTAAGATCAGCAGAGAACCTTTTATGAAACAGACAATTACTGATCTTAATGATTCAAGTGAGCCTGCTGGTTATCTTACCTCTCGTACAGAGCACTTTACATTTGATACCTTTTTCGATGAATTCCCAGCTGACGCCTCACCAGAAGAAAGCATCCAAAACAAATCACATATCACTCAGGTTACTCTTATACCTTTTTCTGGTGAAATTGTGCATAATGTATATAATGTGAATATGAATTTTAGATTAGACCCTATCTCATGGACTTTATTCTTCGATGGCTCCAAATCCAAGGAGGGAGCTAGAGCGGGTTGGATTCTTATCAATCCTAAAGGGATGAAAATCATGATTGCTTGCAGGTTAGAATTTGATTGCACTAATAATGTAGCCAAATATGAAGCTCTTGTGCAGAGGCTCAAGAAGGCCATTCATTTAGGTGTACAAGCAATAGAATGCTATGGAGACTCTGAAATTATAGGCAAGCAAGTTAGGAATAAAATACACTACTTATCTCCGCAGTTGGCTAATTATCAAAAGTTGGTAAGGGATCTAACCAACTCATTTTCGGCATTCAATATTAAATCAGTTCCCAGGTCACAAAATTTTGATGTAGACCTATTGGAAAATACAGCGTCTAGACTAATCCCGCCAGAAGGTCTATCTCCTCAAAAATTTTCTATCGAATTGATGTACAGACCTTTCGTTCCAGATAATGTGACTAATTGGAAAGTATTTGATGATGACCGACATACACTCGATTTTCTCACTGCTCAGGATACATTTCAAGACATGGCCATCGATGAAGCAGAACATGAAAAGTCTCTCACTGATTCCTCAAACGTCATCCCGAAGTCTGTGATCAATCTAGAAAAGTTTTATGATTTAATGGACAAGTTCAAATTTCAAACTAGTTGTAAAACTCAAAGCTCATCTTTGAATTATGAGCGGGTCAACATAGGCACTGAACAGGAACCTGGTTTCATCAACTTGCACTACTACATTTTTGGCCTTTAGGGGGGGTTTTCTTCTTCCCCCAAAAGTGACCTACGGGGGGGGTTTTGGCTTTGGAGGCAGTTTTGGAAAAATCGCCCCTAAAGGCACCGATGTTAAATTTTTTTCCCTTCAAGGGTGGTTTTTAATGAGATTGGAACTGCCCCCAAAAGTGACTTTTGGGGGCGGTTTGTGACCCCCCTCGTAGAGGTATATGGAGGTGGTTTTAAATCCCCCTTGTAGACCCCTTCATAGAGACCTACGGGGGCGGTTTTGAACCCTCGTCATAGAGACCTACAAGGGAGGTTATGAAGCCCCCTTGTAAGCCCCCTCATACAAATATACAGGGGTGGTTTGGAACTCCCATCGTAGAGAACTATAGGGGCGGTTTCAAACCCCCCTCGTAGAGGCCTATAGGGGAGGTTGTGAGCCCCCCTCGTATAGTCATATAGGGGAAGTTTGGAAACCCCCTTATAGAGGTCTATAGGGGAAGTTTAGAACCCCCCTCGTAGAGGCTTATAGGGGCAGTTTTGAGCCCCCCTCGTAGAGGCCTATAGAGGTAGTTTGAAATCCCCTTCGTAGAGGCCTATAGGGGCGGTTTGGAACCCCCCTCATAGATGCCTATAGGGGTGGTTTGGAACCCACCTCGTAGTGACATATGAAGGTGGCTTGCAACCCCCCTCGTAGTGACATATGAAGGTGGTTTAGAACGCCCCTCCTAGCAACATACAAAGACGGTTTGAAACCCCCTCTATAGCCATAATAAATCATAATAAAATATATTTTATTAAAAATACCAATAATTGCAATATCAATAGGGAATGGAGGAATCGAACCACCAACCTCCTGCTTGTAAGGCAAGTGCTCTTCCATTGAGATAGAACCCTTTCAGAATTGGGGAATTCCAAGTTAGTCAAGAATGTAATATAAGTGCTAAAAGATACCATGCTGCAACACTCACCCATAATAAATACTTTGGTTTGCATAAAGTAAAGATAAATTGTACCATAAAGGATGACGATGGAGGCATTCTCAAACCCCATACACCAACAATAGTAGGAACATTGACAATTTGGGAAGGTAGATTCTCATTAATCACAGGTCTTGGCTACTAATAATATGTTCAAGAAAGCACATGTGATGAAGGTGTTGGTTGAGGCTACTGAGAATAGGATGCAGAAGGAAACTATGATGAAGGTGTTGATAGAGGCTGCTAAGGATAAGGTGTAAAAAACATTTTTGATAAAGAAGCTAGTGGAGGCTGCTAAGGTAAGGGCACATAAATCACTTGTGAAGAAGGAAGTTTTGGTTGTTGCCCTTCAAGAAGAGGAAACTGATGAACTTGTGGAGTATACTGTGCAAGTTGTGGTTGAACTGATGGAGACACACCCACGGTTGTCTGTGAATGATCGAGGCATGATGACAATTGTATATGGAAACAGTCGGTTAAGGTACCAACGAGGTGGTGGTCTGGAACGATGCTACAAAGTTAGATGCCAGCGATATGGTAGCAAGCTAATTTTCTTGCTTACATTGTGAGTGGTGCTCTGTGTGGAATTCTTTCGATCCTTCGTTTTCCATGGTGGACACTAAAGTTACCCCGAGGAAGACCATGTCTGGTCCTCGGCATAGGCACATGCCTCGTGGCATCAAAGAAATGCAGGATGCCAAAGGGTATTTTGACTAGCAAGTTAAATCAGGAACCAAAGCCAGGGTGTCTAGCATGGAATCTAGGTTGCATAGCTCGTAAATGAGGCAGACTGCTGAACAACTGATTGAAGAACTAGGGGGAATAGTGGAGAATAAGGGCTCCACTAGAACGAGAGAAACCAAAAACACTCAGATGCTAAGTATGATGTGGCACATGAAGACTCTATTTAGCTTATCCATGGAGGAATGTGTGGAAGGTCGGCATACAGATGATCCAAAGGGAGCTTCTTTTGCTTTTAGAATAGCTAGATTGGAGGAGAAGTTGCAGAGGGCGGCACACAATCAGCTGGTCGCAGACAAGAGGATCAATGCCAAGATGAATGCATTGGCTAGGGAATTAACTGGAAAGTCTTTCAGCAAGGCGCCCTTGGCTGGCCCCTGGACCTCCCAGCTGGTTTTTCAGCGAGCTCCGCACACTGGAATAAAGGCTTCCCAACAGACTGTCAAGTCCAAGCTTCCAGGTGCCATTCACAAGGTGTCTGGTCTTCTTGTTATTTCTGATGATGATTAGACCTGCTAGTGTCTCTATTAGTGTTATGTTACTGTCTCTAAACAGTTTTTTTTGGCAATTTGGGTCATAACCCCCAGCCCATGGGGGATCTTTTTGATAGAACTTCTTAGACTCTTTGCTTCTTTTAGCAGTCAATTTCTGAATAGGGAGGTGAGTCCAAACACTGACATCTGGATCCAAATAGTAGCCATGCTGAAACTCTTTTTGCTCTGTACATATTTTCTAGTTTAATTTAATTTTTGTATTTCACAAAAAATAAATTATGGTATTAACTCTTATCCATGAAACTCTTTCTCCAGGAAATTGTAAGCTAACTATACACATTTCAACCATAAATTCAAGAATCAAGAACAAAATGTGTTGCACCTGTCCTATTCCGAGAATTAAAACCCATCATTATAATGTTCTAACAATTAGGATCCTCATCAATCTCCAAAATCATTGACAAATAGGAAGGTGGAGAGTAATAGCAAACATAATGACTAATTCTAAATTCATAGAAATGGTTTAGCCAATTCATCATCATAATTCAAGTTATACTCACCCGTTTATCATGACTAAGCATAAATGGTGGTTGGCCTAAATGCAGGGATTAGGACTGAGTTATAGTTTCAAGAATCTTAAATCTACCATAATAATAAAAAATATCACATATAAATCCACCAATTTAATTACCATATTCAAGGAAAATGTTTTTAACGCTTGCATGCTAAATTCATCCAGGATTGAAATAATGTCTATACAATCAACTATTAGAAAAGGAAAATGTACAAGGCAAGACATTGTTAAAAGGAAAATTGTTGTCTATAAAATTTGTCTCAAACAATGACAACATAGAACGAAATTGACAAAGCACAGAGAACAAGAGGAGAAAATTTTCTTCCACACTGCAGAGCAATTTGCTACCTTTGGTTGCTCTTATCTTTTGTGGGTGTGCATTTGAATTTTTTCCATTCATTTTTATGGTTATCATGTGCAGCCCAATTCAGTAAAAATTGGTGGTAATTTTTAATGTCATATTATAAGTAATTAAGAAAATGGGAAAGTCAAGGTGTTGGGGGGCCAATGGTAGAGAGTTGTGAGTTTCACTCTCCCCACCCGGGTTCAAAACCCCAATGAGACATTGACTTGTGATGAGGCTAGTCCTTATTATCACATAAAAGATATCGACCACCCTGAATTTGAGAAGTGGAGGAAGAAGCAGTCTTGTTTTTCTTTATTTTTTGATAGAGCTTCAAAAGGAAATTGGGGGAGGCAGGTGCGGGAGGGGTTCTAATGCAAGGAGTTGAGTTGCTTATCCCCTTAAAGATCTCAAGAATTCTTATCTTTGGAGATTCCAAAATTGCCATTCGACAAATGCACAGCTGTATAAAAGGAAAAAACTCAAACTGTCGGCATTTGCAGAAGAGGATTCTTAACATTCTCATCCATCCAAGTTCTGTTCTTTTATACCATATTAGAAGGAATAACAATAGAAAAGCTGATGAAATGGTGAATCAAGGTGCCAGTATGCATCAAGGAATGATCGCTATAGATAGTCTATCACCTACTAGAAAATTGATACCTTGTTATTAGTAACTAATAGCACAAGTTGCATGGGGGAGTTTAATGTATGGGGAAAAAATGGGCCAAGATACCACAAATCCATGGACCAAGGGGGAACCCTTAACTCATTCAAATCACTTCAAGGGGGGAGATGGAACATTCTCGATGAGGCTAGGTGGCAGCTAGACTGTAAGACAAGTACAAAGCGGAGTTATTGCAGGAGGATCATGCAAAGGCAGGGGAGTATAATCCACCACGAGCGAGGTCTCATCCACCGTTCAGTTTTGTCAGGCTCACACAAGCATACACAGGGTAGAAGAGATGATGAGTGAATACAAGAAGGTGCCCTGTGTTGAAGACAAGAACATTAAGCGGGATGAGGAGAAGATAAAGAGGCAGTGTGGTGAGGAGACTCTCTATCTTCATTTTTCCTTAGCCAGCATATTGAAGCAGGATTGTAATAGCAAATTTGAGCTTGAGGGAGGTCTGAATTGTGTTCATGTGGAGGACATGCTGAGTCTCTCTTCTTCTCCTGGATTTTGTCATATTCATGATGGGATTTCTGAGAAGAATACATACGAAGATACATCCTTCAGTAGTTTAGGCAGTGAGGCGAGCTGGGGCTCTGGAACAGATAATCTCAAGGGAAGAAATAACGCCTTCTCTGATAAAATATCCGAAGACATTAAGCCTTCTTGGAAGGATATTTTCAGCAGTTTCAGAAACAATTTGGGGGACTTTAAGAGAATGTTAAGGGTGGTATATGAAAAAATAGTTTGTCAGACAGGACAAGGCTTACAACTCTCAGGATTTCCAATTTGGAATTGAGAAAGGATGATTAGGATGGCAGTATGGGAGATCAGATAGTGCTCATGGATGAAGTCAGAAAAGAACTAGATAAGCTGGTCAAAATGAATCAGTGTAGTCCTTGTCAGACAACCCCCTCGGACGAAGCCAGACCAATGGATGAAATCTTGGTCATTCAGCCAGTTTATGGAGGACACAGAAGGAAAAGATAGGATTGATAGATGGAATTTTTTGTTGATATATGATATGTTTTTTTGTGTTCTATTATGCAACCAGTTTGTAAGGCTATATAGCACAAATGTAATAGCTGTAGATGAACAAATAGAAGTAGAAATTTTGAAAGAAGCATATTTATATGCTGTATGGACTCTGCCTCAGTAGTTTCAAATTTTGAACTATGGTTTATATCTTTGTAATAGCTTGCTGGTAACAACTTTTTAATACAAACAATTTCAGTTTTTGTGTTGGTCCTGAAATAGCATATAAATAGTAGTTTATCGCCGGGTACACAACCACCCACTGGCTATTAAGCGGATGCGGGTGACATATCCGCAACAAAGGAACTACTACTTCGGGACAGCCTTAAAGTCCCACAGTAACGAATATACATAGTTTGATCAATTTAAAATTTTAAGAATAAAGGCAATGTATGTCCTCTTCATTATAAATGAAATCTACAATGTAGAGAGGGTTGCAATTAACAACCAATTGAGAGTAGAATGCAATCCCAACTCTCAACTACTTGTGTTCATGGCATCCCTAGTAGCTGCTACAACTTTTAATCATCTGAATGATTCATTTGGCTTGATTTTGTTATCTACTATCATCCATAAAGGTAATTAAATCTAATACAGTTGGAACACTATCCAACTGGGCCACTAAGAACTGAAAGAAGGATTGCTCGTGGAATGGTATTTAGTGCAGACAACACAGTCTAGAAGAGTCGTTTCCATAATCTTCCTCAGTTACAAGGTTGAAAGGTACCCTTTCGCTGTCTCTTGGTAAACTCTAGTTATTGATCCCCTTGAACCTTTCATATAATATTTGACACAAAGAATTCCATATGAGTTTGGATAGCTTAAAGCGCTACTGGAATATTATTTGACCTCAACTTTTTTTAGCTATGGGGTTCTATTCCAAATCATTGTCTAATTGTACACACCTTCGATGGATCGATGGATCCAACTTGCTAAGAGGAACCATATCAATAGAATTTGATGTTGGTTTGATCTTTGTGCACTTTTGATTTGAAATGAATTCACAATCCAAGATTTGAACATGTGTGCCTATTCAGATGTGTTTGCATAGGATGTGGCTGTTAGATAAAATGCTCAGAGACTTGGATAACTACTCCAGAGTAGTTGTTGAGTAAGAGGATCATGTATTTTCCCTCCCAACTGGTTGCCATACAAATTCAACAATGGAAAGTTCTTAAGACCTTCAATGCTATTGTTAAACAAGTATACTCTGTTCTTTCCACCACATGTTCCAAATGATTGCAAACTTCTAAAACTTGTCATGGTGATTGTTGCATAAACCAACACCATAACAAACAAGCTTCAAAGATCCCTTCAAATCAACAGCTGCGAGAGTATTATAATAATGAGATATGTGATCAATTGAGGAATACATAATCCTATCCACAACTTAAAATTCTCACTAAAAAAATGCAAGGTACCCAACGAAATTCACCTATCAATACATGCCAATACATCTTTTGTTGCATCCAACAGCTTCATGCATTTAACCCAAGACTCTGGCATAGTGGCAAAGAAGTGATTACAATGACGAGAAGTCTTGTAGAAGCTTGAAAGACTATGCCTGGATTTCCATTGAACAGAAAGCTGTCAAAGATGGATACAGTTGGCCAAGCGTCAATTAGCAGAGAGAACTGCCATAGATGCTAGAAAGGCTTGTTCAGATTTCCATTGAGTAGAAAGATGTCAAAGTTGGATGCAGTTGGATGAGGGACCATGAGTAGAGAAAACTGTTATAGATGCTGGAAAGGCCGAGTCTAGATTTCCATTGAGCAACAACTGAAGCTTCTATACAAGTAGCCAAAGAACCCAAAATATTGGCAAATAATGGTTAAAATGAGCATATATAACTACCATAGAAGCTGGAAAGTCTGTATTCAACTGAGATCTGGGACACATTGAGTCTTTCTAAATAAATGCATCTGTTTAATGTTGACAGGACAACAAGTTCCTTGCTCATAAACTTCAAGTGCATTAGGGAATCACTAAGTCCCTCCTCACTATTTTCTGCTGGATCTAATAGCTGAAGTGAAAGTAAATAGCAAACCACTAACATTTTCAACCATATTCCTAAAATATTGTTATGGATTTGGGAATAGTACCTCAAGGTAAAGATGGAATCGGTTGAAAATCTTTGCTCAAGCCTGCTCAAATCGATATCGGCTTCAGCTATTCTTTCAGAGAGACTATTTGCACATAGATTTCTCAAGATCAACTTAGCATGGCTTCATATATCTTGTGAGTGAGTCTACTTCTACGGTTCTACACAGGTTTAGGAAGGCCAACTAACTCAACTTGGAAATGGCTTCACCCATGCTGTCTTTGAATCTATGTGCCTATATAACATCAGATCTGTTATTTACACAAGTATCAATTTAATCATGGAATCCATTTGAATGAATCCACAATCACTATCCCAAAATTACAAATCTGGGGTTAAAGATGAATTTGTTCTAACTGGATCCAATAGATAGGTTAACCAATGAATGAAATTGGAATACTTCCACTAAGACCATTTAAAGTAAGGAAATGGACCCTCTCAAGCTTTTATATATGAAAGTTGCATCCATTGAAGGTGAGTAGAAGTAGACAATGCATTTGAAAAAAAAGCTCACAGCAGACTAAAACTGAGGTCATGTAATCCCAGGAGCACTTTGAACTATCTAAACAACGGTGGAATTCTTTCATTGTCAAAAATAATTTATAAGAAAGATTCAGAGTGCAGAATGCCTAGAAGTTACCAAGAGATGGGGAAAGGGTACCTTCCAATCCTAATTGGGAAAAGATTATGGCAACCACCAAATACAATTCAACGAACATGCATTCTCCGAGTTCTCAGTAGTAGATTCCGACATCAATCCAGTTGAATCAGATTGAGTGGTCTTTCTGAAAGACTAAAGAGTCCCCATGTCTCTGATTTTCTCACTCCACTAGCGTCCATGGATGATGTGAATTGCCGAGCTTCCTCCAGCGTGAGTTCTTTCAAAACAAAATCAAGTTACAAGAAAACTATATAGATCTTCTTAATGATCTGAATATGGCTTCTCAAAGGGACTAATAGCTGCAACAGTAACAGTGGTCGCAGCCATGGCGGATGCCAAGACTACGAACCACACAATTAGCATCAGAAAAACTCCAACTTCTTTAAGCCATGCATTCTATATGTCTGTGTGTCAATAAATAGACACATATCTGATAAGCCCTTTGTCTTTGGTGGAGAAATGAACGGTGCACATTGAGTTGGATCACCCGCAAGTAGATAAGGTGAGATTAGGTGTGGATTACTAAATCCACTTTTTGACCTACGCCTCAATTTGCCTATGACAACTCCCTATTTTTTTAACACAATTCCCATTTTCTTTTGGTTAAGAACATGTATTATCTCTGAGAAGGTCATAGGTTCAAAACCGGCAAGGGTAGGGTTGCTCATTGGCCCGTTGTGACAAAGTTCAAAGGATAGGCGACCCCTGGGATAGAGGCTATCCCTTGGGATAAAGGGTCTCGGGACGTCTCGGCCCCTGCTGAGTCACAAGTTTCTGGAATATCTGGCTTGCCAGATGTTGGATATACCCTTGGGAGGTTGTTGTTCCCATGGTGGTTCTCCCCTAGGATAAAGGGTCTCGAGACGTCTCGGCCCCTGCTGAGTCACAATTTTTTGGTATATCTATCTTACGGGCTGTTGGATATACCCTTGGGAGGTTGTTGTTCCCATGGTTAAAAAAAAAAAAGCACTGCATCTTGGATCCGAGAAGCTGATGGACCTAAGTTAAATCGAACACACAACCTCATGACAGAGGACCAGCTTTAGTTGAGGGGATTCGACCAATTGATTTACCCATGCAGACTTAAATATGGTTTATCACTTACTAATTCCACCGCTAAATATGGATAGAACCAATTCCACTTATGCAAAAAAGTCGGTGGGAAGGTTGGAATTTGAATGGAGGATATGGTCACGAATTTTTGTAGCTGGAGTTTGGATATTTTTTGTTTTTACCATCTACCATTATGATGGGGAGGTCACCTTAACAGTCGATTTGTACAGAAATATTCTTATTGTCAATTCGGCTCCGATGGAGGACCTAATTCTGAAGTAGGTCCTCCATCGGAGACGAATTAACAGTAAGGTCCTCCATTGTGACCTTGAAACCAAGGTCACGGGCACATGTAAATAGTCCTTATACATCCTATATGGGTTAAACTACATGCGTTACCTCTAGATATTTGAAACAAACATATGCTGAAAGAAATCAAGAATAGTATTGGGGCCTTTATTGGGCATTATAAGGATTCTTGTAACTCAACGATTAATTAGTAGCTCAAATTATGGTTGAGATGGATCTAGGGTTAGGATTACTAGAGAGAGTTGGTTACAAATGTTAAATTTTGAGCATTAATTCACAATACTCTAGGATCTTCACTGAGAGAATAACTTGTACAATATATCAATGCATAACAATCACAATAAGCATGACAAGCATCACAAGAATAAAAGGCATGAGAGACTAGAGACACAGAGTTTCCGTGGGGAAAACCCTAAGGTGAAAAACCCCACAACTTCCTCAGAGATAGAGAGAGCAATGGCTCAACCAAAGTACAACCAAAATACACTGAGATAGTATCCTAATAGCAGATGATCCTCCTCCTCACTAGTGCGCCACTTTCTGAGTGAGAGAGATATGACTTTCCGAATGATCTAAATAGAGATCACCTGATCTCTATTTATACTGACCTATTTTCCCAGTGACTTTATGGGGCCGACTTGTCTAGCTAGGTACATCCACATTATCATATATATATTTCAGGGCCGACCCCACACATGGTGGTCTAATAACCCATCGGCAAGTACACACACTTGCGACACTTGTCAATCCACATGACGACACTTCCTTATAGAGGAATAACACATCTCTAATAAGGGTAAAATAAATATATATGGAATACATAGATGAAATACATTCCGAAGTTACATATACATCAACACTCCCTCTTAACTAGGAAGGTATTTCTCGACACAGATTTGCTAGAAAAGTCTTCTTCTCGAGATCATCGTCATCGTCATCATCACTGTTGCTGCTATCTCAACCAATCTTTGACTCTACTCGTCATAGGAAGTTCTACAGAGCCAGTCCTTTTCATACTGGATGTAGGCCCACCACCTGGAGGTCTTCGTCATCACTGGCCATACTGTGGAATCCTCAGGACTTATTACGTGCATCACAAAACCTCGAAAGAGCATCCTAGGCTGTTACGAGCACACGGCTCTACCTATAGGATCTCCCAGGGCCATATTATATGTGACCTCACCACAAAACCTCTCAATAGCATCCCAGGCTGTTACGAGCACACAGCTCTACCTATAGGATCTCCCAGGGACAGATTATATGTGGTCACCACAAAACCTTGCAAGAGAATCCCAGGCTGTTACGAGCACACATCTCTACCTATAGGATCTCCCAGGGACAGATTATATGTGGTCATGGAAAAACCTCGCAAGAGCATCCCAGGACTTATTACGGGCACACGACCCAATCTATTGGATCTCCCAGGGACATATTATATGCCATAGGAAAAAACCTCGAAAGAGCATCTGCCAGATATCCCAGGGCCAGATTATATGCCATAGGCAAAACCTCGAAAGACTATCTGCAGATCTCCTAGGGCCAAATTATATGTCCTCCCAGAGAAAAACCTCGAAAGAGCATTTGCCAGATATCCCAGGGCCAAATTATATGCCATAGGCAAAACCTCGAAAGACTATCTGCAAATCTCCCAGGGCCAAATTATATGCTCATCTGCACAACTTGATCCACGGCCATACAGTATCAATCTGATACTCACCATACATCATCCTGATGTACACATGATCATCCTGATCATCATCACTGCAACATCCTGCTGCATGTCATCTGGAGCAACATCCTGAAGCTCGTCATCCATGATCATACAATGCATCTACCTGATGCATACCAAGTATCTACCTGATACATATCATCATACATGATCCACCTGATCATACAGTGTATCCACCTAATACAAATACAAATACATGATACATATCATCATACATGATCCACCTGATCATACAATGTATCCACCTGATACATATACAGATACATGGTCCAAGCATCCAACATGATGCATATACAAAATACATACAAATGATCCAACCGATCATATCCAGCATCCAACATGATGCGTACATACATATAAATGATCCAACTAATCATATCCGGCATCCAACATGATGCGTACATACATATATAAATGATCCAACTGATCATATCCAGCACCCAGCATGATGCATACATACATACATGAAAATGATCCAACTGATCATACAAAGCAGAAACCAGAACATCATCCTGATGCTCAGCATCCAACGCTTACATCCATAGCCATGTGAAGTGTAGTGTCCCCTTCCTACCATACAGCATGATAGAGAGGACGTGGTGCTCAATCCGGGCAATTATCCCCATATCCATTCATTTAACTCATTGACACAAGACATGTATATGTGCAGGCTATAGAACACAACGAAAATTAAATAAATCCTATTGATATCTAACATACATTCAAACTATTCTGTGACAGCCATTAAATAGAGACCTTTAAAGAATTATACAAGATCATATGGAAATGCATAAACTTTTAAAAACACAACAGAAGTAAATTCGTTTAATACATCCACATACATTCATAATATTCATCAAATGATAATTGCCAATTTACACAAGAGAATACTTATCTCAATAAGGCAGTCCCAAGCAACTGGCTATGCATCTGCAACGTTCCACCCAACCATAGGCCAGTGTGCTCCTCAATCTCTCAGCACCACTGCCACCCCCGAGCTGGGAATGATCTCTACAAGGAACCAGGGAACAACAGACTCACACATAGCCAAGCATACATCAAGATGAGCCAAGCCAATCTGCAATTGGGTTTATCAGGCTGCTAGGACATGGAAGGGAAGAATTGCTAAGCTAGTGAGCTCAACCACAGAGCTATGTGTACCTCTCCCAGATCTATTTAGCTTGGCACTCACAATGCCTACACACCCAACACAAGGAAGTATTCTCTTCACTGCCACATAGTCCCTCAAGCCATACCTTCCTTTCTAGTGCTCTCAGGGTGTGCATAGAAAAGTAGCCAGCCCTCTTAATCTTCTTGAGAGGATACTCCCTACACTAGGTTTATCAAGCCAATTCTGTCCACTACCATTCCAGTTTCTTGCTCATGGGTTCCAAACAAAACAGCGATGCACCTAACAGCAACCTACACTTGCTGAGCATGAGAAAACGTTTACAACAGTGGGATGCATGAGATGGGGTTTCCTGGAATTCAGAAAAACGTGGGTAGACTCAAAACGTATTGGCACTTGGAAATTCGACTGGGGAAGCAAAACCCATTCCAGAAAAATGCCCCAGGGCAAAAACAACCTCTCCCTCAGTCCCAATTCGCGTCCCTCCTTCCCCAGCTATTGCACAATCCAAAAACGAGTTCCTGGGCATGGAAAAACGCAGGGTTATGGTGAAAAACGTGAGGATAACTTCCTGTGAGCTCAGTCTGCTTGAGAGGAAGAACGTAATGCGTGAATACTTTCCTTAGGAAGCATTTCGTGGGGGTTTTCTTGCCCAGCAAGCCAAAAATACGATTTTCAGGTTGGTAGCTTGCCCATGCACGAAAATCTGACTGCCATACCTCTCCCATCCCAAGACATTCACTGCCTTAACCAATTTCTTCGAAGAATTAAATGATTGGGTGCATGAGACAAAATGGGTAGTTGGTGGTTTTTATGGGTTTCCCCATTGACACATGGATTAATACCATTGGCTCAAGGGTTTGAGTAATTTCCCTCCCTTTTCCTTGTAGAGTCATGCCCCATCTCTTTTGTTGCATTGCATAGCCGGTTGTGGGTTTTTCATTAAAAATTCGTAATTACATGATGTCTTATATACATTGTGCCTATCTAGCACAAGAACCATAGGCATCTATTTTTAATTGTCGATACATGAAACGCTAAATCAACGGTGGGGCCTTGGCCTTGAGCTCCTCACCATGATCAATTTACAATATTTACATCACTTACGATTTAATACAAAGGGGGTCAAAATGGGGACATTACATTCCCCTCCCCTTACATTAGCACTGTCCTCAGTGCTCATCAAAATTGAACAAAAATGGATATGCCACCCTCATGGCATCCTCCAGCTCCCATGTAGCCTCATCAGGACCGTAGTGCTTCCATTGCACCTTTACCTCTCCGATGGCTCGGTTCCGGAGCAATGTTACATTCTTGTCTAGGATGCACAACGGATCGGTTTGGAATTCTCCCTCGGGTTCCACCTGGATCACATCCCAATTAATCACATGGTTAGGATCATGTACATATTTCTTAAGCAAAGAGACGTGAAAAACATTATGAGTTTTAGTGCTAGCAGGCAATGCAAGTCTATATGCAACTGGTCCTATTCTTTCAAGTACTTCAAATGGCCCACAATATCTAGGCGATAGCTTGGCACATGTGATGTACCTGCAATAATTAATTAATGCAAATACACAAGATATCAGAAATAATAGAACAGAATCGCTTTTATATTGATCACGGGCCACTTCGAGGGGGCAACCTCCTTTGAGCAAGCTCAGTACAATTAACTTCACGGTGCCTTCAATGACCTCAACACACACTTATATACTAAGTCTATGCCCAATACTATGAGTCAAAACCATGGGACATATAATACTACGGGACGACTTACAAAGCATATGCGTCCAATACTATGGATCAATACTATGGGCTAATATAAACTACGGATCAACAAATACTACGGGACGACTTACAAAGCATATGCGTCCAACAACAATATACTAACATAGTAAAGAGAAGGGTTAACATGGGTTCCTAACATCCCCTCTCCCTTAGAAAAAGCTTTGTCCTCAAAGCTTTGGTTGGAGAAATTGCTGCAGAATCTGAAGGAGTGGTTCCCCGGTAGCATCCTTGGTTTGCATTTCGGGCCACTGACGCCTTTGGAGTGTCAAGGAGGATTGCTTGGAAGGCTGTAGATGAAGAAGAACCCTGTCAGCTGCGTGGAAAATGCGCTCAGAACGGTGCTGATCGGCTTGTTGTTTCAGGCGAATTCTGGCCATGTGAAGATTGTCCTGCAGAATGAGAAGAATCTGATCGCGGTTTCGAAGAACCGAGTCAATTTCCTGAACTGGAGAGCTGCTAATGGTGTATGGAAGAAGAACAAGCGGTGTTTTTCCATAGACTGCTTCATATGGTGTCCTTTGAGATGTGGTATTGTACCACCAGAGCGCTGCTAGGAAATCCATAGAAATAGTTGGCCAAAGCTGTGTAGGGATGGGTACGGGTTTGAGCAATCCCGAAAGGAGTGTCGTTTCCCCCTTGTTGACTTGGAAAGTATCATCGTCAGCCACCATCTGTTGAATTGTCATTTTTAGTCCCAACCAGAAGAAGTTAAATTGGTCCCGGTCATACATTTTGCAGAACCCAGAGTGCCCTGTTAATGAAGAAGCATGGAGTTCATAGAAGAGATAGCCCTATTGAACATATTGCAACCAATTTGGAACAAGCAGAGAAAGAGCTGTAAGAGAAACTGGGTCATCAATTGTGCGAGAAGGAGCATCTTCCACCATATTGTCCTTACCCTTCTTGTAAGTGATCACATAGGGACAACCCATGAGTTGAATAACCCATTGCAGGTGTGTTGGGGAGGAGACCCATTGTTCCAAAAAAATTTCCAAACTCGGGAGATCAGTCTTGATGCAGAAATAATTCCCTAATAGGTATGGCTGCCACTTTTGTACTGCATGCAAAATAGCCATAATTTCCTGCTGAGAGGTAGATTTGGCTACATTCTTACCGGAAAGGTCTCTTGAAGGCAGCAAGCGCATTGGTTCAGCAAAGATACCTGCATATCTATCCAAGGAAGTAGTGGAGACTGTTGATGGGTGCATCTGAATGGAATTGAGCTGAGCGATGACACCGTGTGAATTCTTCTTAAGGATTTTTTCCAAGCGATATGAACTGATGATGCAGAGAGACCCTGGTTGTAAGCCCATAAATTTGTGTTGTGCCCCATTCACTTTGAACTGCATCCAAAGTTCCGCAAAATCCCATAAGATGGGGCCAAGTGTGCGTAACCATTGAACGCCCAAAACCACATCACATCCGCCTAAGGACAAGGCAAACATGTCAGAGCGTAGGTTATAATCTTCCATAGAGATACGCACATTGTGACACTTCCCCTTGCAAGGTAAGGTACCCCCATTGGCGACCATGACTTCAAAGTTGGAGCAAGGATGGACAAAACAATCAGCCTATTTGGAAATTCGAGGGTCAATGAAGTTATGAGTGCTACCAGAATCAATGAGGATGGTAAGAGGGAGCTTCTTGAAGTATCCCCTGACTCGCATTGTTTGTGGGGTGGTGACTCCGGTTACAGCATGGAGAGAGATCTCGGGTGGGTCGTCCTGAGATGGGGTGTCAACAGGCAGGTGTTGAATGTCGACCTGATCATCTACTGTATCTGTAGCTTCTTCACCAAGTTCTAAGGCAGGCAGAGAATCCACATCCAAGAGATAGAGATTTTGTTGAACACATCTATGTCCCCGAGTGAATTTCTCATCACAATTATAGCAAATCCCTTTTTCCCGACGTGCCTGCATTTCTATTTCAGACAAATGCTTGATAGGAGTTGGTTGAGGAGCAGGCGTGATGGGAGGTCGTTGGGAACCCATATTTCTAAAGGGAACAAAGGTGGGTTTGGAGTGTTGTTGAGCTGCGATCTTGTCCTCAGCCAACTTAGCCAACCCTAGGACTTCCATCATTGTGTTGGGACAAAACATTTTGACCTCTGAGCGGATTTCATCCTTGAGACCACTGATAAAACAACTCCTGTAGAATTCATCAGACAATCCTTCTGTGTGATTGGCCAGTTTCTCAAATTCCATCTGATACTCTCTCACTGTGCCAGTTTGGTGAAGTTTAGTGAGTGCTCTTGTGAAGTCGTCAAAAGCACTAGGACCAAATCGTGGCAAAATGAGTTGGCAAAAATCTGTCCAGTTTGGCTCGGGATGAGCTTTTATGTACCAACGGTACCATTGAAGGGCTTCTTGTTCCAAATGAAAGGATGCAAGTGGAACTTTCTAAACATCAAAAGTATTATGCAGACTGAAATATTGTTCTGCTCGGTATATCCATCCAGTCGGATCAGTACCATTGAAGCGAGTAAAATCAAGCTTCGGCCCACGAAAATTGCTAGAAGCAGAGAACCCGGTGGCTGCAAAAGATTCTAGCTGTCTGGTATTGTTCATGGCTGAATGTTGAAGATGGAGGCTGAGAAATTTTTCATCCAGATCTTGGAGTTTGGTTTGGATGGCTGCAAGTGCTTCCTCCATGGTGTGTGCTCCTGCACGGGTGAGAACCATAACCCGTTTTTTTTTTTTTTTTTTTTTTTCACAACTGGAGCGGCTACGGCTCGGAAGGAATCTGGAACAATGCCGAACGGCTGGATCTGGAACGGCTTGCAAAATGGATCTGAAACGGCGCAGCAGTGATCGACAATAGTTCAGCTGAAAGTAGATATGGACCCCAGGTATGTGTGGCTTCCTAACAGTTCAGGGGTTTCACTCGGCCACCAATGCTGTCTGACGGCTTGCGTATTGGGGCAGTACCCCTCACTCCACGGCTCAGGGAAAACTGATAACCGCTTTGCCACAAACGACAACTCTTGGTTTACCTCACGGGTGGGAACTAGTCAATCAGGTAGGGGTCGTTGCCCTTTTCACTGGAAAGTCCTCTCAATGGGCCAGCTACTTCGGGGTTCCTGTGGTACTCCTCACAATGAGTTTTAGGGCTTATGCCCAAGTACTTCCCACAGTTAAGCGGATAGGGATTATTCCCAAATCCGAACCTGCAACAGAAAAAATTTGGGCAAAAATTCCACCCAATGTTCAAATACCGGATCTATATTGCTCAGAATCACTATTATAGCATGTTTCCGGAACTCGAACAACCACTCTGCTTCTACTTTTGAAAGCAGAATAGAAATCTGGGCACTCGGTCAAAAGATTTTCTCGCCGCAATTTCTGCGGCCGTCGTCGAAATTCTGAAAAATTGCTGATTTTAAATCCGCGATATCTCCACTTTTAGAACTCCAAATGAGCTGATTTTTTTTTTGAAACTGCGTATTTTTGAAAGAGAAATTCAGATATGCAATCGGTTTCTTCTGATTTTGTGCATAAAGTTTTATAAATTGATCTGAAATTCGCCGCCCAAAAAAAGAAAAAAAAATTTCCCACTTGTGCCAAGGAAAGTGCTCTGATACCAGATGTGATGTACCTGCAATAATTAATTAATGCAAATACACAAGATATCAGAAATAATAGAACAGAATCGCTTTTATATTGATCACATGCCACTTCGAGGGGGCAACCTCCTTTGAGCAAGCTCAATACAATTAACTTCACGGTGCCTTCAATGACCTCAACACACACTTATATACTAAGTCTATGCCCAATACTATGAGTCAAAACCATGGGACATATAATACTACGGGACGACTTACAAAGCATATGCGTCCAATACTATGGATCAATACTATGGGCTAATATAAACTACGGATCAACAAATACTACGGGACGACTTACAAAGCATATGCGTCCAACAACAATATACTAACATAGTAAAGAGAAGGGTTAACATGGGTTCCTAACAGCACAGCTCCCAAGCTTCAAGGAACTCTTCCTTGATCTCACTCGAAGATATACATGATCCCCAACATTGAATTCCCTATGCACTCTATGTTTATCTGCATAGCTTTTCTGTCTATCCTGGGCTGCTTTTAAATTTTGCCGGATCTTGGCAACTTCTTGCTCCATTTCCTTAAGCAATTCTGGCCCAAGTACAATTCTGTTCACTGGATTGTCCCAAGTCACTGGTGTCCTACACCTTCTGCCGTACAAAGCCTCATAAGGGCTCATTCCCAATGATGCTTGTTTCCCATTGTTATATGCAAATTCTACCAAGTGTAGATAATCCTCCCACTTGGATGGTTTGTCCATTACATACATGCGGAGCATGTCTTCAAGCACCCGATTTACTCTTTCGGTTTTCCCATCTGTTTGAGGATGGTATGCGGTACGAAAGCTTAGCTGTGTACCCAAATCTGCAAAGAGACCTTTCCAAAAATTGGAAGTAAACTTGGTATCCCTGTCAGAAATTATTGCCTTAGGCAACCCATGTAATCTGAAAATGTCCTTCATGAAAATATTTGCAATGGCATCGGCTTTATGTGTGGATTTAACTGGTATGAAATGTGTTGCCTTTGTTAACTTGTCCACCACAACCATGATGGAATCATGTTGTCTCTTAGTCATTGGTAATCCTATAATAAAATCCATGGATATTACTTCCCATTTCCATTCTGGAATTGGCACTGGAAGCAAAAAACATGTGGGATGTTGGTGTTCACTATTCACCTGCTGACATTCCATGCACTTAGAAATGTATTCAGCGACATCCTTCTTCATGCCCAGCTAGAAATAGTATTTCCTTGCTGTAGCAATTGTTTTATGATATCCTGGGTGACCAGAGTATGGAGCTTTATGGATCTCATCCATAACAATTTTCCTCAAATCTGCCGCATTTGGAATATAGACTCTATTCTTATAAGTAAGAAGTCCTCCTTCTTCCAAATGATAGCCCTCATACTTCTTTTCAAGGTTTTGTTGCTGCAATTTGCCCTTTATCTGCTCATACACTTCATCCTCAACCATATGGTTAACAATATGCTGCCTCAAATCCGGTTGGCAAGTACTAAGCGCTGCCACATGCATTTCACGTACCTTCCTGCTGAGTGCATCAGCCACCTTGTTTTCTTTCCCTTTTATGTGTTTGATTTCAAAATCAAATTCACACAAAAATTCCAACCATATAGCTTGCCTAGCATTTAAAGTTGGCTGATCAAACAAGTATTTCAAACCACAATGATCTGTCCTTAACTCAAATTTTCTTCCCATTAAGTAATGTCTCCACATCTTCAAGGCATGTACTATGGCTGCCAGTTCTATATCATGAGTAGCATAGTTCTTCTCATGCTCCTTCAACTTTCTTGACTCATAGCATATCACGTGGTTGTCTTGCATAAGAACTCCTCTAAGTCCGTGATTGCATGCATCGGTACACACCACAAAGTCTTTTTCTGGGTCTGCAATCTTCAAAATAGGTGCACTTGTAAGAAGATTCTTCAACCGTTGAAAACTTTCCTCACATCTTGGTGACCATTCAAACTTTACCCCCTTCTTTTGCAAAGAAGTGATCGGGTTTGCAACCTTGGAGAATCCTTCGATAAACCTCCTGTAGTAACCAGCAAGGCCTATAAAAGATCTCACATCAATCACATTCCTTGGAGTTGGCCAATTCATAATGGTTTCAATCTTCTCAGGGTCTACAGATATCCCTTCGTCGGAGATGATGTGACGCAAATAATGAATTCTATCTTTATAAAAGTCACATTTACTCAACTTTGCATACGGCTTATGCTCCCTTAGTAATTGCATTGTCATTCTCAAATGTTCTTCATGCTCTTCTTCATTTTTAGAATAGATGAGAATGTCGTCTAGGAATACAAGAACAAACTTGTCCAAATACTTGCTAAAAACATTATTCATGAGACACATGAATGTAGCTGGTGCATTTGTAAGACCAAATGGTACCACTACAAACTCATAGTGTCCATACCTCATTCTAAAGGCTGTCTTATGAATATCTTCTTCTTTGATTCTCACCTGATGGTACCCAGACCTCAAGTCAATCTTTGAAAATACCTTTGCTCCTCTCATTTGATCAAAAAGGTCATCAATTCGAGGCAATGGGTATTTGTTCTTCACAGTGACTTTGTTCAACTGCCTGTAGTCGATACATAACCTGAGTGTTCCATCTTTCTTTTTCACAAATAGAACAAGTGCTCCCCACGGGGACACACTTGGCCTAATATATTTCTTTTCTAGCAACTCTTGTAATTGCATCTTTAATTCTAGTAATTCTGGTGTACTCATCCTGTAGGGTGTCTTAGACACTGGTGCTGCTCCTGGCACAAGTTCAATTGTGAAGTCAATGTCTCTCTTTGGAGGAAGTCCTGGAATCTCATCAGGAGAAACATCCCTGAATTCTTGCAATACACAATAGTCCTCTAGTTTAAGAGTTTCACTCTCTGCCGCCTCTAAAACGTGGGCTGCATACAATTGACATCCCTTCCTACAGAACTTCTTCAGCTGCATGGCTGAAATCTGTCTAACAAAAGTCACCTTTGGAATGCCTTTTACAACCCTCGGGTTTCCTTCTTCGTCCATGCATTCAAATGTCTTATTGTAGCAATCAAGTTTAACCCTGTGTGCTTCTAACCAATCCATTCCAATGAGAATATCATAGGAACCAAGTGGCAAAATATTTAGATCTGCATACGTGAATAGCCCATCCATTTCTAATGGACATTTCTCTACTATTTCGCTAACTTTTCTCTTGGTTCCAGTGGCTAGTTGAACTAACCATGATTTACTATGCTTTAATTTCTTGAAAGCACAAATCTCAACAATTCTAGGAGTGACATAACTGTGAGTAGATCCAGGATCAATCAAAATAGAAACAGATTGCTCAGCAATCTTACCTTCAACTTCAACCACAGTTGACTGATGATCTGCTTGGCATTCGTCTAGTGCTGCATAGATTCTAGGGATTGTCCTCGCCACTTGACCCACAGTTCCAGCTCCCTGGATGTTGTGAACTTGATTTACATTCCCATTCCGATGCAGACAGTTCCTAAGCACGTGCTCTCCTCCACAACCCCAACATTGAAGTGGTTCTCTTGGCTCCTTTGGGTCTATTGGCTTGTCTCCCATCATCCTAGTTGGCTTAGTCACAACCTGTGATGGCTGCCTTTGGTGATTCCTGAATTGAGGAGGCTTGAACCCCTTCTTCCTTTGATCAAACTTTTCGTTTTTCCTATCCTTCCATGCCTTATGGAATTCTGGTTTGCTTCTGTTTTGATCAAAGCAATACTTGGCCTTTCTTATGGCCTCCTCTAGAGTTCGAGGTTCATCAAACTCAATTCTGTCTTTATATGACTGGGGTAGTCCACTTAGGAAACGCTGAATTTTTACCTTATCATCTCGAATATACCTGACATACCTCAGCAGCTCCAAGAACTTGTTTGCATATTCTTCCATGGTCGATTGTCCCAATCTCAGCTCATGGAACTCCTTGATCTTATCATCATAGTACCTATCAGAGAGGTACTTCTGCTTGAAGTATTTCTTGAACTGCTTCCACACGATCTTCCTTTCGTTGATCTTCTTCACTTGCCTGGTGTGTTCCCACCATATAGATGCTCTTCCGTTCAAGTTGAAGATGGCTACCCTTGCCTTCATATTTCCTGAGTAGTCTTGGACTTGGAAATACTTTCTCATCCCAAGAAGCCAAGATTCAGCTTCTTGACCAGATTTTACCTCTCCGTCAAATGTAGGAGGTTTTTCCTTCTTAAATTCCCCATGTGAGTTGTTCTTGTAGTGTTTCTTCCTCTTACTCATGTGAGATGAAGAGCTTGAACCCTCAATGGATTCTTCAGAGTCAGATGATTCATTAGAAGATATTTTTGGAGTATATGTCTTGTCTGTAGAAACTCTTCTTGGGCTACTGGCCCTCTTACGGGAATTTCTTCTAGAGCTACTCCCACCCCTTTCTGGATTTGATATCTGGTGCCCAAAGTTTATTTGCCTTTGGATGTCTGTTAAACTCTGTAGCATGGCTGCATTCAGCTAATTTTGTTCTTCTTGAGCTTTAATCATCCTTTCATTATCTTCCCTACAACTTTGCAATTCCACCCTTAGGCTTCTCATGGTGGCTGCAACATCTGGAGGGGTCTCTTGATTTCTTCTCCCATTAGATTCGGTTTCAGCATTCTCAACCTGTATGTTCTCCCCCATGGCATCTGTCTCAGGTTCGTAGGGATCCTGTGCATCATTCATGATGTTCATTTTCTTGGCCCAACCAAGATCCAAAACTCTCTGTCTGTATTATCTAGAGTGTTACCCTGCTATAACTGTGACTCTCTGAAATGTGTTCATCAACACAATTGTTAGCTGCATTATATTCTCAGAATTCACAAATTACATCATGCATGTGGGAAAACATTACGTTGAAAATCATAGAATTCTCTTACAACCAAAGACATACGAGGAGAAAAAAAAAGGGGGTCAAGGGGGCTTGCCCCCTTGTGGCTTCCCTGCGCCACTACAGGGCGGGTCAAGGGCAGCGCCCTCGTTTTTTTTTTTTTCTTTTTTTTTTTTTAGAAATCATGCCGCAACGGCAGTTCACTGAACGCACCCGAAATTGCGGGGACGTTGGCTGTAGGCTTCCGTAGTTGCGGGTCGGTTGACTACAGGCTTCCGCAATTGCGGGCCGGTTGACTGTGGGCTTCCACAGTTGCGGGCCGGTTGGCTGTGGGCTTCCGCAGTTGCAGGCCGGTTGGCTGTAGGCTTCCGCAATTGCGGGCCATTCGGCGAAGGCTCCTGCAATTGCAGAGCCATTCGGTGAAGGCTCCCGCAGTTGCGGAGCCATTCGGTGAATGCTCCCGCAATTGCGGATCCATTCGGCGAAGGCTTCCGCCGCTTCAGAGCCGTTCGTGGAATGCTTCTGCCGTTGCGTGGAATGCTTCCGGGGGTTTCGGGCGTTTTTTTTTTCTTTTTTTTTTTTTCGGAATGCCTTTTTCGGAACGACTTGCGAAATGCTTCCACAATTGCGGAACGATTCGCCGAAGTCTTCCGCAGTTGCGGAATGATTTGGCGAAGTCTTCCGCAGTTGCGGAACGATTTGGCGAAGTCTTCCGCAGTTGCGGAACGATTCGCCGAACTCTTCCGCGTTGCGGAACGATTCACGGAATCCTTCCGCAATTTCGGAAGAGAATTCCTTCCGAAATTACGGAAGAGAATTCCTTCCGAAAATTTCCTTTTCACGCCGACACTTAGAAAATTTTTTCCCTTAAAAAAATTTTTTCCCTTAAAAAATTTTTCTCCGCTGTTTCGGAGCAATTGGCTGAATTCTTCCGCAATTTCGGAAGGATTCCCGGAACTCTTCCGCAACGGGAAGGTTCTCCGAACTCTTCCGCAATTGCGGGAGGGTTCGCAGAACTCTGCCGCAATTGCGGGAAGGTTCGCGGAACCTTTCCGTAGTTTCGGGCCGACTTCCCGAAACAGACTTAAAACCAAAAATTTCCAAAAATAGACTTAAAACAAAAATTTCCAAAAAAACTCTAAGGAAAATTCAAAATCTTCCCTTCTTTCAGTGATGATTGGATTTGGCCCATGTAGGTCCAATGCTGCAACCAGCAGCTCTAATACCAAAATGTAGTGTCCCCTTCCTACCATACAGCATGATAGAGAGGACGTGGTGCTCAATCCGGGCAATTAGCCCCATATCCATTCATTTAACTCATTGACACAAGACATGTATATGTGCAAGCTATAGAACACAACGAAAATTAAATAAATCCTGTTGATATCTAACATACATTCAAACTATTATGTGACAACCATTAAATAGAGACCTTTGCAGAATTATACAAGATCATATGGAAATGCATAAACTTTTAAAACCACAGCAGAAGTAAATTCGTTTAATACATCCACATACATTCATAATATTCATCAAATGATAATTGCCAATTTACACAAGAGAATACTTATCTCAATAAGGCAGTCCCAAGCAACTGGCTATGCATCTGCAACGTTCCACCCAACCATAGGCCAGTGTGCTCCTCAATCTCTCAGCACCACTGCCACCCCCCGAGCTGGGCATGATCTCTACAAGGAACCAGGGAATAGCAGACTCACACATAGCCAAGCATACATCAAGATGAGCCAAGCCAATCTGCAATTGGGTTTATCAGGCTGCTAGGACATGGAAGGGAAGAATTTCTAAGCTAGTGAGCTCAACCACAGAGCTATGGGTACCTCTCCAAGATCTATTTAGCTTGGCACTCACAAGGCCTACACACCCAACACAAGGAAGTATTCTCTTCACTGCCACACAGTCCCTCAAGCCATACCTTCCTTTCTAGTGCTCTCAGGGTGTGCATAGAAAAGTAGCCAGCCCTCTTAATCTTCTTGAGAGGATACTCCCTACACTAGGTTTATCAAGCCAATTCTGTCCACTACCATTCCAGTTTCTTGCTCATGGGTTCCAAACAAAACAGGGATGCACCTAACAGCAACCTACACTTGCTGAGCATGAGAAAATGTTTACAACAGTGGGATGCATGAGATGGGGTTTCCTGGACTTCAGAAAAACGTGGGTAGACTCAAAATGTATTGGCACTTGGAAATTCGACTGGGGAAGCAAAACCCATTCCAGAAAAACACCCCAGGGCAAAAATGACCTCTCCCTCAGTCCCAATTCGCGTCCCTCCTTCCCTAGCTGTTGTACAATCCAAAAACGAGTTCCTGGGCATGGAAAAACGCAGGGTTATGGTGAAAAACATGAGGATAACTTCCTGTGAGCTCAGTTTGCGTGAGAGGAAGAACGTAATGCATGAATACTTGCCTTAGGAAGCATTTCGTGGGGGTTTTCTTGCCCAGCAAGCCAAAAATACGATTTTCAGGTTGGTAGCTTGCCCATGCACGAAAATTTGACTGCCATACCTCTCCCATCCGAAGATATTAACTGCCTTAACCAATTTCTTGGAAGAATTAAATGATTGGGTGCATGAGACAAAATGAGTAGTTGGTGGTTTTTATGGGTTTCCCCATTGACACATGGATTAATACCATTGGCTCAAGGGTTTGAGTAATTTCCCTCCCTTTTCCTTGTAGAGTCATGCCCCATCTCTTTTGTTGCATTGCATAGCCGGTTGTGGGTTTTTCATTAAAAATTCATAATTACATGATGTCTTATATACATTGTGCCTATCTAGCACAAGAACCATAGGCATCTATTTTTAAATGCTGATACATGAAACGCTAAATCAATGGTGGGGCCTTGGCCTTGAGCTCCTCACCATGATCAATTTACAATATTTACATCATTTACGATTTA